>CM076575.1:599633985-600209133 GCA_034641835.2 Pinus albicaulis | reverse complement strand
ATTGGCCTTCGATCGAGTGATTCTGCAAGTGTTTGACATCAGATCACTGTTCACATTCCGTGGATTGTACCTTTCGTACCTTGAGAACCATTTTCATTATTGGTCGTTTCTCTCGCTTATGTTAACGTTTTTCATCATTGGTTGGTAATCAGACGATTTTCTTGCATGTTCGACTTCAGCTCATATATTTGTATGCTTGAAATTGTACTCGTTTGGGTCGAGATGGAGCGCAAGACCCTGGGTTTTGTTTAATAAAATCCAGGCTACAGATTTTTGTGGATTATCATGACTTATTGCATGACTCTTTTGATTGGATGGTTGCAACCATACCTGACTCTATTTTTTTATCCTTACTGCTAGATGGCTACGTCCATACCTTGGATCTCAATTGTTATGTACTCTATTATGCATGGTTGTGCCCATACCACATGCTCATGTATCATAGATATTAGTTGTATTTGTAATTGCATGTTTTCTGACAGCGGTGTTTGGTTCGAACGTGTTCTCATAAACCATTTCGCCCCTCCCTCTCCCTCGGACCTCATGCTTTAGGGGGCATCTGTTACACAAAAATTTTTCACTGTCCCTGCAATCCCCAGCTCGCAGATTGGAGGGTCATTTCTATGACTAATAAGAAGTATCATGCCTTTCAAAGACCATCATTGCATTCCTTTACATGAGAGAAATATTCCTTATGTTGACAATTCCTTGAGCAGAGCTTCAAAAACCCTTGTTTTTACCTTGGCGCGAGTAGCCAATTCTACCCTCACGCCGATGAGGAAGATTAACATTGGGCCTCACACCAGTTGGCACTCTGTCCTAGTTAGACACTCACGTCAAGCTATTTATGGAATGTTTTTTAAAAATAGAGGCGAAGATTCCACTTCAACAACTTCGAGGATGAGTCATTGGGAGTGGTTGGACTGAATAACCACGGACTCCCTCATTTAGTTTATGGTTTCCACCTCTTATGGGAACTTCCTAAAGGATAGGCCTCCCTTCCACCTTTTTAGGGGTCCTAACCTCCTCCTTTTCCTCTATAAAAAGAATTTATCTCTCCTTGCATAAGCTAGCTGAACATGGAGAACTAAGTATACTATAGTTGAATTGTTGAAGAGATAGAACAAGAAGGAACTTCATTGAGAGAGCTTAAGTCCATGCCCTCATCCCGTCTGAATCCCCTGACAAGTATCTGAGATGCGCTTCGACTGAACCTCGCTGGAGGAGACTGCGACATCAAAGCTTTGGTTGTACCTCTTTCTTCTATCAATATATACATGACTATTGTTTGGGTTCCCATTTTGTGTTATGTTGTTTGTTTAATGCAATATGCTTAGCCCTCTTTGATTGGTTAGTGACTATGAATGGAATTATTATGTTGTATACTTCTCTTATTTATTGTTCTATGTGCAAGTATCTGAGCACGACTGTGGAAGGATTGTGACTTGCCGAGGTAGAAGTGAGAGGCCATCACTATTACAGCCATGACGACAGCATTGGATTCTACGTAGGTCGATCTACCGTGTCCTATTTTCATTCAGTGATTAGGAACCTACACTCTAGCATGTCTCTTTGTTTCTAGACCCACTCTAGGGCTAGAGGGATCTTCTCTGTCCGCAGAGAGGATTTACCTGCTTAACATGGAGTTATCTGGAGTTCCAAGATTGTTGTTCAAGTTAGTGTTGACTGCATTGTTGGAGCTTGAACTTGGTGATGTTATTTTTTCCATCATGTAGCGAAGGATTTCCAAGGCTTCTTCAATATGAGCACAGCAATTGCTGACTCTTCTTAGTTGTATTATAATGGATTGAGCTTGATAATGGAGGAAATTTATGTCCAATACATGCTTCTCCTGTGAGATCTTGAGTTGTGCCTTTATCTACTCTAGTTCTTCATGTATGTTGGAGCAATGAAGACAGTCCTCACTTTTCATGTTGGCTGAAGGGAGAGAAGACTTCAAGATAGCTACAACAGAAGTAGCGATGGGAGGGAAGGATCTGAGGAAGGTCAGAAGAGAAGAAGTGCATAAAATATTAGCACTGAGATCTCGTAGTTACTAGAAAGGCCCATGAAAGTCGTTGCAAGAAGATAACAACACTACGCTAACAAGAGACATAAGAACGCTAAGAATCAAGGGGAGAGAGCACCAAGAAGGGTCGTCTCATAAGGAGGAGCACCAAGGCACTGTGCCGGAGAAATAACAAGGGAGGGTGATTGATACAGAGGGAAGAGGAGAGGGATTAATAGAGGTGGGGAAGGAGGGGTGTGTGCGGGGGGAGGAGGGGATTAGGAGAGGAGTGGGAGACAGGGTCACGGGATAGGAGAGGGGGAAGGGATGGGCATGACAAGGAATCAAGAATAAAATCAATAAGGCACAGAAAATGGAGCAGACCATCATGACATGGGTGAACAAGGGAAATATCAAAGGATAAGGATAAATTGAGAGATACCTTGAGAGAAGAGAAGACCAGAGGGTTTGGAATAGGTTGAGCTGGCCAGAGAATTAGTTTTTTTATAATTGACTCTAAGAATGTGATAGAAGGCTATATCCCCAATGTTCTGAGCCAGAATTTGGTTTCAGGTTATGATTCTATTAAGTTTAATGTTGGGAGTCATTGAGGTGTTCAACATCATTCGAATAACTCTAGAGGAATCTTTGAACACCAAAACTTTTTTTTTTTTTTGAGCTTCTTAATTAATTGGAGACCTTGCATCAGGGCATATGCTTCCACCTTGTTGTTCGACATCAGGCCCAAGCCCCGTTCAAAAGAATCATTATGATTGCCATGTTCGTCCATAATGAGGCCAACCACTCCAGCTGCCCCAAGATTTGACTTTGATGCACCATCAAAGAAGAGCTTGGGCTGGTGGATACGATTGATCCATTCCAATAATTCCTTCTCTTCAAGTTTTACCTTCCATTTCTCTTTATGATTAGGATACCTTGCAGAAGGCCTTTGATATCTAGGGAGGTGGTCGAGCACACATCTGAAAATTTGACTTTCCTCAACTTGCATATCATTTACATTGAAATAGATGTTTTTCTTAGCAAGGATGGTCTCAATAGTTAAACTCCAAGTCTTACTCTGCATCTTTATCACAAAGGTTTTTTTATCATGGAAGATGAATTTGTTTCTCATAAGCCATATATTCTAAAGGAGGACATAAGGCAGAGTGTCCCAAATTATTTTGACTAGGCTTTTTTCTTTTTTGCGGAGGGAGGTTTTTTTTTCCACAAATATATGGAATCTAAAATAGAGACATTTTCTTCGAACTCCATAATAAGAGGAGAAGTGACGAATTTCCAACAGTTTTGAGCAAAGGAACAAGCAACAAAAATGCGTTGTATAGAATCCTCAGCAACATTACAAAGGGGAAATCCAGAGGCCCACTAGATGCCTTTTTTATTCAAATTATCAGCCGTTAGGATCTTCCCCTTTGCTAAGTTCCAAATGAAAATTTTTATTTTGGGGAGTGCTTCTAATTTCCATACCTGCTTCCAGACAGCCCACGGTGGAGAGGAGGATAAATCACCATGAAGTATCTCATATCCCGCTTTGATGGAGTAAGGAGACCTAGTGGGAACCCATTTGAAACCATATTCTTCTCCCATTTCCAAAGGGGGAATCGCCATTGAGCATAATCACGAACTTTAATCTGTCATTATGGAGATAAGGAGGGAGGTTTAGGAGCAGCCAACCATCCCAAAAACGATTGGTTTCGTTCCAATGAGATATTTTTTTAATGTGTTGATGCCAAGCCCCTGGAGGTGGTGTTGGATGCGTAGGAGACTCAATTCATTTGTGAGGGGAAGCTTGCCCATGATCTTATCATTCAATATGTAAATTATAAGGCCCCCATGGGGAAGTTTGGAGATGTGATCGCGGAGGAAGGCTACAACTTTCTTACAAAGGGACCAAATGCAAGAGCATGGTCTGTTGGGAATAGATTGATCCAGTAAGCATTGTCTTGAGGCAAAGAGATATTTCCACTCCAGGACTTGTTTCCACCATGATAGTTGACCTATAATTAGCCTCCAAACTATTTTACCTCCAAAGGCTAGATATAGTAATTGAGTAATGTGAATGGAAAGGCCTCCATTCTCATGCATGTCAGAAACATGTCTCCATTTTACCAGATTGAACTTCCTTTTGTCTTACGTGCCTCCTTGCCATAAAAAATCCATGAGGATTAGCTACATTTTGTTGTGAATACTTATTGGCACTTGTAGCAGGGAAAAGTGGTATAGAGGTAATGCTGAAATAAAATCTTTTATTAAGACTAAGCACTCAGCCGTATTGAGCCAAATGGCTCCCCATTGAATAATTTTCCTCTTCATATTGTCAAGTGTGATGTTCCACACCTCATTACTGAGAGGTCCAAAGCTTACTGGAATGCTGAGATAGTTGAAGTATTTCCAGTTCCATTTATATGGGACCCCAAAAATTTGAGGAATGTTGTGAATGGTGTTCTGAGTTGCATTCCAACCATAAATAAAAATTTTAAGGGAATTTATTTGTCCTCTGGAATATTGCATAAATCTGTTGATCAAGCTTTTAAATCTTCCAGAAACTATGCAAGAAGCTCCTCCCATCAATAAGGTATCATCAGCAAATTACGAATGATTCATGTTCTTGGTCCCATTACAAAAATTTTATGCCTGTAATTAATCTCGTTCTACGATTGAAATCCAGAGCTCTGTTGAAGGGTTTAACCATGAGGATGAAGAGGAAAGGGGAAAGAGGGCATCCTTGCCTAAGGCCTCTAGACTATTGGAAAAAATGACTTGGCCTCCCAATGACCAGAGGGGGAATCCAGAGGTGAGAGATGCAAGCTTGAATAAGAGAGATGATTTCTTCATTGAATCCCATTTTTCTTAAGACTGAGTAGAGGAAAGAGTGCCTTACTTTGTCAAAGGCATTAGCAAGGTCCAACTTTAACACAAACCCCTTTTCCATTCTGCTCATACTAGAATGAATAACTTCTTGTACCAGCAGTATGGAATCAAATATTTTCCAATTGGCTAAGAAGCCTCCTTGATTTTTGGAGACAAGGATGGGGAGAAAAGATTTGATACAAGGATTTTTGAGATGATTTTGTCAGAGGAATTGCATAAGGATATTGGATGGAATCTGGAGAAGGAAGAAGGACGACCTTCTTTAGGTATCAGGGCTAGATAGGTCAAGTTGGTGAATCCACCTATCTTTTTTTTCCTTTGGCTCTAATATATCATTTTGATGAGATATTTCTTGATTACCTCCCAAAAGGTCTGATAGAAACTAATAGAAAATCCATCAGGCCCTGGATCTTTGTCTTGTTGAAGAGTCAAGATCGCCTTAATAATGTCATATTCGCCAATATCTTTGGTTAAGGAAGAATTGATTTCTTCACTGATCATGATCAGAGTGTGCCTCAATAGAACTTCATTAATCAGGTTTATTGAAACAACTCTTCTTAGCCGCCTTTCGCCATAATTTGTGCCATTAGATCCTTCGTTAGATGATTGGATCATGATCACCATAGATTCAATTGTATAGCTTCCTTATAACAATAACATTAGTCATCATCCCCGCCTCGCTTTATTATTTGAGTTTGTGATTTGTATACCTATCGCAAGATATGTATGTTTCTTTTTTGATCTTTGGGAAGAAGCAAAGTCGTGAGGATGCCGAGTTTAAAAGGAAACACGTTGTCATAACTAGAGATCAAGGCATCGACTTTGCTATTGCAATGGGGTTCTCAAAGAGGAGGGCATATGACCTCATATCTACCGCTCTTCTCAAATAGATGACTCACTCGCGTACATTGCTCAACAAGGGAAATATTATTTAGATAAAGTTTGTTAAAGGTAGGTTCTTTACATAAATTTATGTAGATACCTCTTCATCACATTCTTTCTGGTTAAATTTTGCACAAAGGTAGTTTTCTCTATCTAAATTTCAGACATCTTTTTCGTTGAATTGTTCGTTGAAAACCTCTAATCACATTCTCTCAGATAATATTGGACAAATGTTTGATTTCTTTGCATAAATTCCTCTCATAACTTTTAATGAACTCTGGATCACATTATTTCTATCTATATCTTCTATCCTAGGGGGTTTATTCATGAAATTATGGGGAACATCCAGCTTTGTGGTTGAGGTTGCAAATATGGGGACTATGAACTATTTTGTATAAGGTGTTTATAAAGGAGTGTTACGAGTGGCGACCTTTGACGTTGTTATCTCGCAATGCAAAAGAATGTGCCTAGAATAGGCCATACGGATAAAATCAACATTGCGTATGTGGATTCCATCATCCGCACTAATCTCAAGGGGGTAGTCATCTGCTCATTCTTCATTTCTTAATGAAACAATGGAGCAAAAATTCCAACCGACAAAATCATTGGTTCTCATAGGATCACCAAGCTTTCTATGGTAATTAATCATCAAATAACGAGAAATGGATTTGAAATCCAAATTTCATAATAGTTTATGTTAAGATATTTACTAAACAGAGACTCTAAACTCTTAAAGTTTGATTAAATAATCTTTCCAAAGGAATTTTTTCCCAAATTTAATCAATGGATGATAAAATAACATACAAACGTACCGAGGCTTCATGCAAAGCTAATAAGTTGAGTTATACATTTGGAGTAATATGAAAATACAACATCCATGCTATGGTTGTGGCATATACACATCCACTAAACATGCCCTTAAAGGATTGGTCGAGTGCTTCCAAGGTTTGAGATGTTGCCTTTCAATATTTGATGATCATTTGTTGTCTAAAGCTTGCAAAGATGCCTCTCCTACCAGGTCATTCGAATCTCCTTGAAAAGACACCTCTCCTACTAGAAGGTTCATCGACTCTCTTTGTAATTCATGCTATTTCATTTTCTTGCTTTCTTATGTGTCCAAATAATATACAGTTTCGTTTTTTATTATGAAATATTAAATACACTAAATCCGATCATAAAACAATTCAAACCATTTGAAATCAAGAATATTAAGAATGACATCAAACCATTACAATTTTTATGACTTTGTTAAGCACATGGCTAAAATTTAAAACATTGCCAACCCTCATAATGGATGAAAGGGAGTGCCCAAATTTAAAGCCTATGGTTGTATGGTTCATTGAGGAATGATGGAATAAGTATCACTATCTCGTTTTGGGGAATCTTTCATTTTGATAGCAACTTCATCTCGTGTTATTCAACATTGAGAACTTTTGAAGTAGGTCGCTATTTATTTGAATTTATCTTTCAGGCTCTCTCAAATGCTACATCTAGTAACCGTTGTCTAATGGTGGCCTCATAAACCTCTATCTCAAGAAGCTAGGAAAGAGGAGGGGATTAAGGGGAAGTAACCTTGTTCTCTTTATGCGAGTTTTTGAGATTTTTAGTTGTATTTTATTTGTGCTTTAGGAATCGTCTTTCACATGTAATATATGATGCAATTTTCTTCTGTTGTTAAATATGGTTAGAGCTTAATAGTATAGATTTTAGACTAAAATGAATTTTAGATTTCCAAATTTTTAATAAGATCACATGTCCGTAATTATGTGTGGTGTTCTCTATATGATCGTATTCGATAGTTGTTTATGCCTTTTTTCGACTATGCTCATTTGTGCAATGTTTCTTTAAATGATGATTTGAATTGGAAACGTAGTCCATTTGACATAGTTGTGTCACTTCTTTCTGTTATCACGCCTTCCTAGATGAGTTATTTGACATACGCTTTTGTACTTACTAAAGACATTTCTATTAATTCTACATAGCATTGTTTAGTGTCGTTGACATGGTTATAATGCTTCTAAATCCTATTTTACCGAGTGATTCAATTGTCAATAGTTGTTTAAAAGTATTGTTTTATGTATGTTGCATTCGGGAGAGCAAATTATAGCGCATTGAACATGCTTTTTTCATAACTTTCTTTTATTTACAACACAAATTGGGACAAGGCACAATATTTTTTCCTTCCTTTACTAAAACTGACCAAAATCACTACGTATATCTTGCTTAGCAAATATTGATCTCTTTTAATAATCCTGCCTATTAGTTTTGCAAATATCCGGTGATGGTGCAATTGCTATTATTTCAATTTCAAAACCGTAAAACCAAAATCTATTATTTTTGTTTATAGTATATTTCTTGCCTATATATATATTTGCAAATTATATCAATTAAATTTAATTATATATAAATATCATTATTAAATTAGAAAATAAAACTTATTAATATTATTATTAAATTAAAAAATATTTATGTGGCTAATATTATTATATTAGCTTTTTTTTCCCCGAAAAATCGAACTTTTTATAAAATATTACAAAAAGTTATATTGTAGATGTCGTAGCATTTCATATGAGAGTAAACACCCTCTTAAAAAATGGCTTGGACAAGTTTTAAAGACCGCAATTACACATTGCCGTAAACACCGGACTTCTCTTTTTTTCCTTTTTTCTTTTCAACATTTTTTCCGCCGATCCAAGAAGAAGTAGCATGTATAATGCACAAATCCACGCTGAGGAGAGTTGGACGCTTTTTTCGCAGTCGGAACTGTATATACATGTGCTCGCCGGTTAATCACACTCGATCACCGATCCGTCATCCCGTTGGGGATCTCGCAAATCGTAGGTGCGTATGTCTTCTCATCAATTTCATTTTTCTCTTCCATCTTACCTACTCTTTTCTCTTGTGAATCTCGCTGATTTGTTGTTTCTATTTGCTTCGGTTTACTTCCATTTCTTCTACCTCTTCATTTGACAAAGGATACATCTAGAAAATTCCATCCTTTCTTCGCCTGTGGTTTCTGGTTTTTTTTCCCAGATAGGGTGTGCAGGTGCTTTGTAAGTGCCTAGTTTGGTGGCACACCTTGCATCTAAATGCCGGTGTTTTCGAAATCTAATTTGAGACCACTTGAGGTCTTTGTGAATTATATTTATACACTGCAGTTCCCTGCTTATGTCCATCTCCACGCGTATATCCGCGAAGGTCTTATTTTCTCTTGGTCCAACTTAATGAAACTTCCTATAGAGTTCCTAATGTTTTCTAAAAACTTGATGGTGCCGAATGGTGGCAGAAAGTTGTGTAATCTCACCCAAACATGCATTTTTGTAACCACCACCATTGTATTTGCATCTAAGCTTGGCAACCATGGGGATACGAAGATGCTCCTCGCCTCGTAACCACATGGCCTTCAATAGTAGCAAAGTTGTAGTCATCTATATTGTCAAATTGAACCACGAAGAAACCTTTGCACAGAGGTAAATATCACAGTTCTGAGTCTAGTTTGGCGATCCATGCATGTAACTCTTTAGGTTTTTGGCCAATATCCATTAAAGTGACAGATAACAAATTTTGTTTGTAATACATCAAACAGTCCTGAGTACTTTAGAATTTCTACTGCCAGATCTAGAATGTTCTTCGTTTTTTTTTCTACAAAAGGCGGTCCCGAAAGGATAAATCTGGGGTTTGCTTTTCCTTTGCGTGGGGCCTTTCTCTTAGGATGTCCTTGAATGAGGACATACATTTTGCTGTTGTTGCTGATATGTTAGCGGTTGTTTTCACTAGAACGCCTGCATGAGTATTATGTTGAGGAAAATAGTGGCATCTTTTTTAATCTGGTATTCCTTAAAAATTTTGATATTTCTCATAGTGCTTTTCTAAACTGGAGAATATCAGGCGGGATACCTGTGATAGAATGGATTTTATTTTTCAGCTCATATACTAAATCAGAGTCCCGCACCAAGAGAATGTAAGTCGTCCCGTCAATGGACTTAATGAATATTTGGAAAAGAGGTTGCGGTACATAGCCCCTGTCACCAAGACCACAGCAAGGCGAAAATTGCTGTCCTGAAAAAGAGCACAAGCAGGGGGAAGCACAAGACCGAGTGAGTGATATACCACCAGTTAGCAGATGCCAAGAGGAGGGCACTGCCATGCTCCATAGCAACAACATAGGAGAAAATGGAGGGGTCGTTTTCCACACTGCCCTCCCCTTCGCCAAATCTCCACCATCAAAATACTTAAACAGTGAAATGAAAGACGAAAGAGTAAGGAGGAATACCAAGAAAATGGAGCTGTTATCCTGGACAGTGTGAGCCGTGAGCATCCGCTCCGAAACAGGGGAGACCATGCGGCACGATGGGTCAAGCACCGAGAAGTAAAACCCAGCGTCGGTCAAGCTTGAGACCACCAACCACGCACGAAGGGTGAACATCCTTAGGAAGAAGACCCATCACCCGCATTTCTGGTCTTCCCTTGCATTCTTCACCCACTTCGAAGCGTTTAGGAGCCTTCAAAACCACAAAAAACGTCCTGCACGCCGTAGGTCGAAAAGGCACCATAACCAGAAAAACCCCAAATCCGGGAGGAAGACGTTCGAAGCCCGTCGGCCTCACGATTTCTGCTCTTTGCAGCCCTGAAGCCCCTCATCAAATCCCCTCTTCATGACACTCTGCAGGAATAGGGCCCTGTTTTCTGCCGATTGTAGTGAATATTGAAACCAGACGAGCTCGGGCAACGTCTCCATCTCCACCGCCGCCCCGCCCTTTACCACCGAAAAGTCTCCCCTTCTGCATCCGCACATGGTGGGAGCCATTACTCCCTGAACAAAGCCCAAGTCCTTCGCCCGACCCAGTCCAATTTCTGTCATCTGCCTCCACAAACTAAAACCCTAAGCGAGAAATGCATCCTCCACTTTCCATTTTTCCAAAGCCCCTATTATTATATTAACTTAAATTATATTGTAATTAGCCCATAGTCAAATTATTTTGATTTTTTTTTAATTTAAATAGTAATCTATGAAATTCATTAAAATTTTTCAAAATTATAATATTAAATTAAATATTTTATTTTTCACTAATCAATATTTTGGTTTTACTAGTCAATATATAAGACGTAACTAATTTTTATGAAGTTTCAAATATAATTATCAAAGGAAAAAAATATTTATAAAAAATGGACAGATAACGCACACCATCATCTCACAACAATAACAATTACCCGCCTGTCCAGTGAAGTGAAGAATA
Organism: Pinus albicaulis; assembly: GCA_034641835.2. Taxonomy (NCBI): domain Eukaryota; kingdom Viridiplantae; phylum Streptophyta; class Pinopsida; order Pinales; family Pinaceae; genus Pinus; species Pinus albicaulis. Next base: position 600,198,117 of record CM076575.1, on the reverse strand, counting down.
AAATGAGATGAGAATCTCAAATTTACATTGAAAATCATGTAAATTTAATTTTCGACTTTTTGTTTTGGCAAGCCTTATTTCCTGTGTGAACGCATTTATGGGCATATGGCAGTGGAAATAAGACTGGCTCTCTTGTTCTACCCATGTTTTAGCTTTTTCATCTCATTGCTTGTTCCCTTTTTTCTTGCATGGACTCTCGGATCAACGTTGAAACTTAAGTTCGATTTGTGTTGTCTTTTTGCTTTTAATCGAACGGCTGGGATTTTCCATTGAACCGCTCCCATTCTGGAGACATGTAGTGACCTCCCATCCTATGATTGATTGATTGTGAGTGAAATGTTTATAATGTTTTTTTAATTTAAATATTTAAATATTTGATTTAATTAATTGTTTGGATTTTTTTTTTTATATTTGATAATATATTAATTTAATTTATTAAGAAAAGAAAATTAAAAATAACTTGTATGTTATGTTTTAGACTAGTATACTATTATTTTGTGTAGTAATTCTAATATTTTTATATCAAGACCAGACTAGTACAATATTGTTTTGGTGTAGTAATTATTGTATACTTCTTTATTGTAATTTATGTATAATGTTGCATTTTAATTTTGGAATCAAATATATTTTTATTTTCTTTTATTGAATTGAATATTATATTAAGTGTATATTTTCTTAAATGATTTTTTTTAATTTTTTTGATATGGTAGTCATTCTTGTATACAAGCAAAAGTCACATGGTAGCTATGTGTAGAAAAAAAAACCAGCAAATGGCTCTTGTTTATGCTGAAGAAAATAATTTGTCTACTAGATTGAATTGGCCTATTTTGTGTAGTGATTCTTATATCTTTATATATAGACTAGTGCAATATTGTTTTGTGTAGTAACTCCTATATATTTATATCTACACTAGTACAACATTGTTTTGTGTACTAATTCTTACATCTTTATTATTGTAATTTATGTACAATATTGCATTGTGATTTGGCATCAATCGCAAAATCCTCGAGCCCGAGTTAAATTTGGAAAATATATCTGGGTCAGCCTCCAATTGACATTTCAAGAAACTGTGAATAATTGAAAACATTCATATAGGTGCTTGTTGTACCTGATGAAGAAATCTCAGATTTATAAAGCCCTATTTCAAGAATTTTCGCGGATTTGGTTTGCCTGGTCTTATGAAGAAATGCCAGAATTGATCCATCGATCGAAGTTCATGAAATTAAGACTTACCCGATGCTAAACCTGCTCACAACGACACGCCAAATTCATCCTAAAAGTCACGCTATAAAAAGCAAAGTTGAAAAATTACTTCACAGATTCATTTATCCGATTCCCTAATGCATTAGGTAACGTATATCGCTCCTTGACTAAAAACAAGGAACGATATCAAAGACAGACGATTATAGTGGATATTAATCGAAGCATGTCCAAAAGATAATTATCCAACTCCCTATATCGATCAAATAATCGATGATTGTGGGCCATTGAATTGTTTTCCTTCATGGATGGCTTTTCCTGACAATCAAATAAACATACTCCCCCGCAGATCAACCTAAAACATCTTTCATTCGTCTGGGTGGGAACGCTTGCTTATTTTAAACTACCTTTTGGACTAAAGAACGCCGAGCAACTTTTCAACTTGCCATGTCTTACCATTTCATTACATTAAGCACATTTTCCACCTATATCTCGATGATTTACCCGCCATTCACTACGTAGGGCCGATCATCCCATTCATTTACGAGCAATTTTTATGAGATGTGCATTATCTGATATAATAATCCGCATAAATGTGTTTTCTCGTAGAATCGGTCGACATCGGGATTTTTGTCTCGAAAGGTGCATTCGCGTCGTATCCATCGAAGGTCGAAGCTATCACAAATTGCCTCCTCCTTCGACTTTATGTGCCAACTCCAAAGTTTGTGAAAGCAAACTTTTTTACGAGATTTATTCCTAACTATGCCGAGCTTACAAATGGTTTTACCCGGTTGTTGAAACAAAGACATTCCGTTTCTTTGGGATGAGATCGTCGATTGATCTTATGATGCACTCAAACACGTGTCGACCCATGCACCATTATTGCATCCTCCCAACTACAACCAAGATTACATTTTGTATCTCGCCGTTTCTCATTCCAAATCATCAGATGGTACTCTAGTTCAAAGAAGATGAATCTCACAATGAACATGTGATTTATTATCTTAGTCTAAATCGCATCCGAATGAAATCAAATACACACATGTGGAGAAATTGGCCTTGGCAATCGTCTGCCGTTCAACGTTTTTGCACATTACATCTCGCTACGTAAAACCACTGTAATTTCTAATCGCAACCCTACGTATGTATATTTTTACCAAACAATCGTTAGGGCAAATATTCAAATGGATAGTTATCCTGTAGAATTTGACTTGGAATTTGAAAAATCCAAGGCAAAGAAATCTTTGGTATTTGCGGAACTCGATGTGCGATTTCCCCTCTAATGATACTCGAAACGTGGTTAAGAGTCCATCATGACGACCTTGTTTCATCAAGACATTTCGATCCTCGGTATGGAGATATTATCGTTTATCTCCAAACCCAATCTTTCACCACATTTCAATGAACCCGCCGACGGAAAATACGCTTCCAATCCCAATAGTATAATATCATTGGTGATACTCTTTATCGACGTGAGCGTATTCTCGTTTCCTCGACGTTGTCTAACTCACAATAGAAGCCGAAGGTGTTAAATGACCGTGGCCATTCGGGAGCATGTATGTCATATATGGGTATGCCATAGCCCAAAGATATCAAGGCAAGTGTGTTATTTCTGGTCAACGTTGTTCAAAGATTGCATTTATGCGGTTCGAAAATTCCACAACTGTCAAATTTTTTATCGGAAAATGCGCACGCCACCCGCTCCTCTTCACCCTATAATTGTTGTTGGTCCTTTTGCGAAATGGGGTATCAATTTTATTACACTAGAGAATTTGGCGGAAATTCCGACGGCCAATTCGTCGCTATTCCGACACATATTCGTCGCAAGAGCGACAGTTCGGGGGCGGTCAAACCGTGGTTTGTCATGCCGTCGCCGTTCCGACGCAAGCAAAAAGTGTCGCACTATCGACACTTCTTCTGACGTTCTGAATAGGCGTCACTCTTCCGACGTCTCACAAACCGTCGCGCCTCTGACGTTTGTAAACTGTCGCACTTCCAGTGAAATGTGGTTCGACGTTTTTGACGTCGTTCTTCCGACGCTCATAAACCGTCGCAGTTCCGACTAAACGTGGTCCGACGTTTTGGCGTCGCTCTTCCGACGCTTGTAAACTGTCGCAATTCCGACTAAACGTGGTCCGACGTTTTGGACGTCACTCTTCCGACGTCTGGAAGATGTCGTAATTCCGACGATATGTGGTCCGACGTTTAGAACGTCGTGCTTCCGACGTTTTCATACTGTCTCTCTTCCGACGTTTCTGGGTTGTCGCAGTTCCGACGTCTACAAGGCGTCGGTAGACCGACGGAGGGTTCAATTTAAAAAAAAAAAATTAAAATTTTAAAAGATGAGAAACGTTGTTTTGAAGATATTATATGAAGTAAAACAATCCATGAAAGTGAAATAGCAGTATGTAGAATAGTAATGCAACAGATAGAGTACCGACTTCCATTGTTCCAAATACAAATTAAAATACCCAAAACTCTACAACAGTGAAGTAAAACAGTCCATGAAAGTGAAGATATTATATGAAGTAAAACAGTCCATGAAAGTGAAGATATTATATGAAGTAAAACATTCCATGAAAGTGAAGATATTATATGAAGTAAAACAGTCCATGAAAGGAGTGATATTATATGAAGTAAAACAGCCCATGAAAGTGAAGATATTATATGAAGTAAAACAGCCCATGAAAGTGAAATAGCAGTATATGAAGTAAAACAGTCCATGAAAGTGAAATAGCAGTATGTAGAATAGTAAAGCAACAGATAGAGTACCGACGTCCATTGTTCCAAATACAAATTAAAGTACCCAAAACCCTACAACAGTGAAGTAAAATAGTCCATGAAAGTGAAATAGCAGTATGTAGAATAGTAAAGCAACAGATAGAGTACCGACGTCCATTGTTCCAAATACAAATTAAAGTACCCAAGACCCTACAACAGTGAAGTAAAACAGTCCATGCACGGGAAGGACTTCAACAAAATCAAGCAAGCGTTGGACATAAGGTAGGCTTTACACCCGTATAGTGTTTTTATAAATCGCATATGCTTAGAGAGAGATTAGTATAATTGGCTGTTTGTTGCTAGTTACCTTTTGTACTAGAGAGATTGGTCTTGTCCGCAAGACGGATTAATCTACACAACAATATCAATAAACCAGCAACATAGACCAGCATCGCTAGTTTTGAAGGCAGAGTGATAAACATTAATCATTTTTTTTTTCACAAGAGAAAAAATGATGTTTTGAATATATTATATGAAGTAAAACAGTCCATGAAGTTATTACATTTTCACATCTGAAGATTGGAACCCAAATATCCATCCAGAAAAGTGGAAGTCCCACCCCAGACAGTGATAGAAAAATACCCCATGTCACATACAGGGGCTTGATATAAAACCCAGTAACGGTCCACATGGAGAGATTATCGACAAATCTGAGAAAGCATCCAAATATGCCCGAGGCATATATAAGAAAGTGAAATAGCAGTATGTAGAATAGTAAAACAATAAATAGAGTACCGACGTCCATTGTTCCAAATACAAATTAAAGTACCCAAAATCCTTGAACAGAGAAAAACGCTAATCATGTGAGGAGTGTGATATGTCCAAAATATAAAAAGACCATCAGACCATATCAATAAACCAGCAACATAGACCATCATCGCTAGTTTTGAAGGCAGAGTGATAAACATTAATCATTTTTTTTTCACAAGAGAAAAAACGTTGTTTTGAATATATTATATGAAGTAAAATAGTCCATGAAGTCATTACATTTTCACATCTGAAGATTAGAACCCAAATATCCATCCAGAAAAGTGGAAGTCCCACCCCAGACAGTGATAGAAAAATACCCCATGTCACATACGGGGACTTGATATAAAACCCAGTAACGGTCCACATGGAGATTATCGACAATCTGAGAAAGCATCCAAATATGCCCGAGGCATCTATAAGAAAGTGAAATAGCCGTATGTAGAATAGTAAAGCAACAGATAGAGTACCGACGTCCATTGTTCCAAATACAAATTAAAGTACCCAAAATCCTTGAACAGAGAAAAACGCTAATCATGTGAGGAGTGTGATATGTCCAAAATATAAAAAGACCATCGGACCATATCAATAAACCAGCAACATAGACCAGCATCGCTAGTTTTGAAGGCAGAGTGATAAACATTAATCATTTTTTTTCACAAGAGAAAAAACGTTGTTTTGAATATATTATATGAAGTAAAACGGTCCATGAAGTCATTACATTTTCACATCTGAAGATTGGAACCCAAATATCCATCCAGAAAAGTGGAAGTCCCACCCCAGACAGTGATAGAAAAATACCCCATGTCACATACGGCGACTTGATATAAAACCCAGTAACGGTCCACATGGAGATTATCGACTATCTGAGAAAGCATCCAAATATGCCCAAGGCATCTATAAGAAAGTGAAATAGCAGTATGTAGAATAGTAAAGCAACAGATAGAGTACGTACCAATGTCCATTGTTCCAAATACAAATTAAAGTACCCAAAATCCTTGAACAGAGAAAAACGCTAATCATGTGAGGAGTGTGATATGTCCAAAATATAAAATGACCATCAGACCATATCAATAAACCAGCAACATAGACCAGCATCGCTAGTTTTGAAGGCAGAATGATAAACATTAATCATTTTTTTTTCAGAAGAGAAAAAACGTTATTTTGAATATATTATATGAAGTAAAACAGTCCATGAAGTCATTACATTTTCACATCTGAAGATTGGAACCCAAATATCCATCCAGAAAAGTGGAAGTCCCACCCCAGACAATGATAGAAAAATACCCCATGTCACATACGGGGACATGATATAAAACCCAGTAACGGTCCACATGGAGATTATCGACAATCTGAGAAAGCATCCAAATATGCCCGAGGCATCTATAAGAAAGTGAAATAATAGTATGTAGAATAGTAAAGCAACAGATAGAGTACCGACGTCCATTGTTCCAAATACAAATTAAAGTACCCAAAATCCTTGAACAGATCAAGAAAAATGCTAATCATGTGAGAATTCAAAGTAAAGTTAATCTATTAACATTGCGAATAAAATTACATCGAAGTCAAAAACATTTCCTGGCCATACTCATGGCAAATTTTTCATCAAAAAATCAAAAAATTAAGAAGACTGCCCTCATACGGGGAAACCAGTCTTGAACGTTTAATTTACAGAATTCAAAAATATTACTTAAAGGTCCAGCACAGTAAAATAAACTAAAAGCAGCCCAATTAACTGGGCCTACTAAGCAAGAAAAACAAATTAACCAAACTAATCCTCCGCTGGTTCCTCCACGATTCGGCACCATCCTTCGGAAGGTCCAGGATCGCTAGGTGCTACCTCCACATGCATGCCACGGCTCCCCTCCTGAAGGCCCGAATGCTGGCCAGCTTTTTCCGAGCTCAGACCCACTGGACGGGTGCATTCTTCCTCCGTTTGGGCCTCCTCGTAGAAGACCACAGTGACTAAAGCCATGATTCGCGGGCGGTTGAGAGAGTAATTAAAGGAAAATTGCGCAGTGCGCGTCGTGGGAGAAGGTGAACTAGCGGTGGGGAAGCGAGGAGCAGGGGAATCCATACGATGGCTAGATCCTACAAGCCCACCCCGCCCACTCCTAGTATTTGGATATCGACCTGTGTAATAATCACTGGAATGGCCAGAAGTCGACTATATTGAGGGGCTGGAGGGAGCGCGCAGGGGTTGACCTCTAGTGCTCCCCCTGCGGCAACGCATCCTATGACGCACGCGAGGCATGGGTGCAATCTCAGGCGCAGTGGGCACAAGAGGAGACGGAGAAACAAAATTCCAATTAACAGAGGAATACAAATAGAGACAGAACCGAGAGAAATGAAAATATGCAGCAAGGTCTAGGCAGCAGTTCAGCTGGCCACTTCTCCTTATCATCACAGTTAGCAGGCAGTGTAATCTAGCAACCGGCTTGTCTGAAAAACCATGGCGTTTAGCAGGCAGTGTAATCTAGCAACCGGCTTGTCTGAAAAACCATGGCTAAACGCCATTTTGTCGACCCGACTGCAATGCAATCAAAGGACGCCCTGTATGTCGACCCGTCTGCAATGCAATCAAAGGACGCCCATCATAATGAATCTCTGATCATTAATAATGAGAGCCGAAGGCCGGATCAAATTGGAGCGTGCAGAATCGCTCAGAGGAGTGGAGGTCCGATCTTGAACAATGTTAAAAATTAATTAATGTAGATTTGATGTGAAAACTTAATTGAACAGCGTTAAATGTTAATGCGAATGATATGAAATCGCCATATCCATGTCCCATCACCTTAAATGCCATCGAATGCACCCGCAGCCGGGAGCAGGGCAAGTTTTTATTGAGGACACGTGGCAAAAATTGATTGGAGTGGATCTTTGTTTGGGCCGCTCGCGCAGTGGAAATCCGGACCCGTAAAATATTAGGGCGAATTTGATAAGAAATTCGCGTCAGAAAATTGGCCGATGTCAGCAGGCTATTTTGGAACGCGAATTTGGTTTGAATTATGGTTTATCGCCGTTTGAAGTCCGGCGGGCTCGACTTTTGAACAATTTTCTTATAAAATTTGTGTTGGTTTTCTTTGATAATACACATATTAAAATCCCGCTTAATAAAGAGACAAAATTGTTGTGCTTTTGGAACCTGACCTAGGATAGCGGAACCAGACATGCACCCGTGGTCAAGCCCTCTACCAAAACCACGAGCAGAATCACAAAAGCGGGTTGCCCATATCGCACCGCTTTTGCGGAGTAGGCGGTATTTCCTATTCGCGAGTGATTCCATAGGGAATGCGACACGTGGCGAAGTGACCCCAGAAAACAACCGTTTAACCCACGCCATCGCACGTTAAAGCCCGACGTTGGAAGCCGAGCGAAATTGCCAAGAGTCGTTGATTTGGAGAAGGGCCATCGGACGGTGGTCGCACGTTGAACTTGCCCGGAGGTTAACTAAGGTGTGCGGAGGATAGCCAGATACGATATGAGTGTTTGATTGGTTATTGATATATATAGGTGGGGCCGGAGTATAATGAAATTGTTTAATTAAACGATTGGCAGATAATTAGCATAAGTCTGGAGTGTGATTGTTGTAAGGCTGGGTGGTGAAATATAGAGCCGAAAGTTCATTACAAGTTATTTATTTAAAAAGAAACGTGGAGTATAAATACAAAGTGTTGAAAGTTAAACATTGGTTAGAAGGATTGGAGATAATATAAAGTCGGGAATATAAATTAAAGTCCAACCATTGTGGATAGTATTTATATATCAAATTCTACGAATTTGATAAATAAACCCGAAGAAAGAAGAAGTCAATTAAGACTCAGGCTGGAGGAAAAGAACGGGGTACACCAAGGGAAAATGCTGACATAGCGATTGTAGACACACCAACTCTCCTTGGGGGTCCAATTTCAGTTTTGTTGCGTCACACGATGATCTCTCTTCTCTGGCATTTACTTGTATTGAAGATCACTATTCTAGGAATGATTTATTTTCTCCAAAAATAACCCTAGCCAAACATTGACAATGCATCAAGGATATCTTTCTATGCTTCATAAGCACATTTGTTCTACTTCTAAATCATGTCTTGGAAGTGGTTGTTGTGCTGGAAATTATTCACCGGTTGGTTTCATACCAAAGTCTTTTTCACATTTTCAGCATCCAATACATGAAAAAGATAATGGTTTAAAACAACATAAATATTTGAAATTTTGCAAGAATTGTCTGGCACACTTTGAATATAAATTTTGAAGTCAAGTGCATGATGCTGTATAGGATCAAGTGTCATTTTGAATACCAAATGTTTCACAAGAAACTTCTCAACATGCTACCCTGCAGTAAGTATTAAATGACAATATTGCATCAACTATTTCCATAATAAAAGTGCACCTCAGCCATAAGACTAAACAACTACAAATGTTGTAGATCTAACAAGACCACACAATCAAATTTATTCCACAAGGCCAATACTGTATGAAAAATGAAAAGGAGTTTGCAACCAAAAATACCTTAGGCAACTAATTCAATTAGATACACCAAACCAGAAATTAAACAAACAGAAATTTACCCGACAGTTTTGTAAATTCAAAAGGAGGACACGTGGAGCATTAATATTGGATCGCATGAAATTGAAGGGAATCTGAAAACCTGAAAACCGGACCTGAATTTTTTATAGGGCACATTGGATTTAGAATTCGAGTTAAAATTAGGCAGACGTCAGCATCCCATTTTGGAACGCGAATTTGGTTTGAAATTCAATCTATTCAGACTTTTGAAGTCCGACGAAAAGGGTTCTTTAATGTTTTGATAGTTTAATTTTATGTATGCTTTAATATATACATATGTTTTAAACATATGTTATATATATCATATGCGAAATGAAAGGTGGGCCATAGAATTTAGTTTTAATTTTATTTTTTTTAAAAGAGGGTTTATTATAATATGTTTTATATGTTCCGACATATAAAAATAAAAAGGTCGAAAAAGCTTGGTAGTTTTTTTTATAGACAGTACGTAAATTTTTTATTACATAACAGTGTGTAAAAAGTGAAAAACTGAGTGTAACTTTTTAAGTGTGTATGCACAGCAGTGCGAAAGGGAAAAACACAGTAGAGTGTTTTAGAGACAGAGTATGTTTGTTTTGAACAGACAGTGAGTTGGTTTTATGCACTGCGTTTTGTAGCAGTCATAATTTTGTAATCCCTCTCGGTGAGGAAGTAGTGTAATAGTTTTTTTTTGAGTTATTGAAGGGAATAGAAGTTTGTTTTCAAAGTATTGAAACTCTGTCTCCTATCAAAGAAATTTTTATTTTCTGTGTGTTAGAGGAAGGGAGATTTATGGGTGGTTCTTATGAATCAACCAACCATTTAGAACATGCTCATCAATCCAAACCATAAGTATTATGTGACAATATTCAAGCAGGCACTGAATCGGATTTCTGAAGCTATGTTAGAGAAACCCTAAACTCTCACTGAAAATAGGTGAATGTGGCACCACTCAGAGATTGACATGTGCCAATTGGTACAAGTGGTAGACAATTGGCATGCTCAAACAATGAGGTGATGCAGGAATGACATGAGGGAGAAAATATCAGAAAAGCCCCAAATCTGGAGAACTAAAGCTCATCACCAACCCGAGATTGACAACTTTACATGATGTAACCTATGAAATCGTAAATGGAGAAATCAGAGTAACAATAAAGTAACCTATGTAACAATAAAGTCGGATTCATCCTGGGAGTGGTAATGGGAGAAATCATAGTGAACAACAGGAAACATGCATAGTTGCTTACAATCGAATAGATGAAAAAACACATACAAAAAACCTAGATAATAATCGTGAACAAGCTTAATATTGAATTATGAACTGTAAAGGAACTTACAAAATGTGACATTACGAACCTGGTCAAGCGCACAAGCAAAAATATCCTGGACATGACCCTGGTTGACAAGTTGTGTTGCTCATGATGCAAGAGGATTTGTACCTGCACTGCCAAGTCAATCAAAATCCATCATTATCTATACAATAAATACAAGTAATTGATGTAGTATTTTTACTCTAAGATGCATTCTTATGATAATGTTAGAACATATGTTGAAAATGTCAAAACATACCTGAATAAGCTCCTCTTCGTTTCAAGAACAATTTATTGGAGTCGCATGAACTTGGAACAAGCCTCCCACGATCTGAAAGAGTAGCGACTAAGTCAACAGTGACTTTTTTGTTGCTACGCTGGATCAAGGGAGGTTTGCTCCAAGATTAAATCGCTCCAATAAATTATTCTCTACTAAACAGGGCCAACCACGTGAAGGTGGAAGCTCTTATGGCCCCTCCCCCCCCCCTCACATCACTCTCAATTCCCCAATACCCAATCTATATTTCATTTTTACTTTCATGAGCATAAAAAAAAATATTCAATAACTAATAAAAAAACAATTCAACAAAAAGTACGCAAGGAAACATTGAAATTAATGCTTGACATAAAAATAGTATGATAAATGAGTTTTTTATATAACGCAAAAAACGTTCTAAGTATGGTAACGTTTGTCTTATAATAATGCAATATTTTACATTGTCAAATTTTCTTTTTCTTCTTCCTATTTTTAAAGCTCCTAATTGCATCATCAATATCATCGTGCTCTGCTCCTGTTTCGTGCCTTTCAACCCGCACTGCTGACCTAGTTGCGTATTCACGATGTCTGGGCTCATCCAGTGACGAGGCATCGCCTACAAAAACAGATAATATTAAATTTTAATTGTCAGTTTTTAAATATCATTGAACTAGTTCGGTAATATTAATAAAAAAATTTGCAATGAGCTTATTTACCTGGTGCACCAGTTGTCGCCGCTGACCTAGTTGCATTGTCACGATGTCTGGTCTCATCTAGTGACGGGGCATCGCCTCCAAAAATAGATAATATTAAATTTTAATTATCAGTTTTTAAATATCATTGAACTAGTTCGGTAATATTAATAAAAAAAATTGCAATGAGATTATTTACCTGGTGCACCAGTTGTCGCCGTTGGGATTGTTGCCCTGTCTTCCTCTCTGGTGGTAAGATCCTCAAGGGAAACATTCTATGTCATTTAAACAAAAAACGTTATAAGGACAACCATCAAGGTATAATTAGAAAAAATTATAAGTGGAAATTAATTACCGTCACGGCCCTCACTGATAGCAGCATTGTCGGCCTGGTCCCCACTACAATGATCAGGTTGCACGAGAGGATCATCTACATCTGGCTCTAAAGCTGGGTTATTTACCTCGTCGGTAGTGTTGCTCCCCTGATTTAAACAAAGTTGTTAGACATTAAATTTATGGACGAAAACAAAAATATTGAAAGGTTAATGTTTTACCTTATCAAGCATTGTAGATCTTGGGACCTGCCCCAAGCTTCTGCGACATTCAACTACAGCTTGATATCCAAAACGGAAAGCAATATTTTTATCTTCCTCTGTAGTTATTGTTCCAAATTCATCACCCTACATTATATATGATTGTGTATTTTTAATCATATCTGATAGGATTACAAAAAAGTTGGAAGGCGATACAATTAATTATAAGATGTTTAGCTACTTAATTACAATTCTTGCAGCTAATTTCAAGTAGCCACCCTGGCCGAGCTTGTGATGGCCCTTTTTCTCTATCCTAGCTTTGGTTGCCTTTGAGGTGTCAGGCAACCTAGCATCAAAAGATTGAAGTCAAATATGACGTAGCACACTTTTATTTTAAACATAAAGAAAATTAAAGCTATTGAATTAAAGTTGTAATTTACCTTGCGGGTCCAGTTGGCATTTTTCCTTCTTTCTTTGCCCTTTTCTCTTTTCCGTCATGGATGAGTGCTCTCCACTCACTCTCTGAAACTGCGAGAGGACGCTCATATCTAAGGTTAAATTGCAATTGCGTCCTATAGGTGTCCCTGGTATATTTCAAATATTTGCCGGCTACCTGAGCCACCGCTTTTCTGTCAAATGTGCCGACCCCAAAAAGGGCTTCTAGATAATCTAAAGGTTCTTTTTTCAGGTTGGAATTCTGGGAATTCCACCCTGTACGAATGGTTGGGCCAAAAATTACCAACGCATGGCTCTCCAGAATCCTGTAGAACTCATTGTTTCCTACACAGAATAAAACCAAAAGAAAAATAAGATATTATCATTAATTTAAAAATAAAAATCATGATAAATATGTTTTAGATAAAGTACATGAAATAGTTAAAATAGTAAAATTTACCTGGGAGTTGTACATGCTTTATAGGGACACCCTCATCGTTCACCAACAACGTGCCATTAATGGTCCCTGTGGAGCTGACACGTGTAGCTCCAGGAAACGCAATAATGTAGTTGGCCATATCATCCTCATCATTGCCAACACGTTCAGCAGTTGGCTGGGTGTCAGCTTGGGCAGGGTGTGTTTCTTGGCTAGCACCTAAAGGAGTAGAAGGTGTACGAGAGGGTTGTTGGGCAATCTCTTGCCCTTGTGTCCCACCACCACCAACACCGGGTTCAGCAAATGCCAGAAGACGCTACATACAAAAGAACTTTTTGTTAGTTTAGTCAATGTAAAAATTAAAAATCAAACTATCACCATTCATCTCATGCAGAACAAAAAAAATATCCTTTTGACTTTTTATTATTACCTGATATCTATTTAGCTGCCTCATAAGATGTTGTATCCTCTCTTCTGTTTCAGGTGTTTGAGGCGCATCTATCAAAGCATTAAATTCTGACCTTGCATCTCATGCCTTTTTTTGCAACAATAACACTGGAGATAGGGATGAAAAAAGCTCTTCCTCAAAGAGGGAATCATCAGGCGTACCATGGCTAGGTGTCTGCATATTTGAACAAAATTAATATTATTTCAATTATGTAAATAACTAAAATACCTGAAGATAGAGCAATGCTGGCACTTTACATGTTCTTCCGCTGGCCTCTTTCCGCGATCATCCCGTCTCGGGGTTGTTCCTGTACTGCCCTGATTAGTCTGCCACATTGCAATAAAATTATAAATGTAAAAACTTGAAAACAATATCTAACTTGAAAACACAAAATGGAAATTGAAATAATTTCTAATAAGACACCGGAAGACAGAGTTAGAGTTTCAAATATGCCTTGCATTGAATTCAGTCCTGGAAACATGTCATTGCACATTAAGGCACCCAACCATTCAATCCACAAATGATATATTTAAGTAGGCTTCTCCTATTCTGGGAAAACACCATACCTATAATGCATTCACTTGCATGTATAAAGGGAAAGGAAAACATGTTTTCATACAACGGTGACAAAGGCATCTTGGGGAAAGGTATCTTCACTTTTTATTTATGTTGTTCACCCACATCACTCTCGTGTTTTCACTAATCTTGTTTTGTCATTTTTGGATTCAAATTAAGTTAAGGCCTTAAGTATTTTTTGACCTTTCGGTGTAGTTTTTATAAGTGGCATGTATGGATTTTCCATTAGTTCTGCACTTTTTCTCTTCATGCGCATGTTTCCCTGGAAATCAAATGCATGATTTAGTCCCATACATTTAACAAGTTGTTGGATCAACTCCATAGGAAATATCATGTTTCCTATTCAATCAAAATTTATCTCGGTTAGGGTAGGTAGGAAGGTTTTCCCTTTGTATTAATAGGGCACTTCTAGCTTGCATTTTTATTATATCTTTCAAATTTAGTGTCGTTTCAATTAGGGCATGATTTTTTGCAACTTTCAAGGTGAGAATGAACAAAGACAAATTTTTGTGATGGATGACTGTATATGACTCCATGGCCAGAGGAAAAGGCACCAATCTACTTCTTCAAATATCTATATTTCTCATTCACCTCATACGAAGATGGTCCCTGATTTTGAGCCAAATGTTGCAGCAAAAAGTTCCCCCCCTCCATAATTTGATAGTCAATGGAAATTTCTTAAATTGATGATGGGGCAAGATTATGGAAAATTGGCACATACATATGTAATGGAATTCCAAGATCATGATATATGTTTGCATATGTTTATGGCAATGTTCCACCAAGTCCCCTGGAGGTGGGAGCGAGGGGACGAGGGAGCGCGGGAGCGGCCTATGCAAAAGCTCCCTACCAATTTTCAGGAAGCGTGGGGGGACGTCGGGGTCATAAAAATTATAAAATTTAATATTTAAAATGTAACTATATTTTTGCAAGGAATGTATATACAGTCATCATACACTTGCATCATGAAAGATAAATCATAAATGATAAAATTACAAATCGATGAATGATGAATATAATCGAAACAAATTTAAAAGTTAAAAGTTAAAACATACATCATACAATCATGCATGTAAGTTTGTAAGTTTGTAACTATATAATCATTAATGTAACTACTAACAATGTACAATTAAAATAAAGTTTAAGATATCATATGACATATTATATCAAGATTCAAAATAGAGTTTAAACTGAAGTTTACAACTCAAGTCTGAAACATAAAACTTAAACGCAAATAAGTTATGTCTGAAACATAAAACGTAAAACATAACATATGAATATCAAATGATATCATCATACTGATAAATGAGCATAAATGCTCAAGTTAATGCCCCACTAGTCTCTGCATCCAACTTCTGCATGAATATCAAGATCAACCATGTCACCATCTGAATCAGAATCACTTGGATTCTCAAATATGCTAAGTGGCACATCAACTTTTAACACGAAACCATAAACTAAAAGGGGCGGTGAGGGGACATGAGGGGGCGTGAGGGAAACATCCCCTAGAATTCCCCAAGACCCCGGAGCGCGAGGGGGCGAGGAATCTAGACCCCTAGGTGGGGGGGCGAGACCCCGTGTAACACTGGTTTATGGAGGTGGTGGAGCAAAAAAGAGCTAAAATAGAGCTGAAATTTTTCACATAAAAAGGACTGTGGGCTTGACTAATGGTTCCATTTAAAAAATGATATCTAGACAGAGAATAAGTGTAGCATGCAAACATGCATTGAAAATCCATCTGAGTTTGCATTGTATTACTTATGATGGATTCAAATTTGAGTTTCAAAATGCCAGGTTATGGCATGATTTTGTCGAGAAACCCTTAGTTGGATTCTCATGTTGGTTTAATTTATATTTTAAGTTTGTTTTGCAATCTTTGGGTGATAGTAACTCATGAACTAGGTTACCAATGTGTAACAATCATATTTCAAGAATAAATTTGTGATTTTTTATATTATTATTATTATCTATTAGCTACGAGTATTGACACCTAATGCCTGGAATTTTGACATCTTGATAGCATGGATAATTTCGAAAATGTTTCTAGTAATGTTAACATAACAACTATCATTACATGTCTTCACTTTT
The DNA here is from genome assembly GCA_034641835.2 of Pinus albicaulis. Classification (NCBI taxonomy): domain Eukaryota; kingdom Viridiplantae; phylum Streptophyta; class Pinopsida; order Pinales; family Pinaceae; genus Pinus; species Pinus albicaulis. The sequence continues at coordinate 600,182,074 of CM076575.1, read as the reverse complement.
TTCACCATAATAGACCTGTGATATGGACTCATCACACAACCTATCTTCTGTCTAACTCCAGTTTCATTGGTGAATTCTTTATATGTGTGGTTATTAAGGACAAGTTGCTTGATATATAACTCGATAGCATAGACCACGTTACAGTTCTAAAAAGAATCCTCAAGTGTCAAAAAAACTTCACAATATGTTCTACTATAAAGCCTTTTGGGATACCTGAAATAATATATGTATCATTGATGACTTTTAAAGTATGACAAGATCCAGAGGGGAAGGAAATCAATGGAAGAGTGATCCACCAATGAGAACCTAGAATTTAGCATCAGATGAGTTAGAGTCTAGGAAATTGAAACCCTATAATTTTAATTAGTGATGAAGGACATCACACAGGTAATTATATTTTCATGTAGAATAATCTGTTAATTCAAATTTAAACTACATAATATGAAAGGCATACCATAAATTTTTCCACGTAAGTCCAAACAACCTATAAATGAAACCTTCTTTCCATGGAAATCATTCCTCACTTTTTGAGGCAAATCTAAATCAAAAATATATGAACTCCTCTTTTGTTCATGGATAATGTGAGAAGTGAAAGGAACTCTACTACAAGTGATGCACTTTGCATTTGAACACTAATAAGTTTGTGATTGAAATGAAATGTCCATTCATTTAAATGTAGGTTTTTTAAAGCAGGGAGAAATAATGGCTGCCAAATTAATAAGTGTTTCTTTGGGAAAAATTTAAATCTTGTATTGGGTGATGAAGATAATAGAGTGTATTGAATCTTGATTCTTGACATCTAGAGAGAACCCTACAGCCTAACACAATCCAATGGAATTGACCAAAAAAACCCAAATAGAGTCAACCCTACTATAGGAGGAAGGGCCTGCAGTAAGAACTTACCATTTTGCAAGAGGTGAGGGCGAATGCTGTTACGAGAGGGCGGGCGAACGGCGAGAGAATGTTGCGAGAAGCTGGAGCGAGACGGCGAGGCAAATCTTTGAGACAGGCTGTTAACGGGCGCGAGCGGAGAATGCGGAGTGATCTTTGATCTGAAGAGGCGAGGCGAATCCGGGGCGAATCTTTGTTAGGCTCGGAGCGAATCTTGAGAGCGAATCTTTCGTACGAGCTCGGAGACGGAAATCTTTGACGAATGTTGATGCAAGAGCGAGAGCGAATGCGAGAGCGAATGGTGTTACGAAACGAGAGCGAATGCGCGTGATATCGAGACGTTAATGTAGCACATTTACATTTGAACACTAATAGATTTTTTTAGTTGAAATGCAATGCTTGTTTTCATTTAAATGTAGGGTTTTTAAAGCAGGGAGAAATAATGGCTACCAAATTAATAAGCGTTTCTTTGGAAAAATTTAAATCTTGTATTGGGTGATGAAGATAATAGAGGGTATTGAATCTTGATTCTTGACATCTACAGAGAACCCTACAGCCTAACACAATCCAATGGAATTGACCAAAAAACCCAAATAGAGTCAACCCTACTATAGGAGGAAGGGCCTGCAGTAAGAACTTACCATTTTGCAAGAGCTGAGGGCGAATGCTGTTCTGCAAGAGCTGAGGGCGAACGCTGAGGGCGAATGCTGAGGGCAAATGCTGTTCTGCAAGAGCTGAGTGCGAATGCTGAGGGCAAATGCTGTTCTGCAAGAGCAGAGAGCGAATGCGCGCGTGATATCAAACGTAGCTATTGCGACAAATACGAAACATTTTTATGTAGCGCGTATAAGTTTGGTATTTTTATGTAGCGTGAAAATAACTGTCGCTATACCGACGGCGGAAAAGGCGTCGCTATTAGGACGGGTGCCTCCAAACGTCGCAATGGCGACACCTAGACATTGTGTCGCAGTTGCGACGTTTAGAGTCGTCTCAATAGCGACGCTTTGGGCCATGGTGTCGCAATTGCAACGTCTTCCTTTAAACGTCGTCATTGCGACACTAGTTTAAGTGTCGGTATTGCGACACTTTTCTATAGACGTCGGTATAGCGACGGTTTCGGGCGGGATGGAAAAAATTTGGGAAAATTTCCAACATTTGGTCAAAAGCGTCGGAAACAGGTGTCAGAATTTCCGCCAAATGTAGTAGTGTTACATGTAACCCTCACTCGGCCGGGGGGCATGCCTATATTATTCTAGCAGTAGATTATTTTACAAAATGGGCCGAGGCGATGCCTACATATTTAGCTGACGACAAGACTGCTGCAACATTCGTATTTAATCACATAATTGCTAGGTTTGGTGTTCCTCAAGCTATTATTACGGATCATGGAAGTCATTTTCAGAATATCATGATGACTGAACTGACAGAACAGCTTGGCTTGCGCCACGATAGTTCCACTCCATATTATCCGCAAGCCAATGGTCTGGTTGAAGCCATCAATAAAGTTTTAGTCACCATGATTAAACGAATCATTGGTATTCACAAGACGAATTGGCATTCCATGTTATTTTCAGCACTTTGGGCATATCGAACCTCAGTCAAAACATCAACAGGTTTCACTCCTTTTCAATTAGTTTACGGTTTGGAAGCTATGTTACCGATTGAATGTGAAATTCCGTCACTAAAATTAGCTGTAGAATTACTTCCAGCTACGTCTGAAGAGGAGAAAAATTTCTTGTACTTAGCTCAATTAGATGAGAATCGACGAAATGCTGCAATAGCAAACGAGGCTCATGTTAAAAGGATAAAAGCTCAGTATGATAGAAATGTGACCCCTTGAAATTTTTCAGAAGGAGACCTAGTTTTACTTTATGATCAAGCTAATGACAAGCTAGGAGCTGGGAAATTCGTGCCTATGTGGCATGGTCCTTACATTGTGAAGCGAAAGTTAGCAAAAGGCGCCTATGAGTTGATAGATTTTGACGGTGTCCCTTTGGATAAACCCAGAAATGGGCTTTATCTAAAGCGATATTACGCTTAAATGAGGTGTGGATATTTTTGTTAGTTTAGATTTCTTTACTGCTGATGTGTTTTAGATTAGAAAGGTGTGCCTAGTTTAGAAGTGTGTTTTTGTCACTATTCCTGCTTATCTGAGTTTTACTCTTAATAATGCAGATGTCGATGTCTCTTCAAACCTACATTGGTTTTGCTGATGGTGCTTGTCATAGTACACGGAAAATTTCTTCCGCAGCTTGGGTTATCTATTCACCCTCTGACGAGTTAGTATCCATGCATGGGGTAAGCCTTGGTCAAACAACAAATAACATTGCCGAGTATAGTGCAGTAATTGAGTTATTGTCTGAGTCCATATCATTTGGAATTCGAAGTTTGATTGTAAGGTTGGATTCTGAACTTGTTGTATTATAGCTTAACAGGGTTTATACCATTAGAAATCCAGTATTATTAAGGTTGTTTTTGAGATTTCGTCTCTTGGAACGTGAGTTTGATTACATTGAATATCAGCATATTCCAAGATATTTAAATACATTAGCAGATTCAATTGCTTCTAGTATGCTAAATAGACTTTTGCAATAATTAAAGGTAGTAAAACAAACAGCATTCACATATGTACACAAATAGCCGTCAAAATAGTGATATATCATAATATAGGAGTGTTTTCAAAAAATATACATTGTCTTCGATCATAGGTTGGAAACACCTTATGATCGGCAAAAATGATAATACAAAAGTTAAAAATATGAGTCTACACGATCATCCCATCACTGATGGTGATCACGATACGAAACCACTGCCCGAGCTACCCTGCATAGGAACCTCCTGAAAGGTCCTAGAACTCCAATCACATATCTTTGCAGCCTGAGAGGAATGTCATCTATGTTGGTTTCTGGAATATCTAGAGTCAAGCACTCTAGATGATGCTCCAAATCAGTCAAAATCTCCACTGATTGGCCTGCTGGGGCTGGTGCGGGTGCAACTGGTTGTCGTCTCTTGTAAGGTTGGAGATGAGCTGGTCGATGTGGACCCACGTCTGCATTCAAAAAACTTTTGATTATTAGTTTTCAAAGACGATAAAAAATTAAAAAAAAATAGAATTTAGCAAACGTTGAAAAATGTTTTTACCTGAATCATCCCACTGTTCCCCTGTAGGGAGAGCCATCTCTCTATCACCGCGGAAATCTATCCCGGCGTATGGAAAATCCTCTATCACAAAGAGTTGGTGATCCAACCAATGAAAATATGAAGGAGGGAATCGCACAATCTCAGTACCCTCAATAGCATGACGAGCCATCAACGCGGACCAACGAACCATTCTCGGTTCTCGAGGTCGACCAGCATCAACAGCAATACTCTGTGGAGTAACATGGGGATCCTCTCCAGAGCGAAAGAAACGACGATGGATCCATATCCAAAGTTATTCAGTTTCCCATTTTTTGCTCTGGTTAGTTGGCCTTTTACATTGGCCAACACAGCTTCACACCAGTTAAAGATGGTGTCGCGAAAACAGTCCATGGCAATACGCATTTGGGAACCAGTAGCTACATGAAGCGCAGCACTCCCACATAGTTTGGTGACAGTAAAATCAATAACTTTCAATTCAGGACGGATAATATGTTTTATGTCAATCCGTTTGTCCCGAGGATTTGCTTGATCATTGCAGAATTCTAGTTGGAGATTAGCAACAGACTGGCCACCTGGTCTAGTCCCAAACAAAGAAACTTGTTCACCCCTCTTGGACAAACCAGTCAAGAAATATATATCCTCCAGCTCAATTTCGAGCCGGTGGCCACCAATAAAGAAGCACTGGTCCTGAACATTCCATCTGTCTACCAACCATGTCAAGAGTTCTACTTGTGCCCTCATGCCTTAGATGGCCCAAAATTTGTACAAGCCACATGCTTTTAATGCTCGTTGTGTGGGAAAATGAAGTATTACGGCTTCATCCACTTCCTCATGCTCACGTTCTCGCCAGATAAGCATCTTGTTAATCCTACAATACAGAAAAAGGCAAGTTAGAATAGTTTTATTTAAAAAAAATTGGCAAATAAATGAGAAATCATTGTTTTAAATCTAACCGCACAGGTACCGCACCCGCTCTTTGTAAACAGAGCGTAGGTCCACATGAGCAGTGTGTTCCGGGTGCGGAACCCACGAATTTTTCCTTATAGGAAAAATTCGGGGTCCGCAGGTAGCCTGTGTCCCACCTGCGGACCCCGCGGGTGAAATTTTTAAGCATTTTTTGCCCCAAAAATTCAAACTAAAGCCTAAAAACAAATTTGAAACGGATGAAAAACAAGATAGAGAGGTTGTGGATTACCTGGGACTGACGGTTTTCGATTCCAATGGACGAATTTTCCAGAATATTCACAGGAACTTTCTTACCCAAAAGCTTTTTACTTTTCACTCTGAAACTGAACGGTAAAAATGAAATTGAAAAAGTCCTTTTTATAAGTTTTTTCGAATGGATGAATTTTTAATTTATTTATTTTTCACTTTAAAAAGGTATTTTTGAAGGCATTTTTACTTATCTTAAACAGGTATGTGTAATGTTTTAATTTTTTGTGCAGAAACTGGATTTTTTCAGGTAAACTGATCGTTTTTCAACAAAGAGCATACTTTTATCACTTTTTCGGACTCTTTAAAAAATTTACGAAAAAGTGAAACCTTGGAGTCCTCTTTTAAGCTCTTTTCAGACTCTCTAAATATGAAAAGATTGTCGAGTACTTGACTATTCGAATTCGTTAAAGTAAATGAACAGTCGTCCCTTCAGTATAAGTTTACCCCTTTTACGGACTGAAATGGACTATTTACGAAAAAGGTATACGTTGACTAAATATGGTCATTAGAGTTCTCTCCCGCATTATTTTATCCTTTTTCGGGCTCGAGAGACTAAATTTACGAAAAATTACACCCACGGAGTTTTCTTAAGTTTTTCTTCTGACTCCCTAAAACTGAAAAACATCGAGTTTCTCCTATACTAGACTCGTTAAAACTTAACAGTAAAGGACCTGTTTAATTTTCAACAGGAACGAACCACTCCTTCTTAGGGTTCAAATTTTAAACTAAGTTGGACTCATCCGAAGGATGAGCTTATAATCAAGCAAATGTTATCCTCCTCAAGCTTGTCAAAAATAAAGAGGTACTTGCCAGAAATGGTGGGGGAAAAGAGAGAAAAACGAACCTGTTTGTCACATTTTGATTATTCGGAAAACCGTTAACCACTCTTGAACACGACACTTTTTGTCACCTGGGTTGGGAAATCCTTTGCCTAACAGTTAATCAAACCATATTGAAAGTCTTCAGCCGGTTTCTGGGTATTAGCTTTGGGTCAATTGTTACCAAGCCATCTACAGTGTCGTTATGTGTTCAAGAGGATAGTTAAAATAAACCATTCATCTGCAAAATATCTGTCATCCATTTTGACCATCCCTGAGTCAGTTCTTGCCAATATATTTTCAAAACTTGATCTATGATTTCGTGTTGTGGGCTTGCCTACGACGGATCACTTTCTATCGACGACAGCTCATTATCTAGGAAGTTGATCCAGAAATCGTCAGTACCTTGGAATCTGCATGCCTTAATGGCAGGTTTCTTGCCTTCGACGATAGGTTGCATCATTGACCTTTGATCGAATGATTCCGTGAGATGTTCGACTTCAACTCATTCATTCACATTTCATGGATTTTACTGAGTACTTTGAGAGCCATTGACATTACTGGTGGTTTCTCTCACACTTGTTAACAATTTACATCATTGACTGGTAATCAAGTGGTTTCTACCATGTTCGACTTCAACACATTTATTCACATGGATAGAATCGTACTAGTTCGAGATGCGGAAATCAAGACCCTGGATCTAGTTTCCACCATCCAGGTTGCGAGGAATTTTGTTGTCATTTATACAGTAGACTATTTATTAACAGATGGTTGTGTCCATACCGTGTCTACATATATCTGTACTATGATGTATTCAAAATCATTCCTGTATCAGAATGATTTGAGTTAGTTTCTAGTTAGTTTTAATCTGAGTATGGGAATGCCTACCTCAGTGATGACATATATATGTATATATTTTGCATTGAATGTTTTTACAGGTTCCGACTGGTGTGTCCACAGGATGATCTTTGAAATGATAAAGTACTGCACTCTTCATATATGACAGACTTCAGCTTCATCTATTCCAGACTTTGCACTTTAGGGGGCAATTTGTTACACTAAAAATTGTCATCCTGACATTTTACTATGAGTATGAGCTCATTATTACTCATACTTCCTCCTTTTGCAAGTCTAACATATCAGCTCCTCATGTCAAGCTTTCAAAATCAGAGAAAAGTTCCTAAAATCCCCTAAACATTGGTATCTCACTTTCTCTATACATTTCCTATGGTCCCGCACCTAAAGTTCAGCCTTCCTGCGGAACCATACTGCACGTTCTTTGTGTTATGGGTGTGGACCTCTGTAAAACTTAAAAAGGAGAGAAAGTAAAGATAAAAAGTGAATTTTAGATGAATTCTAGAAGATTCTAGATGGGAATTTTCAAGAATGGATACGCTTTGAGAAGTTTCATGCATCCCTCACTTGATGGAGCTAACCCCTTGATGTAAGGAGCTAATCCCTTTGAAGGAGGATTCTCTCCCTTCATATTTGGAACAGAAAACCTCCTCTTTTCCACTATAAAAAGAGGCCTTGGGTAGCCTCAAAGGGAGTTAAAGCTTAAGATATTTGAAGTTAAATGTTGTTGAGATTCAGACTCAGTTAACTAAGACTTTCTGTGAGGTTAAATCACTCATCTCTATTTGTCTTGGTTCAAAGAGTGCAATGCTTGTCAAATTAGAAGAGATTCCTGCTTCGGACCCCGGGAGGACCTGCACAACAACAAGGCACAGGTTGTAAAGGTTTCCTTTATTGAAGTTAATACAAATATACTCATTTCTCTCATTAAACTGTCAATTCATGGTTTATTTCATAAATTCCTTGATCATTATGATAAGTATGGTTTATAATAATGTCTATACAGGTGCTTTGTAATCTTTTTGCTTGTTTGTGACTACAGATTCACGAGGAACGTTCTTTCAGTGCACGGGAAGGACTTCAACGATATCAAGCAAGTGTTGGACATAAGGTAGGCCTTACACCTATATAGTGTTTTTATGAATCTTATATGCTTAGAGAGAGATTAGTATAATTGGTTGTTTGTTGCTAGTTACTTTTAGTACTAGAGAGATCGGTCTTGTCCGCAAGACGGATTAATCTACACAACAAATGCACAAAAGTGTGCATACTTGGTAAGTCTATCAACTACCACCATGATGACATTCTTTCCTTCGGACTTCGGTAAACCTGTGATAAAATCCATTGAAATCTCCTCCCAACGTTGACTTGGAATGGATAAGGTTGTAGAAGTCCCGGGGTCTTAATTGTTTCCACTTTATTCTGCTGGCAAACCAAACATTCCGCCACAAACTTTTGAATATCAGATTTAAGGCCATCCCAAAAAAAATCTTTCTTCACCCTGTGGTATGTTTTTAAAAATCCTGAGTGTCCTCCTAAAGGAGAAGTGTGCAATTCCAGAAGAATATTTTGTTTTAGTTGGGAATTCTTACAAAGATATAAGCGATATTTGTACCATAAGGAATCATTTTCCAACTAAATGTATCAGATGTACTAGGATCTTGCTGCAACTTTTGAATGAGTGTCCATACATCTTTGTCCTTCTTCCATTCATCTTTTGCTTCGGTTATCCAATCTGGTTGGATAATAGAAATGGCACAAAGCAATGCTTCCACCTCTTCATTCTTTCTTGAGAGTGCATCTGCAACAACATTAAGCTTTCCTTTTTGTAGATTATTTCAAAGTCATAACCCAACATCTTTGTGACCCATTTTTGATGCTCTTCTGAAGATAGTCTTTGTTCCAAAAAGTGTTTAAGACTATCATGATCAGTTTTTACCTTGAAGTGTCTTCCCATTAGGTAAGTTCTCCATTTCTTTAGTGCATGTAGTATTGCTAACATTTCATTCTCATAAATAGGTTTCTGTAAATAATTTCCTTTGATTGGACAGCTTTCAAAAGCAATGGGTCTTCCTTCCTGCATTAAAACAACACCAATTCCATTTCCTGAGGCATCAAATTCCACAATAAAGGTTTTTGTGAAGTCTGGCGTAGCTAAGACCGGTGCTAGGCACATTGCCTCTTTAAGATGTTCAAAGGCCTTAGTTGCTTGAGGAGTCCATGAAAATGCATCTTTCTTCAATAATGTTGTTAGAGGTGCTGCTATTCTCCCATAATTCTTAACAAACTTGCGATAATACCCTGTTAACCCGAGAAATCCTCGCAACTGCTTTATGGTCGTGGGGACTTTCCATTCCTTAATGGCTTTAATTTTGTTAGGGTCTAGTTTAACACCCTCGTGAGATATAATATGACCCAGATATTCCACCTCTTGTACTCCAAAGAAACATTTGGATGTTTTTGCATATAATTGTTTCTCCTACAATAGTTTGAGCACCATGTCAACATGTTCAACATGATCCTTCCAAGACCTGCTGTAGATTAGTATATCATCAAAAAATACTAGCACAAATTTTCTAAGGAAGGGTTTGAAAATGGAATTCATCAACCCTTGAAATGTAGAAGGTGCATTGGTAAGGCCAAAAGGCATGACCAAAAATTCATAATGACCCTCATGAGTTCGAAATCTTGTTTTTGGAATATCTTCAGTCTTCATTCTAATTTGATGATATCCTGAACGAAGATCCAACTTGGTAAAATAAATTGCTCCATGTAATTCATCCAATAATTCATCAATCACAGGAATGGGAAATTTGTCTTTAATGGTGAGCTTATTGAGCTCCCTATAATCTGGACACATTCGCCATGATCCATCCTTCTTGTGTACCAATACTACAGGAGCAGAGAAAGAAATTTGACTAGGTTGAATTATACCCGCCTCTAACATTTTTGCAATCATACGTTCAATTTCGCTCTTTTGGAAGTAAGGATATCTATAAGGCCTGATGTTTGGAGGAACACTTTCTGGAATCAAATGAATAGCATGATCATGATCACGAATAGGTGGGAGTCCTTTGGGAGTTTCAAACACCTTGGAATGATTGTCCAAGACTTGTTGAAGATCTGCATAAATAGATGATTTTGATGTCGGAACTTCTAGTGAGCATAATTGTGCAATTACGCCTCGTTGTTCTTTCTTTAGAAGCTTTGTCATTACATTAGAGCTTATTATCCTTCCCGGCTTCCCTTCAATACCCCGTAATTCGACTTCCTTTCCTTCTAAAAAAAATTCAAGAAAAGTTCTTGAAAATTAAAAGCTATCGTCCCCAAATATTGTAACCATTGTACTCCTAGTAAAACATCAGCACCTCCCATAGGAATGGAAAGCATTGGAATAGTCAACACATATTCCCCCATGGTTAGCTTGATATTATGGAATTTTCCAGAGCAATTTATAGTTACTCCATTTGCAACCATCACTTGACATTCTGGTGCTGGGTATAGGAAACAATTTAATTCCTTGGCTACCTTACAATGAATAAAATTATGGGTGCTACCTGAATCAATCAACACTATTACCTTTTTCTTCTTGATATGTCCTTCTATCTTGAGAGTTTGAGTGGTAATTCCTGCCAAGGCATTACACGATATGGTCGGATTCATTTCTTCCTCTTCTAGGGATGGTTCCTGGTGTATATCCTCTTCTTGTTCATTTTCTTCTTCCTCTTCACAATCGATGTAAAATAATTTCTTCTCAGCACACTTATGACCTTTAGTGTATTTTCTATCACAACTGTAGCAAAGCCCTTTTGCTCTTTTTTCTTCCAATTGTTGTGGTGTCAACCTTGTAGTTTGTGGAAATCTAGGCGTAGCCACACTTCCTTCTTTATAGAATTGAGTGGTAGGCTTCCTTGTTGCCATAATTTTACATTCAACTTTTCTTGCCAACCTGAATGCCTTCTCCAATGAATCAGGTTCCAGAACGCGAACTTAATGTTGAATGTTATCCTTTAAAGTGCCTATGAAGAGATCAATCCTGTGTTCCTCTGGAATATCAGTTACCCTTATATTCAATTTTTGGAAGTCCCCAATGTGCTGCCCCACTAAACCCTTTTGTTTGAGATTTATCAATTGGCTAAAGAAGGTGTTGCTCTTTGTATCCTCATAATGTGCTATCATTTCCTCCGTAAAAATTGACCAAGTGACAATTTTTTTACGGGAGCAAAGCCATCGATACCATACAAATGTATTTTGTTCTAAATGTAAATTTGCAATGTGTACCTTTTGTGTGTTTTGCACATTATGGAGATCAAAATATTGCTCCATCTGTAGTATCCATGTTACAGGATCCTTTCCATCAACCTTCCTCATATCCATTTTTGGAATATGGTGGTTCTTCCCACCAACATTAGATATTATGAAATCATGATTAACATTTATTTTGTTCTCATCATGAGGTTCTTCTACTATCTTTTCACCATTAGGAAACATTTCTTGTATCAACTTTGTCAAATCTTCGATGTTTGATTTTAGATCATCCATCTTAGCTTCCATGCCAGCTTCCATGCCATCCATCTTAGCTTCCACGCCTTTCTTCAAACCGTCCATCTTCACTTCCATGCCATCCATCTTAGCTTCCATGCCTTTCTTCAAACCGTCCATCTTCACTTCCACGCCTTTCTTCAAAACTTCCATTCCATTTTTTGTTTCTCTTTGGGAGAGTGAAATTTTTTGCACTTGCTCTTGTAATTTTGATAGATCATGTTGCAATTCTTCATCTTCATGAGTCATGGTAGAGCCTTCTGAAGGCTTAATGGGTGTTGAATTCTTTTTAGGCACCATTTTAGAATCCAATATTGATACCTATTCTTTTACTTGCTTTGAGGAGCTCAATATTGAAATTGATATATCTCTGTAATTGAAAATCTTCAATATCTGAAATTCAGCCCTGTAGTAGCCCTATAAAGCTTCTTTCAAATGCCACAAGTCTGATCTAATTTGGATTCCCCAAGACAAATTTGTTACCAATCTCCCACAATGACCTAATTTTGGACTGGTTCAGTAGAGAAAACTTGTAGGACTTGCCACGTGTCATTGTTTCGTCCTTTGTATCTAAAATTGATAGCCAATAAACTATATTCTATGTAATTGTGACCACTTTTTACGGCACTCAAATCCACTGCCCAGAGAGAGAGTTATCGAACTTTTCCCACGATCACCTCTTTGAGATGAAATTCAGGAGCCTGAAAAAGCACTACCTTCCACAGATCATATCTCCAAAAATATTGTGAACCAAGCTCTAAAATTTTTTGATGAATTTCCTTAGGATTTCAAATTCGCACCATACGAATTTCAGATTCTGAACCTTCATAGAAAAAAATTTATAGAAAAAATTCCACGATGACCTGTTTAGGAGCTTGAAAAAAGACCTAATGTCTACAGATGATATCTCTAAAAATATTGTGAACCAAGCTCTGAAATTTTTAGACAATCTTCCTCAGGATTTCAGCTTCGCATCCTAAAAATTTTAGCTTCTGAAACTTCGTAGAAAAAAATTTATAGCGAAAATGCCACGATGACCTATTTGGAGTAGCGAAACCCTAGAATCCAAAGCTCTGATACCAAATGTTGTGTAACCAACTCCAAAAATAGAAGAAAAAATATATCAACGCCTTAGAAATAAGCCACTTCGAGGGGGAAACCTCCAATACATTACATAAATGAACAATTCTTGGATGATACAATTTAAAAAACCTCCTTTCTATATATAGGAGTCCATGGGGCCATAATGTAATCCTAGTGAGCCACAATGTAATCCTAGCCGACCTAACAATAATAATTTAAGGGCACAATAATAACAAAATGGGGGTTACAAGGGTACAATAATAACAATAAGGGGGTTACACTAACAATAATAAGGGACTATACTAGTAATATAGGGACCTAAAATTCACCCTAAGAGAAAAAAAGTCTACATCTCTAGATCAGATCCAAACTTATGCATTGGAGGTAGAAGCAAACTTTGCTTCTACTGGTAAATTCAAAAGGAAGACAGAGTATGAGGCTAGAAGAAGGAGTAGGGAGGAGGCTTCTACCTCTAATCAAGAGATGGAATCACATGAGTAAAGAATCGAAGAGATGAATAAGTTGTTCAAGAGCCTCTCAAATAAATTGTTTAACCTTGAATTGGAGGCTAGGAATTCCCCTCCTTGTTCCAACCAAATGATTCCTAACTATGGGTTTAATCCCCAGTATTGGAAGCCCCCTTTACATTTTTTGCAGTGAGAAAGGAAGGAACAACATGATCACATCCAACTGCCTTTATACCTGGACGGGGAAGTGGAGGAATAGGCCGAGGAAGCCATAAAGAGCCAGGGATATCAATTCCTCACTTACTCAGATGATGAGGAAAGTGAACTTACCTTGCAAGGGGAGAAAGAGGATAGGGAATTTCCTTCAGGAAATCAAGATATTGACAAGTACTGTAGGAAATTCATGGATTTTATGCAAGCTCAACTCCACAGGAAGTATGATCTCAGGTCCTCCAAGAAGAGAACTTGAGTGCAGGAACAAGATGAAGAGTCAACATCAAGAGAAAATACCTCTCCTAGTTCTGCCAGTAAGGGGAAAAGGTCATTAGAGGATTATGTCTCTCCTAAATTCGTTGCATCCACCTCCTCTAAATAGGGCTCTGATCCTCCCAAAAATGAGAGATCCACAGCAATACCCATGAAACTGCCTAACCCTCCTAAAGAGCAGTTCAAAGAAGTTATTACAGAAAAACATCTAATGTCATTTAGCCTCCAGAAATAATTAAAGAAGGTCAATATCTCGATCCCCTTGATTGAGCTCCTACAATAGCCCTCATACAAGGCCCAAGTCTCTCAATTCATATTGCCCCATGGTGTAGGCCCTCTGCCTAACAGCCTCAATCTCCAAGAAGAAAGACCCATGCTAGTTTTTGGACCTAATGTAGAAGAGATGGACTCAACCACTCCCCCATTCTATGTGACTCTATTTATACATGACCTATTATTGCACAATTGCATGCTGGATTCTGCGGCCTCACATAATTTGTTTCCCTTGTCCTTCATGGAGCAGTTGGGGTTGTAGATTACCAGGCCTTATAAAGATCTGTATTATTTTGATTCCAAGAGGGTGAAATGCTTGGGCACGATAAAATATCTAGTAGTAAATTTAGCCCAGTTTCTGACCAAAAGTGTGGTAATTGAAATTGTTGTAGATGATATCCCAGCTTGGTTTGGAATGTTGTTGTCCAGATCCTGGGGAACCAAGATCGGAGGATTCATAAAACTTGACCTCACCTATGCCACTATTCCAGTATTTAGTGGGGAGGAAATAATATTATACCATGAATCCAGATTCGTGAAGATTGTTACGAAAGCTGATGGTTCCACAAATTCTTTATTATATGGTAAGGAGGGTGAATTCTCTTATCTTATGCTCGAGGAGGACAAAAATTTCCTGCAATAAATGAAGATTTGTCCTCTAATACATAATAATCCTATGAGTAGAGAGGAAAACAAGATATGGACCTTGCAGTTTGATGAAGCTTACTCACGGGAAAGAAAAGGGGTCGAGGTACTCTTGATATCACTAGAAGTATGCTTGGTCCCCCTCTATTTTATGTTGGAATTCGAAGCCACAAATAATGTGGCTGAATATGAATCCTTGTTATTGGGATTGCAGGCGGCATGAAACATGAACATAAAAAATCTCAAGGTGTTTGTAGATTTAGAGCTTGTAGTAAGACAAGTCAAGAGCCAATGCCAAACTAAGCACACGCGGCTCAGAGCTTATAGGAATTACGTATGGGATTTGTTTGAGAACTTCTTTTCTACTTTTAACATTCAGTTTGTGTCGAGAGATAAGAATAGAATGGTAGATTCAATAGCTATGGCTTCTAGCAGCTTCCACCCCCCACAAAATACCCTTCTCATATATGAGGTTGAAGTGCGATACCTCCCCTCCATTCTGGATAATGTAAAGCATTGGCAAGTCTTCAAAGATGAAGAGAAGGTCCAACGTTTTATGGATACGGTGGGCGAGTTCTCAAATATGGTGATTGACTCAGTCACCGAGGATGACAATGAAGAGCCAAAAACTAGATGGGAAGAGACATTGGCTGGACACCGTGTTCTGAAATTAAAGGGAAATGCCATCCCCAGGGATCTTGTGCCATTGGAGAGACTGTTTGATAAAAATGATATCCTGGTGAATCCAAACAAACTTACCCTCAACAAGCCTGTAAGGGACGTGAACATTGGGACAGAAGAAGATCCAAAGGTGGTAAAGTTGTCAAAAGGGGTCCCTAAAGAATACCAATATCAATACCGCAGGTTGTTTCAGTCATATAGAGAAGTCTTCGCCTGGTAATACCAAGAGACTTTCTATATTCAAATTATACAGCACAAGATACCACTCAAATAGGATGCTAAGAGTCATAAAAAAAAGTTGAGACAGATCAATCCCCTTCTTCTCCCAGCTATTGAAAAGGAAATAAAGAAGTTTCTTCAAGCCAAGATAATTGTCCCTCTAAGGTACTCTAAATGGGTGGAAAACCTGGTGCTTGTTAGCAAGAAGAATGGTGAAATCGGGCTTTGCATGGATTTATGCAATCTGAACAGAGCCTCACTCAAAGATAACTGTCCCCTCCCAAAAATGGATCACATCTTGCAAAATTTGGTGGGATCCTCCCACATGTCCATGATGGATGGCTTCTCAGGATATAATCAGATGGAAGTTCTTCTGGAATACCAAAAGAAGATGGTGTTCACTGCACCTTGGGGAACCTTCATGTACGCATAAATTCCCTTTTCCCTGATAAACTTCGGTGCCACATTCCAGCGTGCGATGGACATTTCTTTCATAGGAGAGAAAGATAAGTTCGTGGTGATTTACCTAGACGACATCACTGTCTTTTCAAAGAGTGACGTTGAACACATATATCACCTTCGGTGAACCTTTGATAAATGACGCGGGTATGGCCTATCTCTGAATCCCCAAAAATTCATGTTTGCCTTGGAGGAAGGAAAGTTACTAGGCACATAGTAACTATGGAGGGAGTGAAGATCGACCCAAAGTGGGCAGAGGTGATAAACGACATTCCCCTACCAAGAAACAAAAATGAGGTACAAGTATTCCTGGGAAGAATAAATTTCCTTAGAAGGTTCATTCCCAACTATGCCGAGATTGTCTAAAACATCGCCAGAATGCTGAAGAAGAATAGTGAAGTTAGATGGACCCTTGAATCCAGGGACTCTTTCAACAAGATCAAACAAGCCTTTGCAGAAGCTCCAGTGCTAGTAGGTCCAGATTATGGGAAGTCGTTCATGATTTTCTCCTCTGCCTCTCCTCATACAATAGTTGCAGTACTTTTATAGAAAAATGCCAAGGGGCATGAACAGTCCATTGTGTTCTTCATTCAAGTCCCACAAGACACTGAACTGAAATATGGTATCCTGGAGAAGCAAGCTTACACTCTGGTCAAATCGTTGAAGTCATTCCGGGTGTATGTGTTACAATCAGCCATAACAAGTTATGTACCCACTGCAGTAGTGAAGGATATTATGGTACAAGGCGACAATGAAGGGAAGAGGGGAAAATGGATAGCTAAGATCCAGGAGTATGAGATGCATAGAAAGCCTAACAAACTCATCAAAGGCCAGGGGCTGGCAAAAATCTTGTCTGAATCCAACTGTCAGGGTATGGGAATAAATATGTCTATGATAGGAGGAGAAGCACGGGAGAATACAGGTATGCATCAGGGCATAGAATCTTCCACACAAAAGACACAAGTAAATTACCTACTATCCTCATGGTATAAAGACATAGTGGAATACCTTTTAACACTAAGGTGTCCCCCTCACTATGATAAGACCAAATATCGCACTTTGAGACTGAGATCTCAAAATTAAATTGTGGCAAATGGGTGACTATATTGGAAAGACTCGGCGAGGATCTTATTATTTTGTTTAACAGAGTAAGAAGTTGACCAAGTGATGAACAAGTTCCACGAAGGTATATGTGGTGGGCATTACAGTTGGCAATCCACTGCACACAAGATCTTGAAGGCAGGTTTCTTTTGGCCTAAGCTGTTTGGCGATGTACATGCTCACGTCCGAGCCTACGAGAAGTGTCAGATGTTTGCCGAAAAGAAAAGGTATGCACCTCTCCCATTAATCCTTGTACATGTTGAAGAAACTTTTAAACAATGAGGGATTAACTTCATAGGAGATATTCACCCGACCTCTAGCAATCAGCATCGATGGATCCTCACTACTACGGATTACTTCACTAAGTGGGTAGAAGCCATGCCCGCAAGAAATTCTCCACACTCGGTGGTGATCAAGTTCCTAGAGAAGAACATAACAACTAGGTTTAGATGCCCAGCTAAAATCATTATAGACAATGCCCAGGCTTTCAAGTCAGCTAAATTTGTAATTTTTTGTCAGCGTTACAACATCCTTCTTGGACACTCTAGTGCATACTACCCATAGGGGAACGGGCTGACAGAATCATCTAAAAAGACACTGGTGAGGATATTGCAGAAGACCATCAACAAAAATCAAAATAAATTGGATTCCCAGTTCAAGTTTTCACTCTGGGCAAACCGCATCACCACTAAAAGATCCACAGGAAAGTCCCCTTATGAACTGGTGTATGGCAGAGCCGGAGTCTTCCCTGTTCAGATTGCATTACTTATGGCCCGATTCTTACAAGAAAGCGAGGAAGAGCTAAACAACCTTATATGAAGAATTAATTATTTGGTGAAGTTAAATGAAACACGGGAATAGGTAAGCCTCAGACTAGTGGAGTATCAAGAAAAAATGAAAGGCTTATTTGATAAAAGAGCTAGTTTGATAAAAGAGCTAAAGACAGATAAATCCGAGTTGGGGATTTGGTTCTGCGATGGGATATCAAGTGAGCAGGCAAAAGGAAGAATGGGAATTTTGACCCCCTCTAGTTTGGTCCATTTAGGGTGGCAGAGGTCAAAGGAATTAATACTTTTGCACTGGAGAATTTGGAAGGAGATACACTCGAGATTCCTATCAATGGACAGTTTCTCAAGCCTTACTTCCAGCATTGATAGCAGGCTATGATGGCCCATTTTACATATCCTCATAGTGTATATACATCATTCTATTTTTCTGCATCAATTCCTGTTTCTTTTTGTTAAAGCTGCTTGAAATTCGTGCTAATGATGATCCCAGGCACATCAAGAAGAACACAAGTAGGTGGTTTGCGAGTTCTCGATGCACTCGAATGAGTGAGTCGTCCCCAATGAAGCCAATTTTTGGTTATGATTCTTTAGAAGGCCTAAGCGGTCAAATTCAAGCAAATGAAGAGTTGAAGCAGTTAAGATGAAGGCCCAACGCTTCAAGCATGGGCTGAGCAGCCCCCACTTCCGCCACGCCACATCATTCATCACCCTTTGTGGATTAACACACATGCTAATCATCGGGTGGGATTTAAAGAAATGAACAATACTCTCAATTCAGCGAAAACCCACGGGCATAAACAACCCACAAGTTATCAGTGTTGGTGCCTCCGCAGTTGACTTCATCATAAGTCCGCTAACCACAAATATATGACTCATGATAACTATAGGGGAAGACCCCCGATGGGTGCATCGTACCCCAGAGCACCCCCGCAGCGACGGAAGTAGCCCGTCATCCATTTTCCATGTCACTCATTCCCCAGCTCATCGCACATCACTCCCCACAAGTCTTAACTCTTACCTTCTATTGAGCACCCATAAATCTTGCAATATGTGATCTGCGGATGGGACCCCACCTCCATCATCCCATGTCATCCTTCATTCCCTGCTCATTGCACTTCGCTTCCCGCAAATTTTAACAGCTATCCCCCCCCCCCCCCCCCCCCCGCGCACTTCGCACTTCACAAATTTTAATATTTAACCTTTGCCGATAACACATAAATCTTGTGATCTGCAATATGTAGGCGGTCCCACCTCTGTTTGGTCATCGCACATCGCATTTCGCAAATCTTACCATTTACCCTTCGATGTTAACACATAATATTGCAATTTGTGATATGCGGACGGCCCCACCTCCGTTTACCACCTCACCTTCCCCGCACTTCGCACGTCGCACCTTTCATCACTTACCCTTCGATGTTATCACATAAATCTTGCAATTTGCAATGTGCGAGCAGCCCCACCTCCATCCTTCCACGTCATCCCTCTTATACATCGCACTTCACACATTGCACCTTATAACATTTACCACCCTCTCACCTCCATCCATGCCTTGTCACCTTCCTTGCCATTGCACTTCACACATCACACTTTTTATCACTTACCCTTCATTGTTCATGCATAAATATTACAATTTCCGATGTGTAGGCGGTCCCACCTCCATCTGCCACATCACTCCCGCACATCGCATATCGCTCCCCGCATGATTTAATCTTTACCTCCCGTTGTGCCCATATAAACTTGCGATCTGCAATTTGCGGGTGCAGCCCCACCTCCATGCCATGTCATCAAATCCCTTCCATAGCCTTCGTTCTGCTAGGTGGAGCATGAAGTTATGGTTTATTTAGCTTGCTCAAGAAACCTCCACTAAGGAGCTAAGCGCGCGCAATACGACTGGCCAGTTCACAACGGATTAAGTGGAAATCATAAGACTGAGGGAGTGGAGACTTTCAAGCAACAGATGGAATCATATGATGACAGTCAGCCTACCCACCTACGACTGCTCCTCTCCATACCGTTTGAAGGCCCCCATAGTTGGCCTCCATGGTCACCCATGTCTTTTCTGTTTACTGTTTGATTTTGATGTTTTGCTAGTGAAATCTTAATTTCACCCATTCATGTTTTAATTCTCTCAATACAGAAGTAATTACTCGATGTACGCTCTGCAAGTTAGGTAGGATATTTTGATTTCATAGGTATGGGTTGATCATAAATGATTAGGATCGTAGACCCTTAGAGAAAACTCTATATGTATGGATTTCATAAAATGAACAGGGGTTCTGGAATTTTGATTAATTTTTCTATAGTTTTGTATGATTGTGCTCCCTGTGCTCTGAGATACATATTTGGGAGAGCTGTTTAAACTTAAGATGATACAGAGCTGTTATGTGGATTCCAAATGGAGCAATGAGTAGTATGTATCCATTTCCTTCTATTATCAGTAATCTCCTTTTTATGTGTAATCATTTTTCATGCTATGCTGCTTTAATGGTTCATGTAATGTATCTACTGGTGGTCTGCAATTTTATTCATGAATTTGTGTCTGTATAATGTTCAGGTGTTAACACTCATTTACTAAGCTTTTTGCACTCCCTTAATTCGTGCTCCACGAACCTCTTTTTTTTTTCCATGTCTCATTCATATCTACTTCCTCTGAGTTCACGGGGGACAAATTCTTAATCCTCTTAAACCTGTCTCTTATGGGTTCCTTCTCCTTTTATTTCTCAATGCTTCTGCATATTTTTAAAGCTTTTGCTCATTATTTTATACTTGGCCGATCTAAAATCGATCAGCCTCATAGCCTCTTGAGCCCTCTCACATTATAGGGAATTCACATGAATCGACTCCAAGGTATTCTCCATCCATGAACCACCAAAACCATTATTCTCTTATTCCATATTTCATCAGAGACATCCTTATAGTTATCTACATTTAACCTCTAATTTTAAAATTTCCTAGGCACTGGAATTTTGCAACTCAAGGTTATCTCTAGGAGCTACAACAGTTTACAAGATGATCAAGATACTCAATAGAGCTATTAGTTTGGTTCAATTCCATGACATTTTTACAAGCTTAAGAATGCACCATACAACATGAGGATACTTGGTAAGAGAATTTGGTGCAAAATTTTGTAAATTTTGTACATATATCCATATTCATTAAAGACAATGCATAAATAAGGGGGATGGGAATGTAATACCCCCAAGATGATGTTGATCAGAGGCTACCCTGATATTGCATAGGAATTTTGACTTGACAACTTACTCTAATTTGATGAAGGATATTTTGGATGGTTTCTACTTATTGATATGTTTATGTTGATATGTGGCATGCCACATAATTATTCACAGTTTGATAGATATTTGTGTTTTAATTTAGTAACCCCAGTTATTGGGATAAAACCCCATGGGGTTATGGCTTGACACTAATCATTGGTTGTGGTCATTTAATTGTCAATAATTAATAATTTTTAAGCTCCTAAAATCCATGTAACATTCACTTGTTGAATACCCTCTCAACCAAAGAATTTATATAAATTGTGACCCTCATATCCTCCTCATGTGAGGATTTTGCTACTTCTAACAGGTCATAGTGGAAACTAAAACCCCATTTGGACGAAATCCTTATGAATCTCGTGTCCATATTTTAGATATTGTTTTGCTATATTTTCAGAGATATGATCTAAGGAAGTTAGGGTTTTTGCAGGCTCCCAAATTTCATGTCAAATAGGTGACCTTAGGAAAATGGTCATAACTTTCTCTTTGTGCATTGGATTCAAATTTTGTAAAAAATGACAGAAAGAGGATGGGCGGTAGTTTGTTGCATGTCATTTTTAGGACCAAGGGTTGAAAAGTGACACGTGGCACTTCGTACAAGTTCTCTCTATTGAACTAGTCTATAATCAAGTCATTGTAGGTGTTGGAAATATTTTCATTGATGGCAAAGGAGCACAAAGGAGTAGCACCAAGATAAGGGAGCAGATCAGATTCAGATGGAATTATTGCAGAGAAAGAAAGTAAAGTGGCAGAGGCTACAAGAGGAAGGTTTAGACATGAAAAAAAAAATTAATAGTTAGGGTTGTTATTAGAGAGAACAGGTTCCAAATTCATTAATTGAATGCTTGATTCAATTTTAACTCGAGTGAAAATCAGGGTTTGGCACAATATATATGTAAGCACATGAATCGGGCTAATTCAAAGGGAAGGTATGATATTGTGTGTTTAATAAGTGTAACATTCAGTGAATAGAGGAAGAAGCAGAAATCTCTGGTTATCGACATAACTTAGGGAACAGTGGAGCAGAATGAAATGAGATCACAGCATCGAGAGTTATTAACCTTTGTAATAAGGGTTCAGAAGAAAATTAGAACTCTGGTTCTTTGGTTGAGAGCGTAGTGATAATTAGTCTCTGTTTATTGAGTTATGCAATGAAAAGTAGGTTTTCATGAGAAATTGAATTTAAACGAAGAAATGGTGAAAATCTGTGTTTGAACGTGATTTAAAAAAAAGTTTGAAGGAAAAGCGGTTTCAGAGAAACCATACACTATTGTCATGCCACTTTTGGCATATGAGAAGTTTTATTCATTTCTAAAATGATCAAGTCATATTGTGACACGTCATGGCCCAATACCACCCATTTCGCATTACTTTTGGCTGATAAAATTCTGGGGTCGATTAAACATGATTTATGTCCGATTAGATCTGTGGAATATCCGTCGGAGTTCACGTTAAAAGCTGCGTGGGAGATAAAACAAGCTATGGACCCAACATTGTATGCAATGAAGTTTTATTAAGGGTTTGAAGTCCGAAATTATTTCCGAAGGTTTTTTAATATTTCTGAAGGTTTAATGATATTTCAATGGAGTTTTATTAAAGTGGTTGAAGTTCAGAAATACATTGCCGAGGGGATTTTAACCTTTGTTTAAAATTAAATTAACATTGTTTCTGAAGGTTCTGATATTTGTTCTGGGGGGTCTTTAAACGTGGGTTAAAGTGTATTATAATACCCTCCCGGAAAGGTTTCACTCTTTTCACATTAATACATGTCACATAAATGTGTTGAGTATGTTGTTTTCATTCCGAAAGAGTTTAAAAAATTGGGGTAAAGTGAGTTATATTTTTCCAAAGGTTAAAAAGGGACTTTCAACTTCTGTGGTTCATTTTTATTAATAAATCAATCAGATCATAAATCGGAAGCAAGTGCGCTGAATGTGATGCGATGTGATCGCATATCACAATCGAGGTAGGTGAAAAATTGCACAAACACAGTGGTCACAGAAAATGCGAAGTGCGATATGATGACGTGGCAAGTGACGTGGTAGCTAACGTGGACCTGACCCCAAAAATCGCAAATAAATCAAGATGATGTGGCAAGTTTACCTGGAAGTGATGTGGCGATGACATGGCAAGGTGACGTGGCACAATGACATGGAGATGACATGGACCTAGCCCACATATCGCAAATCACAAGATCAAAGGGGTGAAGATCATAAGAGCAAGTTTGAATCACTGAAATGCAAAATGCGATAAGAATGTCACACGCGATGCAGCTCAGAACCATGATTTAAGAGATTTCAAATCCGGATATATATGATTTTCCTTTGTAAATCGTTTTGGAGAGAAAAAGGAGGATTATAACGTAAAACAAAAAGGAAAGTATGAATGTGGGTAGAAAGGCTCAGGTAAGGACCCAACACAGAGAAAAATACATAATCGGATGTTTAGAAGAGGGGTGAAGGTTGAACGTTGTGGGCACGAGAAAAAGAGGCATGATCGGGCAAAAGGAGATATGATGACACTGTTAGAAATGCAATAGAATGGGTCAAGTTGGAAAAAATAAGCAGTTATGCAGCAGAGCTAGACTATAATAGCAGAAACTGAAAAAGACAATGACAACAGCAAAAAAGACAAAAGTATGGCAAACCAAGAGCTGAAAGGGCTGAGTGAAATGTATTATTGTATCTGTAAATGTAAATGATTTAATTATTTTTATTGTATGTGATGCAAAGGCAAGTCTCTGTAGGCAAGGCAAAACTCCACTGCAATACATTTTTTTATATTATTCTGAAAGTGCTAGACAAGAAAATTAGAAGGGGGAAGGCAAAGAGTCATACCTGTTCATTTTGAATTCCCTGTGGAATGCAAATAGTTATGAGGTGATCCCTATAAATAATTTAACCAGCATATGCATACAGAGGTTGAGAGAATGAAGAAATGTGTGAGAAAGTGTAAGAAGAAGAAGGAGAAGAGAGAGGAGTTGTGAAGATCCAGAGATGATATAAAGAAAATTTGAAGGCTGGAAGGACAGCAGTAAAGAAGGAGAAAAACAGAGTTGATGTCCAGGTAAAACAGCATATGATTTTGTTATACAGTGAGGGAGTTGGTGCTTCCATGTCAAGTTGTATATTGATAGATGTCCAGTTGTAGTTGGCGGAGGTAGGATCCTCCTGTAGGTTATAGCTTATAGAAAATAGAGGGAGTTGGAGCTTCCTTGCAAGTTTTAGCTTGCAGAATTGAGGTAGTAGCCTCATATAGGTTGGAGACTACAGAAAATCAATGGTGAGAGGGAGTTGGAGCTTGCCTTTGCATCACAACAATAATAAGATGTGGTTTTCTCCCTTATGGGTTTCCACTTATATCTGTTGTCTATGTGCATAATGATTATGTGTTGAAATTTTGTATTTAATTTGCTTAATACCTGCTGCTCACTTATTAAGATTGATGTTCCATTGTATATTAAGCTGACCATGAAATGAAGATGTAAATAAGTATAAAAGAAATTTTTACAAGAACATGACTGCATTAAAATTATTCACCCCCCCCCTCTCAGTTTAACCAAGGGTTCAATAATTGGTATCAGAGTAGGTTCCTTCTGTATCAGTTTAACAACTGGAAGGAGATCCGTGGTCCCCAAGATGACTAGTCTAGAAGGATGCTCAACAAATAAAGCCCCTCTATTTACTGGTACAAATTATGCCTTATAGAAAATAAGAATGAGGACATACATAATGTCTCTAGGAATAGAAGTTTGGGCTGTTGTGGAATTGGGATATGCCCCAAAGGAGTCTAACTCAGAGAAAGATGCCAAACTAGATTTTGTAGCTAATGAAAAAGCCATGAATGCTCTCTTAAGTGGTTTGTGTGAGGAAGAATTTATTAAAGTAATGCACAACAATACTGCCAAAGAAATATGGGATACATTAGAAATTATCCATGAGGGAGATAAAAAGGTGAAGGCTGCCAAGCTGCAATTCTATAGAGCTCAATTTGAAAATATAAAAATGAAAGAAGAAGAAGATGTTTCCAGCTTATTCTTAAGGGTTGCAGAAATTGTGAATAACGTGAAAGCTCTAGGAGAAACCATTAGAGAATGTGTAATTGTTCAAAAGATATTGAGATCTTTACCATCTAGGTTTAACCCCGAGGTTTTTTCCATAGAAGAAACAACTGATTGGGAAACATTGACCATGAACCAATTACTTGGAAACTTAATAGCCTATGATATGAGACTTCCACAGAGGAAGTCAAATGTGAGGGAGGCAGCCTTTAAGACAGAGAAGAGAAAAGAAGAAAAAGAAGATACATGCTCCTGCTCTGATGAAGAAGAGGCCAATATTGTCATAAGATTGGATAGAGACTCAGGAAAGTATAAAGGTAAACTTCCATTTAAATGCTTTAAATGTGGAAGAGTTAGGCATTATGCATCTAAGTGTCCTCTTAAGAAAACAAAGAATCAGACTCAAGAGACAGAGAAAACCAAAACAAATAACTGGCAGAAACAGAAGAGATTCAATAGAAGATCATTTTATGCTTAGCAAGATAGCAATGCATCTGAAAACTCAGATGAATCCTCAAATGAAGAAGGAACCTCTGAATTTGTATTGATGGCCAAGGAAGAGTCTACAGGATTCCTTCTAGACGATGAGGAAGAAGGTGAGGTAGATTTTGAGGGGGAGCTAAGAAGTGCCCTGGAGGAAATAGACAGACTTAAACTCAAGTGCAGAAAATAGAAAAACATTCTCCTCAAATGTGTAAAAGAGGTACAAAATTCAGAAGACCTCATTCAATTGAAAGTAGAACTTGAAGAAGCTAAGAAGGTGGAAGACATTCTGCTAAAGCAAATTAAAGATAAACATCATGAGCAAGGTAAATTGGAAAAGAAGTGGTATGGCTGAGAAAGAAACTAGAAAACACCCAAAGGGAACTATCAATGAACACTCCTCAAATGACAAGCACTGAACAGTTGGAAAAGATTCTTAATGCTCAAAGGTCTCCTCTCATAAAGGCTGGGATAGGATATGAAGGAGAAACCAATAAGTCCAAGGTAGAAGATAACAAGAATATCATTTTTGTAAAATTTGTAAAGGATAATGAAGTAGCTCAAAAAGGAACTACAAAAGCATAAGCCATAAAGAACTTGATGTGTGATGAAACAAATAAAAACAAGCAGAAACATCAAGAGACAAAGAACGAAATGAAGAAACAGTCAGCTAAAAAAGGCTCTTACAATCCTGAATATGAATTGAATAAATTTGGAAGTTTTCAAAAGAGATTCTTTCCTCCTATGAGAAATATCACTTGTTTTGTCTGCCATAAGCTGGCACATATTGCTGCATAATGTCACACAAAGATAATCAATTTGAACCAGCAAAAAATGCAAAAATTGAAAACATTACCTCAAGCAAACAAATGGAGAGGACAACCCTTCACCAAGTACACTAATCATTTCCATGGGTATTGTTTTTATTGTAAGGGGTTCGGCCATAAAGCCATGGAGTGCAGAACATATGGAAAAAGACTGATGTTCAAAACCCCAAGGAGATTCATGAACAATGGAGAGTTCACTCGTACACATAATCCATTTAAAAATATAATCAAATGCTTTGTATGCCATAAAATCAAACACATGTCTTCCAAATGTCCTCTCAAAGAACGTGGTCCATCTTCTCAGAAAAGGTGCCAAACCAATAGCTACCTACAGTGAAAAAAGAAGTTGAATAAGTGTGACCTGGCTCTAATAGCCCAAGATCAAAAAAGCCAATGGTATTTGGACAGTGGATGCTCAAAGCATATGACTGGAGATAGAAGCAAGTTTGTAACCTTTGATGAAAAGAAATCTGGAAATGTAACATTCGGCAATGATAAAGCAGGGAAAATCAAAGGAAAAGGCTCAGTCAGTCTGAATAATGGAAGAGGAAAGGCTCAAGATGTACTATTTGTGGATGGGCTGAAAGCCAATCTGCTAAGTGTTATTCAAATGTATGATAAAGGCTGTGAGGTCCTTTTCAGAGCCCAAGATTGTGAGGTAAGATAAAGCACCACAGGAAAGATCTTGATCAAAGATGTTAGAACAGAAAGTAATGTCTATATAGTGGAAGAAGAGAATGAAGCATGCCACATAAGCAAACTTGATGAATCATGTTTATGGCATAGAAGACTGGGACACCTAAATTTTGACCACATCATCAGTCTGAGCAAGAAGAATGTAGTCAGAGATATGCCAGTAATAAATAAGCCTTCAAATACCATATGTAAATCCTACCAATTGGGCAAACAAACCCGCACATCTTTCAAGATAAAAGATGAAATATCAACAAGTAGGCCACTTCAGCTTGTACATATGGACCTGTGTGGACCTTCAAGAACTAAAGCACCAAGCGGAGAATCTTATTTCATGTTGATAATAGATGATTTTTCTAGAATGACATGGGTAGCATTTCTCAAATACAAATCTGAAGCACTTGAGAAATTCAATATATTCAAGGCATTGGCAGAAAATCAAACAGGATGCAAGCTAAAGTGAATCATATCAGACAGAGGAGGTGAATTCATAGATTACGATTTTGCAAACCTATGCAATGAGCATGGGATAAAACAACAGTTTACAATTGCAGGTACACCTCAATAGAATGGAGTGGTAGAGAGGCAAAACAGGTCAGTACAACAGATTGCCAGAGCTATGATGCAAGAAAGTAACATTCCCCAAACCTACTGGGCAGAAGCAGTACACACAGTTGTTCACATTCTCAACAAAGCTCATCTAAGACTAAATTTTGATAAGACTCCTTACGAATTAGGGCATGGTAAACCAGCATCAATCAAGCACTTTAGAGTCTTTGGAAGCAAGTGTTTCATAAAAAATAACGATGAAAAACTAGGGAAGTTTGATGCAAGAGCTGATGAAGGAATATTTTTAGGATATGCATCCAAGAGTAAGGGTTACAGGTGCTACAACAAAAGACTTCACAAAATTGTGGAAAGCATTGATGTAAGATTTGATGAATATCTACCAAACAGAACAAGAAGCACAATATGCAGCAATCCTCCAGATGATCATGAAGATGAGAACCAAGATAATGATGAACTGAGAAAAACAACAGAAGATACTGAATTAAACTCAAAAGGTCCCTCAAGACACACTCAAAAGAACCATCCAGAAGATCAAATCATCGGGGACAAGAGTGTGGGATTCCAGACAAGAAGACAACTTGTTGAACAGACAGAAGAAGTATACCTAGCCATGCTATCTCAAATAGAACCAAAGAATTTCGAAGAAGCCAGCAAAGACAAAAATTGGGTAAATGCTATGAATGGAGAACTGGACCAAATTGAGAAGAAAAATACCTGGGAATTAATTCCAAGACCCACTGGGGAAAATGTCATTGGCACAAAATAGATATTCAAGAATAAGATGAATGAACAAGGATGGGTAATCAAAAATAAAGCCAGGCTTGTATGCAAGGGATATTCACAAATTGAAGGTCTTGATTATGATGAAACCTTTTCCCCTATAGCCAAAATGGAAGCAATCAGAATTATTTTGGCCTTTGCATGCTATCATTATTTCAAGGTATATCAAATGGATGTGAAGTCTGCCTTCCTGAATGGAGATCTAGAGAAATAATTCTACATGGAACAACTTGAAGGATTCTCATTAACAGATAAACATGACTATGTATGCAGATTAAAGAAAGCCTTATATGGTCTAAAACAAGCTCCTCGTGCATGGTATTCAAGGCTGTACAAATACTTGCAAAAAAAAGGGTTCAAGAAAGGAGGAGTAGGCAGTAATTTGTACATAAAGGCTAATGAAAATGAACTCTTAATTGTAGTAGTGTATGTATATGACATCATGTTTGGAAGAAACAAAGACGAATTAGAAAAAGGATTTGCTAAAGAAATGAAATCAGAGTTTGAGATGTCAATGATTGGAGAGCTTACCTTATATTTAGGACTTCAAATTCAACAAAAGAACATAGGAATATTCATTTCGCAAGAAAAATACTTAACAGAAATGTTGAAAAGGTTTCAAATGGAAGACTACAAACCTGTGTCAACTCCCATGATCACTGGATGCAAACTATGTGCTAATGATGGATCAACATGTGTAGATCAAAAACTTTACAGATCCATGATAGGAAGTCTGCTATACCTAACTGCCTCTAGACCAGACATTATGTTGGCAGTAGGACTTGTAGCAAGATATCAAGCAACACCAAAACAAAACCATTTACTTGCAATCAATAGAATATTCAAATATATACAAGGAACTTCACATTATGGCCTATGGTATCCTAAAGGAAAAAGCTTCACATTGACAGCATACACAGATGCAGATTGGGCCAGCTGTGTGGATGACAAGAAAAGCACAACTGGAGGTGAATTTTATTTGGGAAAAATTCTGGTGGCATGGCTAAGCAAGAAGCAAACTTCTATCTCTCTATCTACAGCAGAAGCAGAATACATAGTAGCAGCTGCATGTTGCACACAAGTAATGTGGATGAAACAAACTCTCCAAGACATGAAGGTAAACATTGATGAACCCATTTCTATCAAATGTGACAATACAAGTGCAATAAGTATATAAAAAAATCTTGTACTTCATTCAAAAACAAAGCACATCCCAATAAAGTACCACTTCCTCAGAGAACAAGTAGCACAGAAATTAGTAAATTTGGAATATGTACCAACCAAGGAAGAAACAAAAAACGTATTCACCAAACCTCTTGATAGAGAACCATTTGAATATCTAAGAGACAAACTAGGGGTAGTGTCTGCAGATGTTACTCTCTGATATGATTGAAAAAAAAAAACAAACAAAAAAATAATAATAATAAGGGTTGCATACAAGAAACAGGATCAGTGCAGAAGACAAGTGATATTCAATATCATACAAGAAAGCATCACTCCAGGGGGAGAGCAGACAATAAATTGTAATAAAAGAGCTAGAACAATGGAGCAATGCATGGAATAGGTCCTCAAGATCACAGGAAATGAAAAGATTGAAACTACATTGGGAAAATTTCTACCCTTTGCCATTGATGTCAAAGGGGGAGGAAAAGAAAGCAAAAGAAGAAAGGGTCTTCTAAAAAGCAAGTAGAGGAAGTCCTGGAGGAAGCATTGGAGTATTTCCATCAATGCCAAGGGGGGACTATTGGAAATATTTTCATTGATGGTAAAGGAGCACAAAGGAGCAGCACCAAGACAAGGGAGAAGATCAGATTCAGAAGGAATTCTTGCAAAGAAAGAAAGTAAAGTGGCAGAGGCTACAAGAGGAAGGTTTAGACAGAAAAAAAAAATTTAACAGTTAGGGTTGTTATTACAGAGAACAAGTTCCAAATTCATTAATTGAATGCTTGATTCAGTTTTAACTCGAGTGAAAATCAGGGTTTGGCACAATATATATGTAAGCAGATGAATCGGAAAACTTCAAAGGGAAGGTATGACACTGTGTGTTTAAGAAGTGTAACATTCAATGAATAGAGGCAGAAGTAGAAATCTCTAGTTATCGACATAACTTAGGGAACAGTGGAGCGGAATGAAATGAGATCACAACATCGAGAGTTATTAACCTCTGTAATAAGGGTTCGGAAGAAAATTAGAACTTTGGTTCTTTGGTTGAGATCGTAGCGATAATAAAACTCTGTTTATTGAGTTATGCAATGAAAAGGAGGTTTTCATGAGAAATTGAAGTTAAACGAAGAAATGGTGAAAATTTGTGTTTGAACGCAATTTAAAACAAAGTTTGAAGGACAAGTTGTTTCAGAGAAACCATACACTATTGTCACGCCGCTTTTGGCATATGAGCAGTTTTATTCATTTCAAACGTGATCAAGTCATATTGCGACACGTCACGGTGCAATACCACCCATTTCGCGTTGCTTTGGGTGATAATGTTCTGGGGTCAATTGAACGCGATTGTCATCTGATTAGATCTGTGGAAGATCCAATGGAGTTCGCGTTAAAATTTGTGTGGGAGTTAAAACAAGGTATGGACCCAACGTTGTATGCATTGAAGTTTTATTAAGGGTTTGAAGTCTGGAATTATTTTTGAAGGTCTAAATATTCCGAAGGGTTTTTAATATTTCTAAAGGTTTAATGATATTTTAATGGATTTTTATTAAAGTGGTTGAAGTTCGGAAATACACTGCCGAGGGGATTTTAACCTTTGTTTAAAATTAAATTAACATTGTTTCCTAAGGTTGTGATATTTGTTCCGGGGGGTCTTTAAACGTGGGTCAAAGTTTATTATAATACCCTCCCTGAAAGGTTTCACTGTTTTTACAGTAATACATGTCACATAAATGTGTTGAGTATGTTGTTTTCATTCTGAAAGAGTTTAAAACAATGCGTTAAAGTGAGTTATATTGTTCCAAAGGTTAAAAAGGGACTTTCAACATCCATGGTGCATTTTATTAAATAAATCAATTAGATCATAAATCAGAAGCAAGTGCGATGAATGCGACACGATGTGATCGCATATCGCAATCGAGGCAGGAGAAAAATTGCACAAACACAGTGGTCACAGAAAATGCGAAGTGCGATATGACATGGAAAGTGACATGGCAAGGTGACGTGGCACGATGACATGGAGATGACGTGGACCTAGCCTACATATCATAAATCGTAAGATCGGAGTGGTGAAGATCGTAAGAGCAAGGTTGAATCACAAAAATGTGAAATGTGATAAGAGTATCGGATGTGATGCAGCTCAGAACCATTATTTAAGAGATTTCAAGTCCGGATATATATGATTTTCCTTTGTAAATCGTTTCAGAGAGCAAAAGGAGGATTATAATGTAGAACAAAAAGGAAAGTATGAATGCGGGTAGAAAGGCTCGGGTAAGGACCCGACACAGAGAAAAAGATAGAATCAAATGTTTAGAAGAGCGGTGAAGGTTGAATGTTGTGGGCACGAGAAAAAGAGGCATGGTCGGGAAAAATGAGATATGATGACACTGTTAGAAATGCAATAGAATGGGTCAAGTTGGACAAAATGAGCAGTTATGCAACAGAGCTAGACTATAACAGCAGAAACTAAAAAATACAGTGACTGCAGTAGAAAAGACAAATGTATGGCGAACCAAGAGCTAAAAGGGCTGAGTGAAATATATTATTGTATCTGTAAATGTAAATGATTTAATTATTTTTATTGTATGTCATGAAAAGGCAAGTCTCCGTAGGCAAGGCAAAACTCCACTGTAATACATTCTGTTATATTATTCTGAAAGTGATAGACAAGAAAATGAGAAGGGGGAAGTCAAAGAGTCATACCTGTTCATTTCAAATTCCCTGTGGAATGAAAACATTTATGAGGTGATCCCTATAAATAATGTTACCAGAATATGCATATAGAGGTTGAGAGAATGAAGAAATGAGTGAGACAGTGTAATAAGAAGAAGGAGCAGAGAGAGGAGTTGTGAAGATCCAGAGATGATATAAAGCAAATTTGAAGGCTAGAAGGACAACAGTAAAGAAGGAGAAAAACAGAATTGATATCCAGGTAAATCAGCATATGATTTTGTTGTACAGTGAGGGACTTGGTGTTTCCATTTCAAGTTGTAGCTTAATAGATGTCCAGTTATAACTGGTTGAGATAGGAGCCCCCTGTAGGTTGTAGCCTGCAGAAAATAGAGGGAGTTGGAGCTTCCTTGCAAGTTTTAGCTTGCAGAATTGAGGTAGTAGCCTCCTGTAGGTTGGAGCCTATAGAAAATCAGTGGTGAGAGGGAGTTGGAGCTTGCCTTTGCATCACAACAATAATAAGATGTGGTTTTCTCCCTTATGGGTTTCCACTTATATCTGTTGTCTATGTGCATGATGATTATGTGTTGAAATTTTGTATTTAATTTGCTTAATACATGTTGCTCACTTATTAAGATTGATGTTCCATTGTATATTAAGCTGACCATGAAATGAAGATGTAAATAAGTATAAAAGAAAGTTTTGCAAGAATATGATTGCATTAAACTGATTCACCCCCCCCCCCCCCCCTCTTAGTCTAACCAAGGGTTCAACAGTAGGAGATTGGGAATAACTATTTCTTGAAGAATACTATGTTGATCAGACCTGTGGTGTTGCAAACAAGACTCATACGGCTACCACAGGCTGAAATTTCAGACCTTGGAGATATGAAATTACATAGATACAAAATATTCAATATCGAACTTATAGAAGGCAAGAAAAAATATGCATTCAAGGATCACTGCAGTAAGGACAACACATCAATAGTCAAGGGTAAGTCTGCTACAACAAGGTATGTATGATTAGTGTTTGAATTTTAATTTGAATATCATCTCCGACATGTTTTTTTGCAGGATAGTGTAAGTATTTTGTATGTATGTGTGATTGGGTTTTGTTCATAAATGTTGATGTATTTACATTTGAATTTTGAATATTTCTCCATAACAAGACCAATCAAATAAGGAAACTACAGTCAACCAAGAGGAAATAAGAAATTATCATTATGATGTACAATAAAATTATCTATAAGCTTTAAAAGAATGGTGTTAAAAGAATCATCCATCAAATCAAATCATCGAAAACATAAATGAAGGAATTGGAACCAGAAGAAGTGAACAACTTCGTTCATCACAAGAAGGCCACCTTGTTTTTTTAGCAAATTTTGAGCCTAGCAATTTTGAGGAAGCTAGGCAAGATGAACACTACGTAGCAGCTATGAATGAAGAACTGGATCAAATTGAGAAGAATGAAATTTGGGAACTAGTTCCGTGGCCAAAGGATAAAAATGTTATTGGAACTAAATGGGTCTTCAGAAACAAATTGAATGAGGATGGACAGGTTACCAAGAATAAGGCAAGATTAGTCTATGAAGGATATGCACAAGTTGAAGGAATTGATTTTGAAGAAACATTTGATCTCGTTGCCAGAATGGAAGCTATCAGAATGTTTCTTGCTTATGTATGCTCGAGAAAAATCAAGGTCTACCAAATGGATGCTAAGCCAGCCTTTCTAAATGGTGAATTGGAAGAAGAAGTTTACATTGAACAACCCGAAGCTTTTTTGCTCTCTCAATAGGAATATTATGTCTGCAGATTAGAGAAGGCACTATATGGTCTCAACCAAGCTCCTATAGCTTGGTATGCTCTTCTTGATGGATATATACATCAACAAGGATTCAAGAAAGGAAGTACCTACAAAAATATCTATGTGAAGGTGGATCAAGATAACCTAACAATTATCTAGTTATATGTAGATGATATAATTTTTGGAAGCAATGATGACAGATTAAGTTAAAAAATTCCACAAAGATGCAAAGTTAGTTTGAAATATCTCTACTTGGCAAGCTGACATAATTTTTAGGGCTTCAGATATCTCAGTAGGATGAAGGAATATCTATATATCAAACCAAGTACACCATGTAAATTCTCAATAAATTGAAGATGGAAGATTGGAAGGTTGTCCTTACCCCAATGGTAACAAGTTTCAAGTTAAGTTTAGATGATTCATTTAAGGATGTGCACCATAGGTTGTATAGATCTATGATTGGTAGTCTTCTATATGTGACAGCTTCTCGGCCAAACGTAATGTAGGTAGCTGGACAAGTAGCAATATTCCAAGTAACACCAAAAGAATCTCATATCATTTCCGTCAAAATAACTCTGATATCTTAAGGGCACAACAGAATATGGTTTATGGTATCCAAAGGAAATAATATAGTTATCCAAGCTTATATAGATGCAAATTGGGCAAGAAGTGTTGATGATCGAAAGAGTACCATTGGAGCAGCATTCTATCTAGGTGGTTGCCTTGTTTCATGGTTAAGTAAAAAGCAATCTTCAATCTCGTTATCCACAACAAAAGCATAATATATCATAGCAGCAACCTGTTGTACTCAAGTTCTCTGGACGAAGAAAACTTTGAAAGATCTTAAATTCAATTTTGATGAGTACATTCCCATATTTTGTGATAACACAAGTGCCATTAGTATCTCCAAGAATCCTTTGATGCATTCCAAAACAAAGAAAATTTCTATCAAATATAATTTCGTTAGAGAGTATGCCACCAAAAAGAATATCAAGCTTGAATATGTTGGCACAAAGGAACAAATTGCTAACATATTTTCCAAACCATTACCTCATGAATCATTTGAGTATCTTCGCCTAAAGCCTGGGATTATCCCAAGTTCTCATTAGACTACTTCTCTTTCTCTTAAGTACAAAAGGGTGGGGGGGGGGGGGAGTTGAGGTGTGTACAAGTCCGCAGGATGACGTTTTCCAAGGTGAGTTACACTTTTTCATTGATGAAAAAGGGGGAGAGAATGATATAGGAAGAGGTGTCATGATCGCAGGGGAAGTACTTTCATTGTCAACAATGCCGAAGGGGGTTATTTTTTATCAGTGGTTGTCATTGATGTAAACCCAAGCAGCACCAGGGGCTACCCCGATATTACATAGGAATTTTGAATTGACAACTTAATCTATTCTAGTCAAGAATATTTTGGATGGTTTATACTTGTTGAGATTTTCGCATTGATATATGGCTTGTCTCGTAATTCTTCATGGTTTGAGAGATATTCATGTTTTAAGTTAGTAACCCCAGTTAGTGGGCTAAAAGCCCATGGGGTTGTGGCATGACACTAATCATTGGTTGTGTTCATTTAACTATCAATAATTAATAATTTTATAAGCTCCTAAAATCCCTCCAATGTTCACTTGTTGAATACCCTCTCAACCTAAGCATTTATATAAATTGTGACCCTCATATCCTCCTTATGTAAGGATTTCGCTACTTATAACAGGTCATCGTGGAATTTTCGCTATAAAATTTTTTTTCTGTGAAGCTTTAGATGCTGAAACTAAAACCCCATTTGGGTGAAATCCTGATGAAGCTTGTATCCCAATTTCAGATATTGGTTCGCTATATTTTCAGAGATATGATCTAAGGAAGTTAGGGTTTTTGCAGGCTCCAAAATTTCATGTCAAACAGGTGACCTTGGGAAAATGGTCATAACTTTCTCTCTGTGCATTGGATTCAAATTTTGTAAAAAGTGACAGAAAGAGGATGAGCTTTAGTTTGTTGTGTATCGATTTTAGAACCAAGGTTTGAAACGATGACACGTGGCACTTATTACAAGTTCGCTCTACTGAACCATTATATAATCAGGTCATCATAGGAGATTGGGCATAATTATTTCTTAAAGAATCCAATGTTGATCAGACCTATGCGGTTGGAAAGAGCACTCGGAGGGCTAGCAGAGGACAAAATTTCAGACCTTGGAGATTTGAAATTACACAGATACAACAAATTCAATATCGAGCTTCTAGAAGGAAAGAAAAAATATGCATTCAAGGATCACTGCACTAAGGAAAACACATAAAAAATCAAGGATAAGCCTGCTACAACAAGTTATGTATGATTAGTGTTTGAATATTTTGATATCATCTCCGACATGTGTTTTTGCAGGACAGTGTAAGTATTTTGTAGGTATGTTTGATTTGGTTTTGTTCATAAATGTTGAACGTATTGACATTTGAATTTTGAATATTTATCTGGAATGTGGTTTGCAGGACAGTGTAAGTATTTTTTTTGTATATTGGTTTGGGTCTTCAATGTGCAGGAAGGAGGACACAATTGGATAAATCAGACACATACTAGAAGGACAATGCAACACCAAAGTACCATTACTTGAAGCAAGCACAACAATACCTCGGCAGTTGCTAGTGTTCAAAGAAGCAATGTCGAGTCAAGTATCAGGTCGTGTCAAAATTCAGTATTGTAAAAATCATCATTGTAAATTTTTAAAAGAGTCATTATTGTAAAAGATTCAAACTTCCTAGAGTTGGAGAGGCATTTTTGGGAGGTATAAGTGTCACTGTTGGATAACTTTATGGTTGGGTTGCAGGTCATAGTGTAATTGGGTGATTGGTCTAGTTCAAGAAAATCATTGTGAATCATATTGTATCATGGATAATTTTACCTGTTACGAGATTCCACGTTCTTGTCTTATTTCTAATCATTATAGGGTGGAAGGGAGGTGTTAGGTTGGTGCATGAAGTCACCTACAGGTTGGATCCTGTGAACACTTTAGGGTGGTAGGTTGGTCTAGGATGTTGGGGCATCCATTATGTTGACTACTGAAGAAACCAGGGCATTAGGGCATCCTTCCAGTGGGAGCTGGAGAATAATTATTTTCTAGAATTCTAGGAATTTGTAACTTTTGTTTCAGTTGGGGCTGAAGATTAAAGAGTTTATTAAAAAGTGTTCAGTGGTTTTTGACCCTGAGGATTTTTTCCACCTAAAATTTGTGTGCCTATTATGTTCTATTGTTTACTGTTGTTACTGGATAAACCTAAAGAATAATTGAAGATTAACTAATGATTTGGAAATATTTAAATAGTGCTCATTGATCAAAAATATTGATTCACCCCCCTCTCAGTATTTCCAATAGATGATCACCAAAGTAGAATCATATATATCTGTGTGTGTGTGTGTGTGTGCGCGCGCGCGTGTGTGATGCATAGGTTAGTGAGATGAATTATGACACATAGGCTAGTGATGTCAAAAATTGTGCTGCATAGTCTTGAAATTGTGAATTAGGATCTTGCATCATACCAGGTTGACTAGGCTGCCATGGTCTTCTTCGAGCTACATAACACACTTTCTTTGAT
This sequence comes from Pinus albicaulis, assembly GCA_034641835.2. NCBI lineage: Eukaryota > Viridiplantae > Streptophyta > Pinopsida > Pinales > Pinaceae > Pinus > Pinus albicaulis. The sequence continues at coordinate 600,144,507 of CM076575.1, read as the reverse complement.
GTTTGATTTTCTCCAATGTCCTCTTGGTAACTTCCTTCGAACATGGTAATGATAAGAAATATTTTGTAGCATGTGATCCTCCATATATAACACAAACTTTAACATCCTCTTTTTGCTCATATTTTATTTTTAACACATCTATTCATTCACTTATATTGCTAAGGATTTATGTTTTAAATTTATCAAGGAATTTTCCAAGTTCATCCTGACTTACTGATATCGATGTTGATTTACTTACTCTTTCTTGATATGCGCTTGCATATTTCACAAATTTCTTCAAATGATAATTGGTATACATCACCTATACTCGTTAGATCGAGGAGATAAATCTAGTCATATATAATTATTCTAAGTAAGATGGTTTTTAATGTGTAAAATCCTAAATGATGTAATTTTCTCTCAAGTCTCTTAGTTTCTAAATATTTCCCCTTTAATAAAATGATCTTGATTTTTTCTAGAAATATCCATTGCATACAATTCCATGATCTTATTGGATTATTCCCTAAACTCATGAATGATTTAAGAGAATTATGTTGATTTCAAGTAGCCTCGGATGTGATCTAAGTCTCAAAATTTGCAGGGAGGCTTAGGCACATGTATTCTAGATAACCCATAAATATTTTTGGGTAATTCCACCCGGATTGTATTTTATTAAAATAATTAACTATTTTTAAAGGGACCCTAAGTCTAAAATTATGAAAAGAAAATAATTAAACTGAATTAATATAATATGGGTGTGAATGTTCTAGAAAAGGTGGATAAATTCAAAATTTAATCTTAGTCATTGATTAGAGATCTAGTCCGGGCCATTGAAGTTGTTACAGTCCTATAATAATAGGGTTCATAAAAATTTGAATTGACTTTGATAAGTCTTATAAATATGTACATACCTTGCTTTTTGCAGGTTGTTTTCCCATATTTTGAAAACATGAAAAATAATAAAAAATCAAAAACAGGGTAAAAGTCCTAAAAGAAAGATCATAGGACTTAGAAAAATATATACCCAAAAAGAAAAGAAATAAAACCTGAAAGTGAGAAATTCCAAATGCCACTACTTTTACTTTTTACTACAAAAATAATGATTATGTGCAAAGTGTCAATAAATGCCATAATCCATGATCAGTTAAATAGTTTAATCTTAACTGTTCATGTTTCAATTTCATGTTTTAGATAGTGAATAAAGATTTGTCAAACAGTTTAAACTTGAAAAATCAGTAGATAGGTAGAGAATAATGAGGATTTCAACAGTTTAATATGAGCCCTTGAATGAAATAAGGTAGATTTAGATTAGTTTTATGCTTTGAAATAAAATGTTTTAAGCTTGCAAGCCTAAATGCACCCTCAAAGTGAAGAAAAACGTTAGAAATACAAGATTGGGTGGGTAGAAAGCAGTGGAAAAATCATGTAAGTAATACATCATCAGGGAAAAACACTAATTTCCCCTCCCCCATGAGTGTTTAGTATTCTAAGCTATCATTCAAAAAGGCTCAGAGCATTTTTCTGACTTTTTTTGGGACCGGACCCAAGGTTCTATGACTGGTTAGTTGAAAATATTGAGTTCTTATGCTAAATCCTCATTTATCATCATTTACCCTTCATTCATGTATTAAAAACCCCTTTTTCCTAAGTAAGCACACGCTCTTACTTAGTAAAATTGTAACCCTAGAATAATTAATTTCATCCCTTCATAAGCATTCATAAAAACCCACAAAGTTACATTTATCCTAAGTATTAGTCAAAGGATTATAAAAATGAACAATGCTTGATTTTGTACTATACTTAGAGATCATGTGTATTTTGTTTTACATTTCATTCCCCTCTCATATTAACTTTTAACATATTTTATTAAATCCCTAAAGAGATACCCTTTCCTAATTATTAATTCCCTTATATTCAATAATACCCCAAAAAAAACCCAGCATTATAAGCATTTGACCAAAGTTTATTATCCCATGTGCATAAATGAAAAAACCAAGATATAAAACCCTTTGGTCTAAAAAGATTATCTTTATTTGTTTTATCCCGCCCCTATAGTTTTTTAAACTATCCAAATAGTTAAAAAACTATATAATATAATTAAATGTGCCCTCATATTTTAAACATTTTCCAAATGTTTTAAAATAAAGCAGTACTAACCCGCCATTTATATATATCAATGGATAAGGTTGGAAAAAAACTTGTTTAAATGTGCCTTTGTATATTTTATTAAACATTATTATAATGTTTAAACCATTTATTCCGCCATTGTATATAAACAAACCATTGCATACATTTTTTAAACATTTAAACCTTAGCTATATTATAAATTTTTCTAACCCTTCCGCTGCATGTTATTAAACCCGATCCCACCTTTATATCTAGGCGTAACTCTCAAACCGATCTCAGCCCTTCGCATTCATTTCTCAAATCCAATGGTTGAAGAGCGATATCGTGTAGATTACATGCCCGACCGCTCCATTGAAAAACCCATGCGAAATGGTCGGTTTCGCGTTGAACCCTCCCCTCCACGAGTCCTCTTATGGTTGGATCGTGTGGGTTTTCACTAAAACCACTTACCACTAAAACTCTACGTGATAAATCATCGGTTTTATGCGCCTGTGTAAATTAAAAACTTCTTTCTGTCTTATGCGACCTGTAATTAATGCAGAGGGTTAATATGATCAAATGTTTAATTAAACTTTTGTATATACATTTTTCCATTCATATGTCGTGTTTAACCTTTGTTTTGCCCTCCCGACTGTATCAACCTATGCAAAGCCTCCGATAGCCATTTTCTACCATCTTTACACCAAATTCCTGCAAACCTTTACCCAAGAAACCTGTAAAAGACTGCAGAGGAGCAATATCGCTCCAATTCAACCTCTGAAAAAATCAATTCGACCAAAAGACTAAAGTATACCATGTTAAAACCTATACCTAAGTCAAAATAGGTATTTTTCTAAGAATTTATCCTACAACTCAATTCAAAAACCTTTTAAAAGAGAGAAAAGTGTCCTAAATTAATCAAATTGAATTTCCCAAAAGTCCCAGAAACAGGAAAAACCTTGGCAAAATTTTTCCAAGAAACCTAGAATCCGGTGCGCACCATTTTTTAGGAAATTTATCAATTACTTACAGTTTTTTATCAATTTCAAGATTTAAAAGGCTAGAAATCCTCTGCAGGTGCCCTATATCTTCTAAAAAACCTTTTCATCGAAGTTTTAGCCTAATTTGCAGTCAAAAGACTCAGAAAACCCCTGTTTTTTGTTTTAGACCAATTTTTAGCATCAAAACTTCATTTGAGAGACCTAATTCAGCACTAAAGCCAAAGAAGCATTCTATCTTATTGAAATTTCCTAATGCAGCCTCTGTTATAGTAAAATTGCCTCTGCAAACAGTTTAAACTTGCAGAAGCCAATAAAAATGCCTAAAAAACAGAGTGGAAACAAATCTGAAGGTTAAACTCCTAAAGCTACTCCTTCCATGACTCCAAATACTGCCATTGTAGTTAATCCATTGCAGCCCCCATTGTTGATATTGAGCATATTCCTTTAGCAGACATTGAATACAAAATAGTTGATCCTATAGTTGAGTTCAATTTTTAGATATACACAACTGGTGTTTTGAAAAATCCCTAGATGATCAAGAAGATGTTCACATTTGGGAATCCAATTTGCCCAAATATGTAGTCCCCCTGACTCACCCCTGTCAAGAAATTATCAGACTATGTCATCAGTATTACATTCCTGAACAAAGAGCTATTGTCAATGCAAACAAAGAGGTCCTATTTACCATTACAGCAGAATCTATAAACCAAATGTTGCAGCTTCAATAATACCCTCAAGAAGTCCCATTATCTATTGAAGCCCTCTCTAAGTTATACATTAACTTATACTTTCCTAAAAGGTTTATGATTTTCCAAACTTTCATGCCTCTACATGTTGAAATTCCAAAATTAAACCCTCCATATTCAACTTCCAAGTTCCCTGAAGGTTCAAGGCATGTTATCTCCATGCTTTCCTACATACTTGGGTATTTCACCGATGAACATACCGATGATTCAATATTGGGATTTTTGTCTACATTTTCTCCAAGACATTCACCCTCAGTTATATTTGACTATGTTGGTTTTATAGCTGATAGCATTCACTATCAATTGTCTAATTTGTAGCTAGAAGGGGTATTCCGATATACCTCCTATCTTTTCCACTTGTTTCTATTTTTCCAATCATAGAGCTTTCCAATTTCACTTCAAAAATTGGATATAGAAGGAAAACCTCTATCAATTTTCTTCTGGACATCTATACTCAGAAAAGAAGGCCAGAATTTAGTTATTCCGAGTTTGAAGAGTTTTTTGTACAACCATTAACAACCATTTTGACAAAAATAGAGCAGCCTAGAATTAGTGAGGAAATGAAGAGAATTTTGTAGCTATCATAGAAAAGAAAAGTAGGATATTGGTATTTATATAAGGAATTCACTGAAATCAGATTTTTTGGTTCTAACTTGTTGCCCTACAAGTTACCTAAGCATCCATCTATGAGGATCTTTGCCTTAGAGTACATTAGGCAGATCCTGAATTCAGATTCAATTAATTTTATGGCAGCCAAGAAAAATACCCAATTTAAACTCAAAAATCAAATTGGGCCTTTCATATGTAATCAAAGAGAAGCAAAAAAGGAAGCATTAACTCAATTACTGGAATACAAATTAGAAGAAAGCTTCCCATGGAATTATGATCCATAAGGGATATTAAGTAAACTAAGGGTAAAATGGAAATTGACACCCTTTATTCATGAGTCTAAGCCAAATATAGAGAAATTTTCTAATCAAATTGAGTGGGTTGAGAATACTTTAACAGAGGCAGTAAACCAAAGAAATAATAGTCACCCTTTGGAATTTGCCAAATAGCCAGAGACATCCACTAAAATAATCAGAGAAGAAGGAGCTTATACTGTAGAGACTACCATAGAGACAAAGTTTAAAATCATTTACAATAAGAGGCCAAAACTGGATACATCAGCTAAAGGTAAAGTAATAATAGATGTTGAAGATACACAACCTTTGAATACCAACACTACACAAACAGAGACTAATCTAGCCACTGTAATCATCAGTGAGCCAAATCAGAATCAAGAACAGTTGAAGGACTTAGATATTAAGGAAAAATACAAGCAAATCAAATTGAAGAATGAGGAAATTAAAACTGAAATATATTCTCAATTTTTAAAGCAGGAGCCAGGTAATCAAAATAGATTCTTATCAGCCTTTGATTATTCAACTCAAAAATTGATTATGTCAGTTTTACAACCCACTGTACCAGTGCCAAAGACAGTGGCTGATTATAAAAAGGTTGATATGGAGGTAGCCACAGATAAAATCCATGAGTTGGATTAGATTGAATTTCATAGGAAAACATCAGATATGCTCTATTTCACAGTGACCACAAAATCTATGAGTGCTCATAGACTTCAAAATACCATTTCTAATCTGCAGGACCAAATGAATATGGATAAAGCTTCACTATATGCAAAGGATCTAAGGGTAAAGGCCTTAGAAGAGTTATTATTACAGGTAGGATATGATCCTACAAACATCAAAGTAGTTGAAGCATTGGTTAAAAATAAAAATGAGGACATAGCTGCCTTGAGGAAACAGCTCAAACTTCCTCAAGGAGAGCATCCTCAAACAAAGGAAGTATTGCAGGATCAAAAGGAGAAAGATGAAATGATGAGCTTGATACTTCATCTAACAGCTCAAATCAAGGAAATGGAAGTACAAATGGACCAAGTTGTCGAAGAAAAATAGATAGTTAAGGAACCATTCATTCCGACTATTATCCCAGTCATCACAGCAGCAGTACCATCTACTTTAGGAGATAAATTAGCACCAAAAGAGCCACTGGCCACTGCAGTGCCAGTGACTTCTTCAACTACTTCAGTAACTGAATCTTCTACAATAGTGTTGCCGCCTACATATGAGAGCAGTCAACTAGTAAAGGACATGGAGGAGATATCCTTGAAGACCAATGAAATCAATAGATTGACCAAGATAATTGAAAATATTGAGAAAAAAAGCAAAGAAGCTCAAATAGATGCTAAAATACATGAACAGAATGCTCACAGATTGAGTGAAGAGGTAAAGAAGCTCCAGAAAGAATTAACTCTCAAGGATCGAATATCATATATTAAAAATTACTTATGGAATAATTTAATTGAAGCCATTCATGATGTTTGGCCATCAATTCAAGTAATTTTTGAGCAGAGAGAGTAACTATTAGCAGCTCAGGCAGAGATCCAAAAGACACAAGAAGAATTGGAAAATAAACCAGAACAAGTTCTTAGGTTAATCAATTTCCTAAACAACAAGAATAGGCAACAACTTGAAGAATTGAAAATAAATGATAGGACAGCTACTATCCTAGAAATTAGGAAAGTAACCACTAAAATAAATCTAATGAGGCAGCTTGAAGTGAAATGTGAAGGAATGAACACTGTTGTCACTAGATTCATGGTTAAATTCACCAATTTAAGACAAAAGGGACTTCCAGATATTATGGTGATTAATGACAATCTAATGCCTCATAATTATTATGACAAAAAGATCAAAGAAAATTCCAAAGAGCAGGTCAACAAGCCAATAGACCAAGGTATTCCCACAAGAAAGTATTGTTAAAAAGATTTGAAGATTTGTTTTATTTGCAGTATGAAATCAAAAATTTGTTTGTCATCAAACCCACATTTGCCAGACATTGAGGCTGATGAGAATTTTAGGAAACTCAAGAATATTAGAATTCCTAAAAATGAGGAGTGGCAAGCATTAACTGATTTGCTATAAAAAATGAAATGCAAAGACATGAAGAAGAAAAAATGTGTTTGCTGATTTCACAGTCAAAACAGATTTTTATAGCAAGAAGGTAGTTTTACTGAAGGTAAAAGGTATCAGAAGTGAAAGAGTATAAGTGATAAAGAGTATCAGCGAGAAATAGTATCAACTAAGGCAACTAGATTCTAAAAATATCTAAAAGGCCAACAGAGAAGACACATAAGCAGCCAGCTGCTTCTTATCTTAAAACAGTTTCTATTTATTTTGAATAAAATGGGACAGCTTGCTAGTTTGTTGAGCAAGTTGTCACTATTATTGTTGTAAAATATTTAATTTTCCTAAGTTTATTCCTAGAAGTCATCTAGGATATTTTGTAAGACATTTTATATAAATACTTCACTCTTTGAAGTATTTTTTTTGTGGAATAAAATTGTTGGAGATTACTATAGCTATTTTGTTGACTTGAAGGCTTTGGATTTCGATTTTGAGTAGAAGACTGGATCAAATATTTGGCATCATACTTCAGGATCCCTGTGATAAGCTATCTAGAGTGAAGTACTCTATAAAACTTTTCATTGTTATCTTCTTTTGTTACATGCATACATCTGTGTTTTAATTATAAATCTGAATGTATAACTAGGAGTATTACTACAGGACATGTTAATAGCACCCTGTTTTTAACTAGTTATCATTTCTTTATTTTCTTCTAATTTTTGGTGTAGGGAACCCTTAATTTCCCCCTCTCTCGTTTGACCTCTATCTACTACTTCCCTTTTCCGGATCAAAGGATCCTTAAGTGCCCTTTATCCCAATCATACCATCTCAAAAACCAATTTTCCCAAGATCTCCAAGGGTTATCTACCTTGCCCTGCAAACATTTGACCTTTTTGGCTTTGATCCCAGTTTTGTTAGCTTGACTTAGACTCCATAGCCCAATGGACAAGTATATTTCCCTCTATCTACCCTCCAAGTGAAATTTTCCCACCAAATCCAACAAAACAAAACCAAATCTGCACTTTAATAACTAGCCTAATATTCAAAACTAAAACAAATTTGAACTTTAAAGAGAGAGCCCTCTCTGAACCCTAGGAAGGCTAGATCCTAGAGTTTGAAGTATGTTTGTGGTTACCTCTAGTATTCTTTGAATAAAAACCAAAATCCCACAACTTAAGACCGAATTGGTAAAAATAAAAAATAAACAGAAAATTTAGAGGCTGAAATCTCATTGATAAGAGTCATTTCATTACCCAGTGAATCATAAAGTGTGCAAGACATTGATTTTGATTTGAAATTTGAGCATTCATTATTTAAAAGTAAATCTGAAAATGATTTAAAAACTGTCATTTTAGACCCTGCTTTTCTTTCATTTCTTAATGCAAAACAAAAATCTATTGCGGTAAATTCTAGAGCTAAGAAAGTTGAATATCATACCAAAGTTGAGGAAATTAATGTTACGATTCTAAAAGATATTGATGAAGCTATTGAATTAGCCCATTTATTGACTTATGAAAACAGACCTTCAGCTTCCCAATTACATACTACTATAATTCCAGCTAGAGTTTCATCTCTTTACGCTGTCACATCATTCATAAATTCTACTACCAGCTCATCTACAAATCCATTTATCCCTAAACTACCTCTACAACCCAGAATATTATTTCCACCAATCGCTTCATCCACTATATCCATTAGTTCACCTTTTGATTTCTTAAAAAAATCATCCTCATTTCACAACACTTCAAATACTATCTATAGTTCATCTACTATCATTTCCAGCACAGCTCCAAGTAGTTCAACCTTACCTCCTAGTCAATCTAAGCTTAAAGCTATGGCTGCTAAATATGCCCCCCTTGTCCTACCACAGCAACTTCATGATATGCCACAAGACTATCAAAACAAAATACCATTGTTTGATGGCACTACTCAATATTCTGCTCAGCAACACATTACTAAGATGTCAGACTTCTTTGAAATTTATGAAATTAATGATTTAGATGTTCAAATGAGACTGTTTGCTCAAAATTTAACAGGAGCAGTTAAGAAATGGTTCAAAGATTTCGATGCTGGTAGTGTAACTGATCTGGCAGTATTTTTTACTTTGCTTTTAAATAAATGGGAAAAGAAAAATAACCCCATCCAAATTTTTTTCTGAATTTGATAATTTAAAAAGAGCTCCAAATGAGTCAGTTCAAGATTACTGCACTAGGTATAATAGTGTCTATAATTCTATCCCTGCAAATATGAAACCATTCCTTATTCCATTCTACTCAAATTCCCTGATGGATTTGACATAGATATGGCTTACCAATTAAGGGAAAGAGATGTATATACATTATAAAAAATGCAAACTGATGCAATAAGTGTAGAAGTGAACATCCTAGCTAGAAAATCTAGACTTAGAAATGAAAGAAGAGTTACTATCAAAGAAGAAAATGCAAATTCAGACACAAAAATGGATGTTATAGCTAAAAATTTAGAATGAGTGATTGATAGATTAGATAATATGGAGAGAAGACCTCAGTGGGATAACCAACAGCAAATCAAAAATCCCAACTTTAGAAAAAATATAAATTCTGGAAAAGAAAAATAAACATCCCCAGACCAAACCATTAGGCCACCATTCCAAGAGAACTATGTTGAAAGTTCTCAAAATAATAATGATGATGAGGAGGATACTATTAATCTAATGGGAATAGATGACAACAATACCATTTTCCTAACTGAGGAAGATCAAGAATTGTTTGAACTTCAACAGCTTAAATTAGATTCTAGTGAATCCTTTGATTATAAGCAAGGTTATGACTATGCAATAAATGAAATACACAGCCAGTATAACCTTAGAAACAAGAAAAATAATGAGTCTTCTACTAGGAAACCTTCCCAAAATCGAAATCATAAAATAGTAAAAGCCCCTAAAACAAAAGTTCTACAAATTCTCCCAAGGGAAAATAAGCAAAACTCAAATTCCTCCCAAAACATTTCTTGTCCTAAGAAAGCATCAGGCTCTAAAAGTATTGAAATTACTGATGAAGTTTCTCAAGATGCAAAAGATCCTCAAAAATATACTACTGCTAAAGCCTCTAATTCTGTAAAAACAGAAAATTTAGATCCCAAAAAGACTTCTGCTAATCCTAAAATAGCAGACTCAAAAGTTGTTGCTTCAAAAACATCTGCTGAAAATTCTAAGACAAAAAGAACATCTACTACTTCACAAACAATCCCTGAAAAGAAAGTTAGAAGTAGTAAAACACAGGAAACACAAACAGAGAATCCTTAAACAAATGAAAATGAAAAAACAACTGTAGAAAAGCAAGACAAATCAACACAGACTACAGTTACCAAAGAAGAACTGATTCAAATTAGAAAATCTCAACCTGCATTCAACATACAATCAGAAATTGCAAAACTTAAAATACCAATTCCTTTTACTGAATTGGTAAAGAATGACTTATATAAATCAACTATAACTAAAACGTTAGATATGAATGATGGAGAAGACTCCATAAATCTAAATGATGATCATCCAGAGTTGATTTTTGGCCCAGATGTAAATGGAAAACATACAGATTGTGCAGTTCCTCCATTCTATATCGTTTTAACCATTCATGATCAAATTCTACATAACACAATGCTAGATTCAGGAGCTTCCCATAACTTAATGTCAAAAGCCATCATGGAAACTCTGAATCTAGAAATTACAAGGCCATACAAAGATTTTTTTTCTTTTGATTCCAGTAAGGTTAAATGCTTAGGTTTAATTAAGGATTTGTGTGTAACACTAGTTCAATACCCTGGTAAGAGTATATTAATGGACATCGTAGTAGCTGATATCCCACCAAAATATGGTATTCTTCTTTCACGCTCATGGGGAGCAAAGTTGCAGGGATCTCTACAATTGGACATGTCTTATGCTACTATCTCAGTGTTTGGCCAACCTAAAGAGTTATATAGAGAAACATTAATGAAGTACATGGTCAGTAGTGCTGAAAGATCTATAAATTGTCCTATTTACTCTACACCAACTGACCTTGATTCTTTCATCCTTTGTAACTCTGTAAAAAATGAAATCCAAACTGAACTAGTAGATAAAAAGAGAGAACCAAAACAATGATAACATTTTTCATGAATCTCAATGGAATTTAGACTTTGATGGTTCAGTTAATAAGTTAGGAGCAGGAGCAGGAGCAGGAGTCTGGATAACAAATATGGAGACCAATCATTCTAAAGTTCATGCTTTTAGGCTAAATTTCAAATGTACAAACAATATGGCCGAGTATGAAGCCCTTATCCTAGGACTCCAAATCATTACAAACTCAAGGGGAAAAATAATTTTAATTAGATTCAGATTTGATCATAAAACAAGTAAATGGATTTTATTCTATTTACAATCCTAAACTGAGAAGATACAGAGACACTATCATAGATCTAATTGATGATTTATTGGAATGTAAGTTTGTTGTTATACCTAGAAAGCAGAATATACAAGCTCATTGTCTTGAAAATTTTGCTAGTACATGCAATTTACCATTCCAACCTAATCACAGAGATACTATTGAAGTCAAACATAGGTCAATAATTCCAGATAATCTTAAGTATTGGCAGATTTTTTCTCAGGATGAACAAATTTACAAGTTTATGAGCAATGAAGGAGAATTTCGGAATTGTATTATAGATATAGATTGTACAATAAATCATGATTTGGATTGTGAAATAGATTTAAATGACGTAGATGTAAATAAAATTAATTTTGATAAACCCACTAGATTTAGTCAAGCTGACATAGATAGCTTAGAAAAATTAGATATTGAAGAAATTGTTGAAGATGAATCAGATATAGTGAATCTTAAGGATAATTTTTTACCTAAAGGTTTAACTCCCTTAGAGTATCTTTTTGACTCTAATGATGTAGCTAGAAAACAAAAAATGGATCCAATAAGATTTGACATAGAAGAGTGTAACATTGGTACAAAGTCAAAACCAAAGATAATCAAACTGTCCAAAATTTTACCTCAATAAGAAAAGGATAAATATATTGAACTTTTAAAGGAATATCAAGATGTGTTTTCTTGGAGTTATGAAGATTTAAAATCTTATGATACAAACATAATCCAACACAAAATTCGAATAAAAAAAGATCAAAATCCATTTAAACAAAAGTTGAGAAGGATTAACCCTATGCTATTACCTTTGATTGAAAGAGAAGTTAAGAGAATGTATGATGCCCAGATCATTGCACCAATCAGATATTCTAATTGGGTTTCAAACCTAGTTCCTACAAGAAAGAAAACATGAGAAATTAGATTATGTGTGGACTTTAGAAATCTTAACAAAGTATCTTTAAAGGATAATTACCCTTTACCTAAAATGGACCACATATTAAAAAGGCTAGTAGGTTCTTCAAGGATTTTTCTTTTAGATGGTTTTTCAGGATACAACCAGATCCTAGTTCAAGAAGAAGACCAAGCTAAAACAACATTTACCACTCCTTGGGGCACTTTTATGTATGTAAAAATTCCTTTTGGACTAATGAATGCAGGAGAAACCTTTCAAAGGGCTATGGAAATAGCCTTTGCAAAGGAAATACATGATTTCTTAGTTATTTACTTAGATGACATTACTGTGTTTTCTAAAACAGATAATGAACACTTGGATCATTTGAGACAAGTTTTTATTAAGTGTAGGAAATATGGCATCTCTTTAAATCCTAAGAAAATTCTATTTGGATTAGAAGAAGGTAAGTTACTTGAAAATATAATCTCAAAATAAGGAATTGGGATTGATCCTGCTAGGATAGAAGTAATTCTAAACATCAACCCACCAAGAAACATCAAATAATTACAAGCTTTTTTAGGTAAGATAAATTTTTTAAGAAGATTCATATCTAATTTAGCTGAGAAAATTAGAGAATTAACAACATGCTCAAGAAATATTTAGTTCTTAGATGGACTGTTGAGGCTAAACAATAATTTGACTCTATCAAACAAGCCTTAACTAAAACTCTAGTCATAATAAGTCCTAATTTTAAGAAAGATTTCATGATTTTTTCATTTGCTTCATAACACACCATTGCTGCAGTTTTACTACAGAAAAATGATCAAGGATTTGAACAACCCATAGCTTTTTTCAGTAAAGCTCTTAGAGATGCCCCTTTGAAGTATAACATTATCTAAAAACAAGCCCTTGCCTTATTTAAGGCCATTAAAGACTTTATAGTTTATATTCTTTACTCACACATTATTGCCTATGTCCCAAATTCTGTAGTTAAATACATTATTACTCAGGATGGTCCTGATGGAAGAAGAGGTAAGTGGATTTCCATTATCTTGGAATATGACATAGATATAAAAGCCACCAAGCTCAATAAAGGTCAAGGATTAGTGAGACTTATGGCTAAATCCAATTGTAATGCCCTAGATATAAATTTCATTACTCAAGTAGATGATAAGGAAGAGATGGCGGCTCCATTGATCAGTGAAGCCTTTTCACACTCACCTTGGTATACAGATATCACATTTGTACTCCAAAACTTACAAGCTCCTCCTGGATTGTCAAGAACCAAAGCTATATTTTTAAAACTTAAAGCAGTAAGATTGTGTATCTTAGATAATGTACTTTTTTTGGAGAGATCATAGTGGGATTTTACTTAATTGTTTACTAAATGAAGAAGCTAACAATATACTTGAATAATTTCATGCAAGTGACTGTGGAGGAAATTTATACTGGAAATCTATTGCTGAAAAGATCCTGAGAGCTCGTTTTTACTGGCTTACCTTGTTTTCTAATGTCAAAAAATATGTTACTTCATGTCATAAGTGCCAAATTTTTTAGGGTAAGAAGAAATTATTACCCCTCCCTTCAAAGCCAATTTCAACTTAAATTCCATTTCAACAATGGGGCTTAGACTTCATTGGTGAAATTCACCCCCCCTCTTCAGGCCAACATAAGTGGATTTTGACAGCCACTGGTTATTTTACCAAGTGGATTGAAGCCATACCCTCCAGATAATCCACTGATACTGTCATTATTTCCTTCCTAGAAAACAACATCCTTTCAAGATTTGGGTGCCCTCAAAAGATAATCATTGATAATGCAGCAGCATTCAAATCCAAGAAAATGATTGAATTTTTCCACAAATACCATATTACCATAGGCCACTCTACTACATATTACCCCCAAGGTAATGGCCTAGTTGAATCCTCAAACAAAAGCCTAGTAAATATCATTAAAAAATTACTTGAAGACAATAAAAATACTTGGCATAAGAAGTTAGTCAATGCCTTATGGGAAGATAGACTTACAACTAAGAAATCCATTGGTACTTCACCTTACCAACTAGTTTATGGAATGGATGCTATTTTTCTTTCCTCCCTAGGTGTACCAATGATGAAAATTATCCAAGAATTACAGGTTGAAACAAATGACATCCAAAGAAGGATAAATCAAACTATTTACTTGCAACAAACAAGGGAATAATTTTATGTCAAATCTCAAGTCATTCAGGATAAGATCAAGAAAATCTATGATAAAAAGACAAAAGAGGATGATTTTTACATAGGAGATAAAGTGTTAAAATGGGATTCCAGAAGAGAAGACAAGGGAAAACATGGAAAATTTGATTTTCTATGGAAAGGACCTTATTTAATTTATGGATATATAGGTAATAATGCTTTCTTTCTCAAATAATTGGATGGAACAGATCTGCAAGAAGGACCAGTTAATGGCAAAATGCTAAAGCACTACTACTCACCTGAGTTAACCAATAGTTAGTTTTTATTCACTTTGATCATTGTACATATACATTGCAAATTTTAGATTGTATTGGATGTTTCCTTAGAAAAGTTGAAGCCCAAAGAGAAGACCCTAAGCTTTGAAAAGTAAATATCATAAATATGAATAAGTTGCAAATATCAGAAGACATTTACAGGATCATTACAGTCAAATTTCAAAGGCTACAAAGTCTTAGAGTTCTTGATATTTCACCAGGAAATGGCACCCTCATGTGGAGCCATTGTCAGGGTCCTATAATAATAGGGTTCATAAAATTTTGAATTGACTTTGATAAGTCTTGTAAATATGCACATACCTTGCTTTCTGCAAGTTGTTTTCCCATATTTTGAAAACATGAAAAATAATAAAAAATCAAAAAGAGGGTAAAATTCCTAAAAGAAAGATCAAAGGACTTAGAAAAATATATACCCCAAAAGAAAAGAAATAAAACCTGAAAGTAAGCAAGTCCAAATGCCACTACTTTTACTTTTTATTGCAAAAATAATGATTATGTGCAGAGTGTCAATAAATGCCATAATCCATGATCAGTTAAATAGTTTAATCTTAACTATTCATGTTTCAATTTCATGTTTTAGATACTGAATAAAGATTTTTCAAATAGTTTGAACTTGACAAATCAGTAGATAGGTAGAAAATAATGAGGAATTCAATAGTTTAATCTGAGCCCTCGGATGACATAAGGTAGATTTAGATTATTTTTATGCTTTGAAAGAAAATGTTTTAAGATTGCAAGCCTAATTGCACCTGCAAATTGAAGAAAAAATGTTAGAAATACAAGATTGGGTAGGTAGAAAGCAGTGGAGAAATCATGTAAATAATACATCATCTGGAAAAAATACTAATTTCCCCTCCCCCATGAGTGTTAATTATTCTAAGCTATCAGTCAAAAAGGCTCAGAGCATTTCTCTGACCTTTGTTGGGACCAGACCCAAGGCTCTATGACTGGTTAGTTGAAAATATTGAGTTCTTATGCTAAATCCTCATTTATCATCATCTACCCTTCATTCATGTATTAAAAACCCCTTTATCCTAAGTAAGCACACACTCTTACTTAGTAAAATTGTAACCCTAGAATAATTAATTTCATCCCTTCATAAGCATTCAGAAAAACCCACAAAGTTACATTTATCCTAAGTATTAGTGAAAGAATTTTAAAAATGAACAATGCTTGATTTTGTACTATACTTAGAGATAATGTGTATTTTGTTTTACATTTCATTCCCCTCTCATATTAACTTTTAACATATTTTATTAAATCCCTAAAGAGATACCCTTTCCTAATTATTAATTCCCTTATATTCAATAATACCCCAAAAAAAAACCCAGTATTATAAGCTTTTGACCAAAGTTTATTATTCCATGTGCATAAATGAAAAACCCAAGATATAAAACCCTTTGGTCTAAAAACATTATCTTTATTTGTTTTATCCCGCCCCTATAGTTTTTTAAACTATCCAAATAGTTAAAAAACTATATAATATAATTAAACGCACCCTCATATTTTAAACATTTTCCAAATGTTTTAAAATAAAACAATACTAACCCACCATTTATATATATCAATGGATAAGGTTGAAAAAAAACTTGTTTAAATGCGCCTTTGTATATTGTATTAAACATTATTATAATGTTTAAACCATTTATCGCGCCGTTGTATATAAACAAACCATTGCATACATTTTTTAAACATTTAAACCTTAGCCATATTATAAATTTTTCTGACCCTTCCGCTGCATGTTATTAAACCCGGTCCCACCTTTCTATCCAGGCGTAACTCTCAAATCGATCTCAGCCCTTCACATTCATTTCTCAAATCCAATGATTGAGGAACGATATCGTGTAGATTACATGCCCAACTGCTCCATTGAAAAACCCATGTGAAATGGTCAGTTTCGTGTTGAACCCTCCCCTCCACGTGGCCTCTTATGGTTGGATCATGTGGGTTTTCACTAAAACCACTTACCACTAAAATTCTACGCGATAAACCGTCGGTTTTATGCGCCTGTGTAAATTCAAAACTACTTTATGCCTGATGCGACCTGTAATTAATGCTGAGGGTTAATATGATCAAATGTTTAATTAAGCCTTTGTATATGCATTTTTCCATTCATATGTCGTGTTTAACCTTTGTTTTTCCCTCCCGACTGTATCAACCTGCGCAAAGCCTCCGATAGCCATTTTCTGCCATCTTTGCACCAAATGCCTACAAAATTTTGCCCAAGAAACCTGTAAAAGACTTCAGAGGAGCTATTTCACTCCAGTTCAACCTCTGAATAAATCAATTCAACCAGAAGACTAAAATATACCCTGTTAAAACCTATACCTGTGTCAAAACAGGTATTTTTCTAAGAATTTAACCTGCAACTCAATTCAAAAACCTTTTAAAAGAGAGAAAAGTGTCCTAAATTAATCAAATTGAATTGCCCAAAATTCCCAGAAACAGGCAAAACCCTGGCAAAATTTTTCCAAGAAACCTAAAATCCGTTGTGCACCATTTTCGAGGAAATTTATCAATTACTTACATTTTTTATCAATTTCAAGTTGTAAAAGGCCATAAATCCTCTGCAGGTGCCCTATATCTTCTATAAAACCTTTTTCATCATATTTTTAGCCCAGTTTGCAGTCAAAAGACTTAGAAAACCCCAGTTTTTTGTTTTAGACTAGTTTTTAGCATCATAACTTCATTTGAGAGACCTAATTCAGCATAAAAGTCAAAGAAGCATTCTATCTTTCTTAAATTGCCTAATCCAGCCTATGTTATAGTAAAATTTCCTCTGCAAATAGTTTAAACTTGCAGAAGCCAATAAAAAGGCCTAAAAAATAGAGTGGAAACAAATCTGAAGGTTCAAAAACTCCTAAAGCTACTCTTGCCATGACTCCAAATATTGCCATTGTAGTCAACCCATTGCAGCCCCCAGTTTTTGATATTGAGAATATTCCTTTAGCAAACATTCACTACAAAATAGTTGATCCTAAAGTTTAGTTCAATTTGTTAGATATACACAACTGGTGTTTTGAAAAATCCCTAGATGATCAAGAAGATTTTCACAATTGGGAATCCAATTTTCCCAAATATGTGGTCTCCCTGACTCACCCCTATCAAGAAATTGTCAGACTATGTCATCAGTATTACATTCTTGAACAAAGAGCTATTGTAAATGCAAACAAAGAGGTCATATTTACCATTACAGCAAAGTCTATAAACCAAATGTTGCAGCTTCAATCAAACCCTAAAGTAGTCCCATTATAAATTGAAGCCCTCACTAAGTTATACATTAACTTAGACTTTCCTAAAAGGTTTATGATTTTCCAAAGTTTCATGCCTCTGCATGTTGAAATTCCAAAATTAAACCCTCCATATTCAACTTCCAAGTTACCCGAAGGTTCAAGGCATGTTATCTCCATGCTTTCCTTCATACTTGGGTATTTCACTGATGAACATACTGATGAGTCAATATTGGGATTTTTGTCTAAATTTTCTCCAGGACAGTCACCCTCAGTTATATTTGACTATGCTGGTTTTATAGCTGATAGCATTCACTATCAATTGTCTAATTTGCAGCTAGAAGGGGTATTCTGATATACCTCCTATCATTTCCACTTGTTTCTATTTTTCCAATCAGAGAGCTTTCCAATTTCACTTCAGAAATTGGATATAGAAGGAAAACCTCTATCAATTGTCTTCTGGACATCTATTCTCAGAAAAGAAGGCACAGAATTCAGTTATTCAGAGTTTGCAGAGTTGTTTGTACATCCATTAACCACCATTTTGACAAAAATAGAGCAGCCTAGAATCAGTGAGGAAATGAAGAGAATTTTGCAGTTATCAGAGCAAAGCAAAGTAGGATATTGGTATTTATATGAGGAATTCACTGAAATCAGAGTTTTTGGTTCTAACTTGTTGCCATACAAGTTACCTAAGCATCCATCTATGAGGATCTTTACCTTAGAGTACATTAGGTAGATCCTGAATTCAGATTCAATTAATTTTATGGCAGCCAAGAAAAAGACCCAATTTAAACTCAAAAATCAAATTGGGCCTTTCATATGTAATCAAAGAGTAGCAGAAAAGGAAGCATCAAGTCAATTACTGGAATACAAATTAGAAGAAAGCTTCCCATGGAATTATGATCCACAAGGGATCTTAAGTAAACTAAGGGTAAAATGTAAATTGACACCCTTTATCCATGAGTCAAAGCTAGATATAGAGAAATTTTCTAATCAAATTGAGTGGGTTGAGAATACTTTAACAGAGGCAGTAAACCAAAGAAATACTAGTCACCCTTTGGAAGTTTCCAAACAACCAGAGACATCCACTAAAAGAATCAGAGAAGAAGGAGCTTATACTGCATAGACTACCATAGAGATAAAGTTTAAAATCATTTAAAATAAGAGGCCAAAACTAGATACAGCAGCTAAAGGTAAAGTAACAATAGATGTTGAAGATACACATCCTTTGAATACCAACACTAAACAGATAGAGACTAGTGTAGCCACAGTAATCATCAGTGAGCCAAATCAAAATCAAGAACAGTTGAACAATGAAGATGCACAGATAATTGAGAGGCAACAAAGTATGGAGGCTTCTTCCTCACATTCAACTGAGGAGGACTTAGATATTAAGGAAAAATACAAGAAAATCAAATTGAAGAATGAGGAAATTAAAACTGAAATATATTCTCAGTTTTTAAAGCAAAAGCCAGGTAATCAAAATAGATTTTTTATCAGCCTTTGATTATTCAACTCAAAAATTGATTATGTCAATTTTACAGCCCACTGTACCAGTGCCAAAGACAGTGGCTTATTATAAAAATGTTGATATGGAAGTAGCCACATATAAAATCCATGAGTTTGATCAGATTGAATTTCACAGGAAAACATCAAAGATGCTCTATTCCACAGTGACCACAAAAGCTATGAGTGCTCATAGACTTCAAAATACCATTTCTAATATGCAGGAACAAATGAAGATGGATAAAGCTTCACTATATGCAAAGCATCTAAGGATAAAGGCCTTAGAAGAGTTATTATTACAGGTAGGATATGATCCTACAAACATCAAAGCAGTCGAAGCATTGGTTAAAAAGAAAAATGAGGACATAGCTGCCTTGTGGAAACAACTCATATTTCCTCAAGGAGAGAATCCTCAAACAAAGGAAGTATTATAGGATCAAAAGGAGAAAGATGAAATGATGAGCTTGATACTTCAACTAACAGCTCAAATCAAGGAAATGGAAGTAGAAATGGACCAAGTTGTCCAAGAAAAAGAGACAGTTAAGGAACCAGACATTCCCACTGTTATCCCAGTCATCAAAGTAGAAGTACCATCTACTTTAGGAGAGAAATTGGCACCAAAAGAGCCACTGGCCACTGCAGTGCCAGTGACTTCTTCAACTACTTCAGTCACTGAATCTTCTACAACAGTGTTGTCGCCTACAGATGAGAGAAATCAACTAGTAAAGGTAATGGAGGAGATGTCCTTGAAGGCCAATGAAATCAATATATTAACCAATATAATTGAAAATCTTGAGAAAACAAGCAAAGTAGCTCAGATAGATGCTAAAATACATGAACAGAATTCTCACAGATTGAGTGAAGAGGTAAAGAAGCTCTAGAAAGAATTAACTCTCAAGGATCAAATATCATATATTAAAAATTACTTATGGAATAATGTAATTTAATCCATTCATGATGTTTGGCCATCAATTCAAGTAATTTTTTAGCAGAGAGAGTTACTATTAGCAGCTCAGGCAGAGATCCAAAAGACACAAGAAGAATTGGCAAATAAATCAAAACAGGCTGTTAGGTTAATAAATTTCCTCAACAACAAGAATAGACAGCAACTTGAAGAATTTAAAATAAATGACAGGACAGCTAATATCCTAGAAATTAGGAAACTAGCCACTAAAATAAATCTAATGAGGTAGCTTGAAGAGAAATGTGAAGGAATGAACACTGTTGTCATTAGATTCATGGTTAAATTCACCAATTTAAGACAAAAGGGACTTCCAGATATTATGGTGATTAATGACAAGCAAATGCCTCAGAATGATTATGACAAAAATATCAGAGAACATGCCAAAGAGCAGGTGAACAACCCAATAGGCCAAGGTATTCCCACAGGAAAAGTAGTGTTAAAAAGCTTTGAAGATTTGTTTTATTTGCATCATGAAATCAAACATTTGTTTGTCATCAAACCCACATTTGCTAGATACACTGAGGCTAATGAGAATTTTACGAAACTCAATAATATTAGAATTCCTAAAAATGAGGAGTGGCAAGCATTGACTAATTTTCTATAAAAAATGAAAGGCAAACACATGAAGAAGAAAAAATATGTTTGTTGATTTCACAGTCAAAACATATTTTTACAGCAAGAAGGTAGCTTTACTGAAGGTAAAGAGTATCAGAAGTGAAAGAGTATAAGTGATAAAGAGTATCAGCGAGAAAGAGTATTAGTGAAGGAAACTAGATTCTGAAAATATCTAAAAGTCCAACAGAGAAGACACATATGCAGCCAGTTGCTTCTTATCTTAAAACAGTTTCTATTTATTTTGAATAAAATAGGACAACTTGCTAGTTTGTTGAGCAAGCTGTCACTATTATTGTTGTAAGATATTTAATTTTCCTAAGTTTTTTCCTAGAAGTCATCTAGGATATTTTGTAAGACATTTTATATAAATACTTCACTCTTTGAAGTATTTTTGTGTGGAATAAAATTGCTAAAGATTACTATATATATTTTGTTGACTTGAAGGATTTGGATTTCGATTTTGAGTAGCAGACTGGATCAACTATTTGGCATCATACTTCAGGATCCCTGTGATAAGATATCTGGAGTGAAGTACTCTCTAAAAATTTTTATTTTTATCTTCTTTTGTTACATGCATACATATGTGTTTTAATTCTAAATATGAATGTATAACTAGGAGTATTACTACAGGACATGTTAATAGCAACTTGTTTTTAACTAGTTATCATTTCTTTGTTTTCTTTTGATTTCCAATATAAGGAACCCTTAATTGCTTCCTCTCCCGTTTGACCTCTATCTACTACTGCCATTTTCCGGATCAAAGGATCCTTAAGTGCCCTTTATCCCGATCATACCATCTCAAAAACCAATTTTCCCAAGATCTCCAAGGGCTATCTAACTTGCCCTGCAGACATTTGACCTTTTAGGCTTTGATCCTAGTTTTGTTAGCTTGAATTAGAATCCATAGCCCAATGGACAAGTATATTTCCCTCTATCTAGCCTCCAAGTGAAATTTTCCCATCAAATCCAACAAAACAAAACCAAATCTGCACTTTAATAACTAGCCTAATATTCAAAACTAAAACAAAGTTAAAATTTAAAGAGAGAGCCCTCTCTGAATGCTAGGAAGGCTAGATCCTAGAGTTTGAAGTAGGTTTGTGGTTACCTCTAGTATTCTTTGACTAAAAAAAAAAATCCCACAACTTAAGAATTTACTGGAGTATAACAGAAGTTTCAACGAGAAGACTATAAGAATGGCTTCAAGGGTCATTTGGAAATTACATTGACACAATATGGTTAAAGGATCAAGAGAGTGATTAATCGAGTGAGAAGTGCTCAAGGAGAAATATCGATCGAGAGATCTTCCGCGGAGAGGGGTAGTAATTCTGGTTGGAAGCATTCCTGAGCTGAAGACTGCATAACAAAATAGATAGTGAGAACCATAGAGGCAGCGCAGAGCTAGTGACGCAAAGCCTACATAGTCATTGTGCAAAGCCTTAAGCGAAATCGTATTTTTGTTGAGGATACAATGTTGGGCCAGTGCTAGATACCGGAGAGATTTTTTGGAGGCCAAAAGGCCTCAGTTTCCATCCAGTAGAGAAACCAACACAAAGACAGAGGGTAGATGCAGTTGTGACGCAAAGACTGTGTAGAGTGATGTAGTTACTAAGCAGAGGTAGTGCAAGGCAGTTTGTTTTAGGCGTTGATCAGTGTCTAGTTCCCATGGAGGAGTGAGTTTTGTCTCACAAGATATTTCTTATCATTTTATCTGCATGATTTGACAGATTTTTCAATCATAGACTTGTACTCATAAATAATTATTGCATAACAATATAAACCCTCAACTACTACACCATTTTTCCTGCATTGGGTTTTTCCGGGGAAATTGGTCCAAAAATAACTGTTTCAGATGTGTGTATGATCTATTATTGTTCATTTTTGTTTACGTACTTGGATTTTTCCATAATTTATTTAGTGAAGGTTTCATTGTGCTTAATTTGATGTTGTCATAGCAATAAAATGAATAATTAATTTATCAGTGAGAATAATTAATACCAATTGCTACAATAGGATTCAAGATTTGAGGAATTTTCACATGATATCAAAGCTTGTTTAAGCTAAGTGTAGGAGGAACAAGAGAACAGATCCAACAGATCCAGTGTTGGTGAATCTAGGATCAAAGATTTATGTAAGTAGCATATCAATCTCTAGGAAGATTGCGCAGTCCAAGCCAGGTGAGCTAGTTGCTGCAAGGAAACATCTCTCTGAGTGAGACGATAGAGGTATGATTTTCTAGATTGTAGTTTTTCTAAGGTAGAGGGACCAATGCAATAGATCAGCGCGGATCAGCAGCTAGATGGATGCAGTTTTCTGTGTAGGGGTGATTGCTGGTGCAATAGCGTCAAAAGAGTAGTTGAAGGAAATTTTTGAGGATTTTTGACCTCAAAGAGTTTCTTGCCCAAGAAACTTAGATTTCCCATGTAGAAGTAGCAGAGTTTGTGGGTTGCTCTAGCAGGAAGTGCGTAAATCTAGTTTCATAGAGGGTTAGTGGTAGTAGGTCGACAGTAATTGGGTGATATGGCAACCAATGGATTGTGTGACCAAGACAGGTTGGAGGGTGCCTCCAACTACATAATATGCAAGGCAAGGATTTCCTTCCTTCTAGATGAACATGAACTCAAGCACTTTATCGACAGTGCCCAAGTTGAACCAGTAGATGTCACACCATTAAGAGCCTTCAAGAAGAACATGGCTAAAGCCAAGTTGTTGATCCTTGACATAGTGAAGGATCATACTGTTTCACACATTTCTAGAAAAGGGATAGCAAAGGATATCTGGGACGCATTGACCACACTATATCAGGGGTCTTCTGAGCATAGGAAGAAGTTTTTGGAGGAGAATATGCGTAACACTAGGATGTAGAAGGGAGAGCGCATTGATCTGTTCTTGTCTAGACTTCAAGAGAACCGATATTAGTTGGGTGATATGGGAGGAGCTCCTCAGGCCACAAAGATAGTCACACTTGCCTTGAATTTTGTGTCTAAAGTCTCTCAGGTCTTTATCTAGAGCATCCTATGTAGAGAGAAGTTATTGGACTGGGAAGCGATGTGGGCAGCTCTTCAGCAAGAAGAGATGATGATATATCTACTCAAGTGAAAACTTGATGGCAACAATAGCAGTGGGTCAGAGCCTAAGACGAAGGAGGAGGATAATGCAACCCTTTCATCAAAGGGGAAGTAGGAGCAATGCAGGAGGAAAAAGGATCTTTCTAAGATAAAATGCTTCTGGTGTCGCGATATGGGACATTATGCCACACAGTGTCCTCTCAAAAGTAAGGAAAAGGATGAGAAGCATGATCCTCATGTAGCAGCTACGAAGATAAAGGAGGAGGAATTCGATATGATTTCCCATATATCACCAGGAGAGCATTGGGGTGATATAGAGTTGTATTTCAGTAGAACTATAGATTTGGTAGTATCCTTGAGGACTCCACCTCTCAGATCATCACCTTTCTACGAGAGCACAAATCAAAAGTAGCAGGATGGACAAGTGCTAGTTGGTGCAAAGGAGTACAGTAGTTATCATCGGAAGAGTCTGAGAAGCGCAGATCAAAGTTGGAAGTAGTATAGAAAGGCACAGTGCAGAAGTCAATAGCAGTGCAGAGGCTTCAGAGGGACAACAAAGAGGCTAGCATCAGTCAAATATTCATCACTGAGATGCATCATACTTGTCCAATTTTTAAATTTTTTTCAGTTGCAGTAAGCAACTATGATGCACTACAAAGGCAGCATGGATGAGACAATTCAAAGGGAGTTTCAATACGGGTTTCTTGTTGACAGTGGTAGTGTGAGAAACAATACATATGCAGCGTTTATGCAGAGTTGATGGGAATCAGTGCCAGACATTAGCAGTACTAAGAGGGTTTATTGTTAGAGCATATTCCATGCTAAGAGGGAGTGTTGATTTTAGGTAGCATCGGATGTGCTCTAAGTATCAAAATTTATAGGGAGGCTTAGGCAATGTATTCCAAATAACCCAAAAATCATTTGGGGAAATTCCACCCAGATTGTATTTTATTAAAATAATTAATTCTTTTTAAAGGGACCCTAAGTCTAAACTTAGCAAAAGAAAATTATTAATTTGAATTAATATAATATGGGCTTGAATGTTCTAGAAAAGGCGTATCAAGTAAAAATTTAATCTTAGCCATTTATTAGAGATCTAATCTGGGTTGTTGAAGTTTCAACGAGAAGACTATAAGAATGGCTTGAAGGGTCATTTGGAAATTACATTGACACAAGACGGTGAAAGGATCAAGAGATTAATTTCTTTATTGAGTAGTTCTCAAGGAGAAATATCTATCGAGAGATCTTCTACAGAGAGGGGAGGTAACTCCAATTGGAAGAATTTCTGATCTAGAGAGTGCATAGCAGAGGAGACAGTGAAATCCAGTGACACAGAGCCTACGCAATCATTGTGCAAAGCCTGAAGGGAAGTCATATTTTTGCTGAGGGGACATCATTAGGCCAGTGCCATATCTCGGAGAGATTTTTCGGAGGCCAAAAGGCCACAGTTTCCATCTAGCAAAGAAACCAGTGCAGAGACAAATGGAAATCATAGTTGTGATGCAGAGAATGCATAGAGTGACGCATTCACTACGCAAAGGAAGCGCAAGGAAGTTCGTTTTATTTTTTGATTAGTGTTGGATTCCTGTGGAGTGAGGTTTGTTTGTTAGCTAGAAACTGAGGCCTTCTAGCCTCCAGAAAAATTCTCTAGGATATGGCACTAGCCCGACGTTATCTCCTCAACAAAAATACAACTTCCCTTCAAGCTCTTCACAGTGAATGCATAGCCTCTGCGTCATTGGATCTGTGCTACCTCTGTGGATCTCACTATCTCTTTTGATATGCACACTTTGGCTTAGGAATGCTTCCAACCAGAATTACCACCCCTCTCTACAGAATATCTCTCGATCGATATTTCTCCTTGAGCACTGCTCACTAAAGAAATCGATATCTTGATCCTTTCATTGTATTTTGTCAATGTAATTTCTAAATGACCCTTCAATCCATTCTTATAGTCTTCTCGTTTAAACTTAAACGGCCTACATTATATCTCTAATCAATGGCTAAGATTAACTCTTGACTTGATCCGCCTTTTCTAGAACATTCACACCCATATTATATTAATTCACTTTAATTATTTTATTTTCCTAAGTTTAGACTTAAGGTCCCTTTAAAAATAATTAATTATTTTAATAAAATACAGTCCGGTTGGAATTCACCAAACGATTTTTGGGTTATCTGGAATACATGTTCCTAAGTCTCCCTACAAATTTTTAGATTTAGAGAACATCTGATGCTACCTCAAATAAACAAGGATAAATATCAATAGATAAATCTTCCGCAGAGAGGGGTAGTAATTCTAATTGGAATCATTCCTGAGTCAGAGAGTGTATAACATAAGAGAAAATGAGAGCCACATATGCAGGGTAGATCTAGTGATGCAGATAATGCATAGTCACTATGCAGATCCTGAAGGGAAGTCGTATTTTTATGAGGGGACAACATTGGGCTAGTGCCAAATCCCAGAGAGATTTTTCGAAGGCCAGAAGGCAACAATTTCCAACCAACAAAGAAGCCAATGCAAAGACAAAGGTAAGTTGTAGTTGTGATGCAAATATTGTGCAGATTGACGCAGTCACTGCGCAGAGGCAACGTGTGGCAGTTCATTTCGGGTGTTGATCAGTGTCGGGATCCTGTGGAGGAGTGAGGTTTGCCTCAAAAGATCTTTCTTGCCAGTTTCTCATTCAGTTTTGTTTCCGCTCTTGCATTTTTCCGCAGCTTATTTAGTGAAATTTTCATTTTGTTTAATTCGATGTTTTCATAGCAATAAAATAAATAATTCCTTTATCAGTTAGAAGAACTAATTCCAATTCTACAATATAATTCCATATTTGAGGAATTTCCACAATTTGTCCTTTAATGTTGCTAGAAACAATCTCAATTTTTATTTTTTAAGTAACCATAAGATCTGCAAAGTATTTCAAATTCAAAGACAAAGGTTTTTGGATCCTTTGACCTCATACCATGGAATTTGGGAAGGAAATATGAAGGGATGTTCTTCATATGAACATTGATTCAATATCTTGAATGGGAAATCCAAGAGGATCTTACTCATTATCATCATCTACATCCATTTCTTCTACCTTCTCTGTGACCTCTTCTTCTTCTACCTGCAAAAGTGGATGGTGATGTGGTTCTTTCTACACCACGTGATCAAGTGGGGGGGTGTGATATCGAAGAAATGTTTTTTTTTGTTTTTATAATTTTTTTTGAATGAGAATGATAATGGAAGCTGGGAAGGAAAGATGGAGGGATGTTCTTCGTATGAAAATTGATTCAATATCTTGAATGGTAAATCCAAGAGGATCTTACTCATTGTCATCATCTACATCCATTTCTTCTACCTTATATGCCACCTCTTCTTCTTCTACCTACAAAAGTGGATCGTGATGTGGTTCTTACTACACCATGTGATCAAGTCGGGGGGGAGGGGGTGGGTTGTGGTGGTGAAGAATTTTTTTTTTTTTTTAAATGAGAATTATAATGCAATGTAATGAAATATGCCTAATGCAATATTTTTGTTTTTTTAGAAAATATGAATTTGGAAAATAAAGAAGGAATCATTCCAAGAACAAGATATTGCTTGCTTTGACACCCTCCCTGGCATCGTTGTCGAAAAGTTATAAGCCCTAGTATTGCAACAAGAATGTTGCAACCCCCAAGGCTACCAACTTTAATTATCAATCTGGGGTCCATAAAAACTTAAGAGGGGATGACACTGTATGTGTAGTAGTCATCTTCCTCTTCCTATTCTGACTCCCTTTGATGCAAGTGAAAGAAGGAAATTTAAAAAATCAATTGATAAAATCTCTAGGTAAGATACCAATCCTAAGTTGCAAATGGTAAATATCACTGAGAAAACATATTATATTTTGTAGGAAAATCAATTCTTCTATTACTCTTTTAGGAAGGAAATCACACTTTTCTTAAAGTATATTGCAGAGAGGAAATCTAAACTAATTGCATAAATCAACATTCAAGAGGCAAGAAATGTAAAATATAAATGGAGACTTAACCAAGCCTCATCTCAACCAAAGTGGTATCATATCATTAATAGGCTATAAATATACCTCTACCATGAATTTTTAGTTAAATTGGGCAAGGAAGGACCTTGAACACAAACTGCTACATGAAAATCTCTGTTGTTACAGGAGTCTACCAGTTACTCTATACTCCGAGTTATCTCACTAAATGACCAAAAAAATAAAATGAAAAATATATGGGGTAATTTTTTTTATTAATTAGGATATCCTAAGACTCCAATACAAGTGGAATTCACTCAAAAATACCCTTGTTAACAAGTGCTAAAAATTAACAGAAAATTACTACACTAAAAACTAGAAATTCTAGAATCAATGAGCTAGTTAACTACCAAATTCCTAACCTGATCAAGTGAAACTTAAATGGGGTAAATTTTTTATTAAGTGGGATTTCTTAGGACTCCAATAAAATTTTAATCACTAAAAAATACCCTTATTAACATGTGCTAAAAAATAGCAGACTTTTTGCTACAAGATTGTTGGGAATGACAGTCTATCTGCTTTATTAACCAAAGAAAAGTTACTAGTAGGTATATGAATCCATTTTATTCATATGTATGGCATTAATATCATTATGGAGTGAATAGGGGTGTTCATGGGTGTTTTGGGGAAATTCATAATGCATTTTGAGGTTTTTTCGTAGTGTTATAGGATCAGGACAAAGTGCCACATGATTGTCTTATTTTCCTACAGGATCGGATATGAGACAAATATGTTGGATTAGAAGGTGTTATGAAGGAAATATATGGTGGGAAAGGTAAGGGAAGGTGTATGAATACCTTTCCATGCTTATTTCTCATCAGGAGCCCATCTTTCACAAGGAAATATGCACACAATGGCCTTTAGAAAATATGGAAAGTGATCTCTGTAAACAGTCTTCTCAAAGAGGTTGTTGGAGAATGAAGGAAGGCACTGGTGATGGAATGAAAAATGTAAATGACAACACTCATCCCTAGAAACTCATACCTTGACCTGCACACAAGCTAGATTTTTCTTTTGATGCTTTAAAATACCACCAAACAAATGATTTAATTATACAAAGCATATATGAAAAAGAAAACTAATTCAAGATCTTACTATCACAACAAGAAATTAATTATGATTTTTAATTTCCAACTCAATATCTTCAAGTACACATTCCACAAGAGAGGTGATTATCAGACCTGCACAAGCAACTTTTTCATAAACAAATTCTACTAGAAAGGAAAGTAAATATTGCTAGCTAGATAGAGGAGAGAAGATGCATGAATAAAATAAAATAAAAAGGAGAGAGATTAGAGCTTCTTGGTTGGGACCTAATGCAATATTACTTTTCCCTCTAAATATGGATTAGACTAAAAATAAGATGGCTTTCATTCATTGTCAAAAGAGTTCATACATAGCAAAATACTAGGAAAAGAAGCTTGCTTCTCCTCAAATTATATTCTCCACTAATTCAAACTTCCTATTGAGCTAATAGGAACCTTTATTTATACAAAAAGACTTGAGATGAAGCCACCTTTAAGAGAGGGATTTCTTCCCTCCAAAACTCCTAGAAATGAGGATATGGTCCCTAGCAAGAAGAATCTTTATTAAATACTGAAATATTTCTTCTCCTGTAACAAGGAACACATCCCTATATTTTCTAAATCAGTGGAGCTCCAGAATATGTCAATTATTTCATGATATTTTATTCATTTATTGGTCCATCCTATGGCAAGGAAAAAGTCCCTAAATTATCTCATCTTCCAAATCTTCAGAATCTTTCCAATATTCTCACAATAATATAGAAAAACAAATAATAATAGGCACATAATATGCAATTATCTATAAACCTTCCTAAGAACTTATTAAGGCTAAGAAATCATTATTAATTGCATAAGGAGAGATTCAATATAGCCTTTATGTTCCTAGGAAAATTTATATGAGCCTTATTTTGTATCTAATTTGGAGGCCCATCACCTATGTTGGTTGTTTTGACTTTACTAGGGATGATATTATTATATTTGTGGAGTATTCACATGTTATCAGCATACTTTTGGCACCTTAAACTCCGCTTATATTTCTCTTGTCCATAAATAGGACTCACCATCTTCTTTTGACCTCTTACGACCTATCTTTCTATGCAATTCTATTTACAAAATCATCGCTAAAATAAATTCCCTCCAACTAAATCCTTTCATGTCTAACCATAGCTCTCAGGAACAATTTGGCTTTCTAGAAGGAAGACTAATTCATGAAACAATTCGCCTTGCTTAATAATCTCTCAATACCATTGATCTCTCAAAACAAAATTCCATTATTTTCAAAGTCAACCTCTCCAAAGAATTTGACTAGGTCAATTGGCTCTTCATCATTCTTCTACTTGTTCACCTTGGTTTTGGCCCATCACATGTCTCTTAGGTCCACAAATGCATTAATACATCCTCCATGGCTCTCCTTATAAATGGATTTTCCATGCATTTTTTCAATCTAGAGAGGGGACTAAGACAACAAGGTCCACTTTACCTGTTGGAACACCTAATCCTACATGGGTAGGTGTGGAATGTGAAAGTCACAATGGAGTCCAAGTGACCTTGGAATATGAAACCAAGAGTCACACCATTGTACTATAAATGTACATCTTTGCATATTGGAAATAAGAAATCCTCACGCTTATCCTTCATTGTGTGTTGAGTCTCTTGTGTGTGTGTGCTCATCTTCCTCATACACCATGTGTGTGCTTTAACATGGTGTTTAACATGGTATCAGAGTGGGCGATTGCTGGCCCTGCTCCAAATTGAGTGAGCCATTTGTGTTTATGGCCTGTGCATATCTGCAAAATTCTTGATGTTTTTGCAGCATTTTAGAGAGTTTCTGCAGCAGTTTTTTTTGCCGCATTCATCAGTCAAAGACTTTCTGCAGCATTCAGAAATCTACTTTGAATAAGAAGAAGCATTCAGAAATTGGCAGCATTCAGGCATTTGTTTTGAAGAAGAGCAGCACTGCACATCTGAAGGTTTTCTCATTGCTTATTTTTCCATTGAAAAATCTCTACATTTTAACTTCTGCACCATTTTGGAGCTGTTGGAAAAGTGTTTAAAATCAGTTTCTGGAAAATTCTGGGTTTTTCCTAGAAAGATTTCTGAGTTTTTTAGTTGAAAATTTCTGCAATTCTGGGTTTTTCTGCTGCTAGAAAATATTCTTCTGCTGCTGGGCTATTAGAAAATTTTCTGGATTTTATTGGCAATCTACTGTTGCATTTCAGTACTTGAAATTTGTACTGCTACGCTCATTTCTGCATTTTTTCCATTCTGCTGTGTATCAAGAAAAATTCTGCTATATATTTGGAAGAAAATTTCTGCTGCTATTTACTCCTCTGCTGTTTTTTAAATTAAAAATTAAAAATTAAAAAATTAAAAATAAAAAATAAAAAATAAAAAATAAATTCCTGAATCATTCTTGGCCTCTCGGCCCTACCGCCCTCACCTCCCAGCTCTATTCCTACGCCTCCCTCTCCAACACTCCTCTCGTCCCCAGCACCTCTGCTCACACCTTATCACTCCACGCTACACACTCTACAAACCCCGCTCTCCCTAAACTCCGTCCCACACTACACACAACGCTCCCTCACCTCACTCTCCCTAACCCCCTACCCTATCCTCCCACTCGAGTGCTCCCAAATCCGCCCCTCCCAACCGCTCAAAACCCTACTCAAAACACTACATCGACTCCCTATCGATTACCCTGTACCTGCGTCTATCACTCGCCGCCTCCTAACACTCTCCCACCTCACGCTGCCTCTCTCTGCGTTAACTTTACTGTGTGCCCTTCTCGCTGCTGGAATGTCCACCCTCCAATCTCCCTACGCCTCTGCTACAGGCCCTACCTAAACCACTCCAATACCCCCCCGCGGCCTACCTCTCTACGCCATTCACATCCCCTCTACCCGCGGCTTCAACGCTCCAATACGTCCCCTCTCAACTCTGCTATGCACATCCTCTCCACACGACTGTTGCCTATCGTTGTTCGACCCCAACCCCGACTGCAACTTGACGTGCTAGCCGCTCCCCCTCCCTCACTCCATCACCATTCCCTCCCTCCCTTGGCTGCTCGGCCTTTCCCGCCCACAGCCCTTCATAATTCATTTTTTTTTTTAATTTTAATTTCTATAATACTCCCCCCTCCCCTTTCAATAAATCTCCCTCTCAATTTTAAAATTCGATTTTTAAATTTTTAATTCCCCTTCCCATATAATATTCCCCCCTTCCTTTTTTTAATTTATTCCCCTCCATTAATAAACCCCCCCTCCCCACCATATAGTTTCCCATCCCATCTTAATATTTCCTTTTCCCTTTTTAACTTATTCCCATTTAAAAAAAAAACAGCAAAGAGAGAGAGGAAAGAGAGAATATGAACAGCAGAAAAATGGAAAATGGCATATGAGGAGCAGATGGATTGAATACATTGCAGATTTACATTCTATGATTTGTGGCAGTGACATAAGGGTGTTTTTCTAAAGAATTGACATTTGAAGACAAGTTTGCCATCATTGAAAATAGCAATTTGAAGAAAAAATTCAGCTGCTTTAAAGGCCTCTTGCACAAGTGTTTTCAGCTGCACATTTACAAAATATTTTTGCAGAGATATTGACATTGTATTGTGAGTGGAATTTGCATCTTCTTCATAGTTGCAATCAGTAAATTTGAATTGTTGATTGCCCTCCATCATTTGAGGAGCACACTTTGTACTTTGAGATTTCCATAGTTGGAAATTCTTTTGAGTCATTTTTATTTGTTGAATCACATTGTAAACGGGTGCATTTTCGGTTGAAGCCGACACCCTTTCATTTTTGAGCCTAAGTTGTTGAAAATGGAAAAAATCAATGAGGCATTAGTGTTGTTGAATGACCTCATTCATTCAAATGTTCATGATATGATAAAAATGAGCAAGGATGCTCTATGTAACATTCAGAGGAGGTAGGCACATTAGATGCAAAGAAAAGATTGTGGAGTTTTTTGCGATTGGAAACTCGGCTTAATGAATGAACTTCAGCAAAAGAGTCACCATTACGAACATTTCGTGGGAAGATTGGGGGGGGTCGACTCCCATCAGCAGCAAGAAGATAAAGTTCCAGATGATTCCCATTCAGTTCATTGTACTAGAGCAGATGTACATGCAGATGCAGTAGTTCAACCTTCACTTCTCAAGCCCATCATCAGACCTTGGGAAGAGCTTGTCCACAACAAGCACAGAACTGGTCTTGGATATGACAAGGATGTGACCTTTCATATTCCAGACTACACCAAGCCCATCATATTTCAGAGTGTCGGATTCATGTATGACAGTTCACCTGCAGTTGTTCCAGATCCTGTTCCACTTCCAAAACAGATTGAGAAATGCCAACACTGTGATCGAGTTGGCCATATGAAAGATCATTGTTTTGATCTTCATCCATGTAAGCACTGTGGTCGGCACACTCATTCTTCAGACAGATGCTTCAAACACAAGCCTCCTGCAAGAACCAAGATTCATCTTGGATGGATCGCTTCTTGGCAATGGGCATCAGCAGCCAAGAAGATGTTTACGACACATGTTAGAACTTGTTCACGCATATTGAACAAACTTGCAGTTGAGCTTTCGCCATCATCTCACCTTGTCCCTGACAGGGGGGAAAATGGTGGTCATGTACAAGCTTCGACGACAGATCAAGCGAGCCTGAGCCACAATCTCTCATTCCATGTTCATAGTTGTAGCCAGCAGTTCAAGCGAGCCTGAGCCACAATTCGTCATTCCAGATTCAGAGATGTAGCCAGAGACACGGATGCCCATGAGCATGCCTTTGGTTGGTGGACAACCTTAAACCATCATCTTTGGTTGGTGGACAACCTAAAACCACCACAGGTAGTAGACCTCCCTTATTTAGGTCGAAGGTCTCCCTTTCATATGAGGAACACTTCCTCTAGCAGAAGCCTTCAACTTCTTGCCAGCTTTGGTTGAGTTCCAGGAAATGCTTCAAGCATTCCAGAGTTGTTGGTAATCCTAAAACCATCACAGGTAATAGACCTCCCTTCTTTTAGGTCGAAGGTCTCCCTTTTTTATGAGGGACAATTCCTCTAGCAGAAGCCTTCAGCTTCTTTCCAGTTTTGGAAGAGTTCCGGGAACTGCAACAAGTTTTGCATTCCAGTGTTTGTGGTCATCCTAAAACCACCTCTTTTTCCAAAATTTCAGAGAATTGATTCAGTTCAAGTGCTGCCATGTATGCTTTGCAGATTTGTATTACAACTCTCTTCTTGGACTCACACATACCCCTTCGGATTAAGGGGGGATGTTGGAACACCTAATCCTACATGGGTAGGTGTGGAATGTGAAAAGTCACAATGGAGTCAAAGTGACCTTGGAATATGAAACCAAGAGTCACACCATTGTACTATAAATGTACATTTTTGCATATTGGAAAATAAGAAAGCCTCACGCTTATCCTTCATTGTGTGTTGAGTCTCTTATGTGTGTGTGCTCATCTTCCTCATACACCATGTGTGTGCTTTAACATGGTGTTTAACATTACCCCCTCATTTTCCTTCTAGTTAAGAAATTCCTCAACATAAATATATTAGATGAAAAGAGGAGGAATCTTTTCCATGGTAAAAAAATGGAAAATAATCACTATCTCACAGATTTTTTTTTTGTGAATCATATTACCAATTTCTCCAATGATATTTTGAGGATTTTATAGTTTTGAGAGAATTCATGGATCACTTCTCTGAAGCTATTGGAATAGAGATCAACTTTAAAAAGAATTATCTCTTTGGAAATGGCTTGTTAACAGAGGAAAAACATATAATTTTTCAAAATTCCATCTCCACGTAAAATAAATGGATTTATCTTTCAAATATTTTGGTTTCTTCATCAAACCCAACAAATGTTCCAAAGTATACTAGAATTGGCTTTTTTTCAGGGTTGTAAAAACGTTCGAATATGGTGCAACAAATCGCTCTCAAAAGCTTGTATAGTCTTCCTCTACAAAGTTGTAATTGAATCTATATCATTGTATTGGGCCTCTCTCTCGTTGATTCCATCAATATTTCTCCAAAAAATCAAACAATATCCACAAAAGTAATCAAGAAAATACCATATTCCCTTACTACATGTTCCTCCATTGAATCTCCAAAACATATTTTTAGCCTGTGTCTAAAAAACTTGTTATGGTTTTCCAAATCCTTGAAAAAAAAAGAGTATGGAGAACTCTTCTAGGGAATGGGCTATGGGAAAAATCATGTACAACAAATACATTACACCCTCCTTGACACTCGATTGGATCAGGAACCTAATAAAAATGGCTCCATAATCTAAAAATAAAACATTCAAGCTTTCTTTATCATTTTATCTCATCCATGGTGGGGGAAACTGAGGATTTGGAAAATTTTCTTCCCTCCAAATGAAAAATTATTCATATGGATTTTATTAAAGGGAAAGTCATCTACTTGGGATTTCCTTTAAAAAATATCCTTCATAGGTCCTATTCATTCTGCTTTATCTCAAAATAATATTGAATCAATACCTCACATATTCATATAATATCCCTTTACTTAAGTTGTCTAGAAGGAAATGTGAGAGAATGATGGTCCTAGTCTACTTTGGATGAGATATAGTGTAGAATAATTTATAAATAGGTGTATAACAACTAAACATAAGTTAGCTCTCGGATACCTCCCATTAATTTTTGCATGGGACATTTGGTTAGAGAAAAATCAAGAAATTTTTTATGATCATGGATACACCTTTCTTTGTTCCGCCTTGAAAAGCTTCTTTACTTCCAAGCATTGATGCAAGGATCATAAATTAAAATTTTTGATATTTTTTTTATGGTGTTACACAATATTATCCCTCAAAAGGAGGGATTGGGCTCAAATATTTATCAACAATTCCAAATTCTTTTCATTTTGTGGAAATATTGGACCAACCTCAAATAATTATGCCAAATTAATTTCTTTTGACACTCTTTAAAAATTGCAAAAGCACAAAGCCTAACCTCTTTGCATGTTTATGATGACTCAAAAGTTGTTATATATTGGATGACTATTTCTTCTGAGATAAGTAACTATACTCTGTTACTTTTATATCAAAATATTCTTTCAATCCTTCTACAATTCTCACATATCACTTTTGAACACATTTATAGGGATAGAAATCAAAGTGCCAATGACCTCTCAAGGAGTGGATTGGGAATGGATGATGCAACAACAAAAATTATTGAAACTAAGGAGGATAAATACATTGAATCTCTTCTTACCTTTTGGAAATAACTAAATTTGGAGCTCCTGTGGATACACAGATTTTTGCTTATGTACACACGGGTGGAAAAATAGGCATACTTTATTTTTAAGGAAAGTTACACTCAAATAGTTTTCAAGATTACTCTTTGTATATATTTTTTATTATATATTGTATGTATGGCAATTGAATATAATATAAAGGTCAAATTTTCCTCTCTCAAGGCATGACATAGATACAAGTATTCTTTACAAAAGAATAATCATGATGCTTTCTTTCTAAGCATACTCTTTGGGTTGTAACATCCATTTGAATACTACAAGCACATATCAATGTATATTGTTTCACAAAAAATACTACAAGTATGGATGTATATTATTTCATAAATAATATCACAATTTTTTTCTCTTGGGGAAAAATATACTATATTGAATGGATAGATAATTTTATTCCATTATAAAATATATTATATTTTTTTATATATTGTTAAATTTAAAAATTTATAATAATAATTATCTAAAATTCAATATATTATGACTTGGTGAGGAAAATTAAATACAAAACAAATATAGATTCACCTTAACCTAGGACCTATGAAGCCTTGATAGAGGGATTAAGTCTTTCAAGGTGCAAACTT
Source organism: Pinus albicaulis (assembly GCA_034641835.2). Taxonomy (NCBI): domain Eukaryota; kingdom Viridiplantae; phylum Streptophyta; class Pinopsida; order Pinales; family Pinaceae; genus Pinus; species Pinus albicaulis. The sequence goes on along the minus strand of CM076575.1, from coordinate 600,107,628 downwards.
CTTTAAGTGTACAAAACTTGAAAAAGTGTTCTTTTTGTAGCCACTATAACCAGCCTCCAAAAATTTTGGCTTCAACTAATTTTGGATCCCCTATGAACCTCTTGAAATATCATGTCCTCACATTGGCCTAAGTGTTTAAAATCGTCAATGTTTTGCTTGAAAATTTCTAAGTTAAGGTGCACTTGCTACTCACAATGCCAACACACTTTTTGTGCGTAGCCCAATTCACTTTCTCTTCCCAACACTAGCACACTTCATATTGATAATCAAGCAACCTATCGCACATATTGGCGCTAGGTCACATCTCAAAATGTGATTGGGGTTGCACGTGTGAGCCAATCATATATACAAATTGACCCCAAATATTTCATTTCACAGTTTCATTTCTCTTTGGTGGTCCACACAAATTTCAAGCATAAGGCCCCTCCCTATTCTTCCAATCTACAACTGTGCCATGCATTAGTTCTAGGTAAGTCTTGTTTTATTACACCCTATTTTCAGGATTTTTTTTGTTTCAATTCTTCACTCTTTACCGTATGCATCCCTTCATATTTTGTGACTCTTTTTATTCATTTCAATGGTCGAACATGTATGTGTGTGTGTGTGTAAAAGTGTTATTTTGAATTGATTGCCTCATGTTCTTTGAGTATCTATATCTTCCCATACTTAGTAAAATTTTGAAATTATTGTTGCACCAACATGTGTTAACACTTTAACATCCCTTTCCTTTCTTTCCAAACCCTCTTAGCAGTTAAACGCATGCTCAGATCTTCAGTTGATGCACCCACACAACCTAGAAACATAACCTTACACACCTTTCTTATAGAATATGTGATTGCACCCATGATAACCCTCCTTATGACTCAGTGCACCAGTGCTAAAATTAAGCTTAGCCAAAAACACTAGTCGTGGAAAGAAAAACAACATTATGCCTTGACTTTTCATTCTTTGGGTCACGCATGTGCATGATCTGGATCTAGTCCAAATTCCTTTGTTTTCACAAACCATGCCTAGACTAAGAATATATGCTTTCAACCTTATGCTACTGCATTGTGTGCTTCTAGTCTTTAGATCAACCAACCCTTACCTCTACCCTACATGCTCGCATCATGTTCACTCTCTAACCTAATGTGAGCATGCTATGCATATCTAGTCCTTAATACAAAATACCTTTTCCTCTATCTTATTCTCCCACGCCAAGCCTGGCGCATTATATTTCTACAGCGAGAATTACACACAAAAGAAAATATATATAATACGTTTTATCTTTAACTAATTGTGTATCTTACCATGAATAATTTTCAGTTTCTAGGTACAAAATATATTCTGTGTATTATTTTATCATCCTCAGCAACAACCATGCCTCTGGTTACAAGAAAAGGGCCCATAAAAGAGACAGTTGACAGAAACATCAAGGGTGTATTCTATAATTTGAAGCTAGCAGTACCAATATTTAAGGACATAGAATGTTTCATCAAAAAGTATATGAATTTTTCCTAGACAAAAATATTCAACGACTTCGCCCAAAACGTGATTCGAGAAGATGAATAATACATAGAGGTCTAATGCTTGATCCAAGTAAATTTCCAAGAAAATCTATGAAGGATATCCTCAAAACTTAGTGGAAGGATCCAAGTAAATTTCATCAAAAACTTGATGGTATTTATAGAATGAAGATGTTAAATAAATTGTACCAATACTTAATGGCCATGTGTTGTAGACTATATGGACACGAGAATGTCAAGTTCTTTGAGGAAAAATGGGTCTATATGTTGCACCCATGCACTACTAAGGGAGTTGTTTGCAATTGGTTGAATATAATTGTGTAATCACTGCAAAAGTTTGTTACAAAATTAAAGAATGTGTTAGAAGGAAAACAACCAAAATTATACATCTTCATATATTCTAGACAGTATGTGTGCCATGAACGAATTCCTAGGTTTGGTTTGGGGATGGGCTTATACTAAAGAGAGACCTCTACTGCATATATATTGCAAGATACTCTGGGAAACTAGTTACAAGGTAGTGTATGTGAGGATAACTAAAATCTTTATATCAGTATTATATCAAATGATATTTGGCACCAAGGAACCATGCATGATAAATCAAGCAAGGGAAGCTCTGGAAAACATTGCATACTAGTTTGCATCACCTCAGGGAACATTTATAAGAGTCTTGGAGCATATAAAATTCCACATTTCAAGCCTTTTTTTATGACATATAAGGTTATTATTCAAGAGGTCGGTTATCAACATTCCACGTGATTTTCTAGATCATTATAGAGGTCGAATAAATTTCCATGGCCCATATTTTCTCTGTGAATAGGATTGTACAGCCTCAAGAGCTTGAAGGCAACAAAAGAGGAAATTGTAAAACTAGATCACTTGAAGTTCTATGAGATGGGATATCACTGGTATGATGCCAAGGGCATAGTTTCATAACTTTGTGCAAAGATAAGGTATATGTGGTAATATACCTCAAGCTCCTAGAAATACGAGGAGAAATTCAAGAATCACTAAAATCCCCCTAGAGTAGTTGGAATAGACAGAGAAGCAAATCATTCAAACCAAGAAAATGTTTTAGATGAGACAGAGGGAGGGAACCGGGAGGAGATATGTCCAAGGCAATCGTGAACTGAAAAGAAAACAGGAGTAGGAGGTTTCACTTGTTCGTACTTCCGCATAATCATAAGAAGCTCCTAGAGTTGGAAATATGTTTCAACCATGTATCAAAACCTATTCTAATACTTCTCTTGTAATGGTAATGGCATGTCCTTGTATGTCATTGTATTTCATTTATGTTTTCATGATTATGTTTGTTTGAAAACTATTTTTCAAATCTATTAATGTTTATCTCCTTGTATGTATGCCTTGTGTTATTTACTTTATTCGTGGAAGCATTTTATGCACATTATATTTGCGCATTTCACAAATATTTAAAGTTACTTTTATGTCTCAAAAGTGATAATGATTTTCTCAAATGTTGTTGATTTTCAAAAACGTATGTCATAAATCAAACCCAATGGCAGTCAGACCATCATTTTGGATGAGAATCCCACTCCAAATGGTGTAAGTCTAATTGGGATTTTATACTGGGGAGATACCCTGTTGTTGGTGGAATTTCCAGCACTTTCAAGAGTTGATTGCATTTACACTTTATCTTATTTCATGGATATATGTTAATAAAAATAAAAAATAAATCATATAATATAAGGGTGAGTATACTAATAACAAAATAAAATAAAGAGATATAATAAATGATATCAAATGCTTGTTTAAAGTAAAATATTTAAATGTAAGTTATAAATATATTATATAAAACAATTGAAAATTATAAATACTTATAGTTAAAATATTTTATTGGTGTTTTGTTTAAAAGTAAGGAGATGGGTAATTCCTTTCATGCCTAGCATGAAGATAACACCCCACATGAACACACAAATATACATCTATGATGATGATGGTGGTGGTGGTTAACGTCCACTGAGACCAAACTTTGGTCTATCAGACCTATAATTTTCTTAGTTCTTAATTGTCTGGCTTCTCGTCTTTCTTGGCGAGATTGGTGTTGTAGCTTTCTTTTTCTTCTCTACAGACTTCCAAGTTCCTTTATCTTGCACCTCCTTCATCTCTTCTGATTCTTGGAACATTGGTGTCTTATCTTCGGGATCTGGGAGATCTGCTTTGTTGCAAAACAAAGATTTATTTTGCGCAGCATTCGAATCCTCATAATTGTTGATGCTTGAGGGGTTGTCGAGTTCGTTTTCTTGTTGTTCAGTGGGGCTTTCCCCCTTCTTGTCTTGAGGGTTGTTTCTTTCTTGCCTAATTTCTTATGATTCAAAGTTTTCTAGAGAGTATTCTTCCTTTATGTTAGTGTAATGTTCATTTTGTGCTCCTTCCCACCATGAAGATCTATGGTGATTCTTTCTAGCATAAAAGGATACTTTTTGGAAATTTTTGGCGAGATGACCTATCTCAAAGCAGGATTGACATCTAAAGAGGACAATTTCATAGTCGAGTTTCTGGTTCCATACATAGTCTTTTCTTGTTAGGATTATTTCAGCTGGGAACCGACGCTAAAGTCCATTTCTACACAGATGTGTGCATAGGTGGTTCTGACATATTCCTCTGTTTATGGGCTCCTACAGTAAAATTTCCCAATTGTATTTCCAATGGCTTTAGCAAGGAGAGATTCCAGAGATGAAAAGGTAGGTTTGACAATCTGACCCAAACTAGTGCTGAGGTTATGACTGTTGTTGAGGGGTCAAATGATGGGTTCCATGGCTTCATGAATAGGTCCGATTTTTCCCAAAACCAAGGGCCGGAATCTAAAAGGCATTGTCTGCTTTCAAAGTTTTCAAAATCTACTATAAAGAAACCCTTAGCACAGGGGTAGATATTAATTTTATCAGAAATGAGAGGTTTCCATACCTCCGAGATCCAACTGTCGAGAGCTTTCAACCGCGGCCAAAAGCCATTAAAGTGGCAGATTAAGGCACTTTGAAAAAACTTCAAGGCCTCATCCAGTGAAGCCTTGACCACCTGCACAGTGGGAGTTGGGGCTTCACTGAGAATATGGGAAGGAGCTTGACTCTCATAGGAGGACAGCACTGGGCCGGCAATTATCTTCACGAAGCTAGGAGCCATACTGGCACTGCAGACTCGAAATGTATCACGCGCGATTTCACGCAGCATATCCGAAATTTTTTCGACTAAAGTTGCGAAACCGTGAGGCTGTCTGTAAGCCCGAAACCCTAGACCTCAGAAAACATAACCTTAGCGAGTGGTGTTCTTCACCTTTCGAATCCCTGAGAGATCTAGGTTCAATATTAAGTAGATCCTGTGGAGGATATGAAGACCGATTTGCGGAAGATGTGAAGACCGAAGGCTGATCTGTGGAAGATGCGAAGAAAACCTAATCGCTAATCTATGGAAGAGTAATTAGTGCAATGGAATTTGTGAAAAACAAGTCTCCACAGGGAGGCAGTGAGATATGTATCTTGAAAAAATGAGCTGCAATGGTGACTCTCCACAGCTCTGAGATAACATACAAATTCGAAGTGCAGTGGTCTGAGCTTTCCCAAGGGTCACAGGTCTGAGTTTACAAGGTATCCGAAGCGTGAACAGATCTGTGGTTTCTTGGAAGATATATCAACAATTCTGAGGAGGTACAGATCTGAGTTCTATAGTGAAGGTCCGAACTCTGTAAATACTTTTCAAAATTTCAGAGATATCTAAGACCAAAGACCAAAGACCGAAACCAGATCTGTGGTAGATGCAAACCTATAAGAAAGATCTGTCTGCAGTAGATGCGAGCCTGTCTAAAAAACATAAAATAATTAGATCCATCTTACCCCTTAACTATGAAGCACTAAGAGGATCAAATCTCTAAATGCTAACCTTTCTTCAATTTTTGTACTCACAACACATTTGTTACTATGTTAAGATGCATCTATATAAGAAATTTATTATTATTATTATAGTCTGCCTCATATTACATTAAAAAAAAATTCCTACAGTTGTGATGTCAGAAATTTCTCCACAACAGAAATTTTATCGTCGATGTTTTGAGTCTAAACCAAGACCCATCGTGAGAACAAAAGTTGAGTAGAAAAACATGCATAACAAATAGTATAAATAGGATAGAAAGCGTGCAAAAATGACCAATTGTATAAGAGAAAATTAATAAATATTAATATAATTTGAATAATATATTTAGTTATTATAAATTATTAGAAGTCATGTTTAATTCCTATAGTTATAATTTTTGTATCAAATGGTTATATTAAAAGTTTTTAATTTTTTTTTAGTTTGTTAATAGTTAAGTTATCAATTAAGGAATAAAATAGGGTAATATTAAAGTAAATTAAGTTAATTAAGTTAATTAAGATAAATTTAGTTAATTAATTCAATAAAACAATTATTATTCCTTAAATTATCCTATTCCTTAATTAATATAATTAATAGTTAATGATATTAATTAATGAAGAGAAGAAGGTGAGGTGTAGTATGTTAAGGTCAAGGAACGAGAATTAGTTACGATAGACTTGGATATTATGTCTTTGCGTGAGGAGGGGGATCCAACTCGTGTTAACCTCTATCCCTTCATCTTTGTTGATATTTTCAGGATGCTTCATGATTTCCAGAGCCCCACGCATCATTTTTTGTAATAATGGTTTTCCTTGGATTATTTCAATGTCTTCTAGGCATACATGGTGACTAGTCTTAGAAGAATGTTCGGCAAGAGCCAAGGAACTACGTCTCCCTTTCTTGATGTATGGTCCATGTTCCGTAAATCTTATTTTGAAGGATCTTCCTATCCCTCCAATGTAACACTTATCACAGGAACACTTGACTTTGTAAATGTCTTTTTATTGGAAGTGATTCGTACCATCTTTTACATATCTCATCAATGTAACATGTACCACATGAACACTTTTATTTGTAAATGTCTTTTTGTTGGAAGTGATTCATGCCATCTTTTACATATCTCATCTTTTGTAGGATAGAATTTAAGAGTTTGAATGAAGATTATATGTCAATTTTTAAGAAAACATTTTTTAGATCCTCAATTTATTCATCTACATCCTCTTTGTGAATAGTTGGGTCACATCAAGGCTCCCAATATTTTCTTCTGAATCCAACCTTTTCACTTTGATGAGCTCCACATAATGGTTTGAGTCTTTAATGTAGGAGTCAGTTTTTCCAATAAATAGGGCAAGGGAGTTGGCTACATATTTTTCTAATACATGTGGGCAATACAATTATGTTTATTGTAGGTCTTACAGGAGTACAATTCTTGTGAATTTTGGGAGCTCCATAAATCCTCGAGATAATCTCATTACTGGGTAAAAGGTGCGTCTTCAATTCTTCGTAAAGATTGGAATCTTGATGACTCTTTTAACTTCTTTGATAATCTGGGAAATAAGTTTGTCTTTAAGTTTTTGTAACTGCCACTATTGTACAAGTGGTCTCTCATTTTTAGAAGTAATCCTCCTTGTTCACCACAACCGTGGCTCCTCATTTGTCGAATTATAGTATAACAATTCCCTCATTGCACAGTCTTGCCTTATTTACTACTTTTCCTCCTCCCTTAGATTTTGAATCCCATCCTCCAAGTTACATATAATCTCCTCAGCTAGTGTGTGTTTAAGGGCTATTACAAACTTTAATACTTTGCTTAAGACCTCTAATTCATCATTTTTCAATTCATAAGAGGATGTGTTGACAACATTTTTGTTTCTTTTATTGTAAAGAGTTGAACATTATGTTTTGAGAACCTTTATTCATGTCATCTTTTCGAGAGGTCTCATTGGGGCTTAGATTGTCTTCCATGAACTTGCTTATAATAGTCTACTCAGGACAAGACAGCAGCAAGAAAGTCAACGCATCTCAGTCTTCGGTCAACCTTTTGACCTCAGTTATTGTGCCAATGTGTACGGCCTTCCAAAATCGAAGTCTCCTCCAAAATTCAGCCTCTTCGAACCATGCGTTGAACAAAGTCAATGTTGGTCAAACTTGCGTGGAAACCCTAGCTACAGTAAATTCATACAAACCCTAACTGTAGTGAATTCGTCCTTCTTTCCCATGTGTGAATCGAAACTGCTTCCAAGGAGCTTGTACTAAATCAAAAGAGGAGATGTTGTGTGGGGATGAGATGAGTAAAATGTCCTCCAACGTTGACTCTATTTATATCAATCACTGAGGGTGTGTGACACATTTGCTGGGGGTGTAAAACCTTAAGGCCGACCTACACATATTTGAAATTATTAAAAATAAATTCAAAATAAATGTTCTACTCATCGGAGTAAGATCAACTTTAGATCGATCTTACACCTCTCCAAAAGAGGAATCCAATAAAAATATTGGTATCTTCATCTAAGCATCACAACATGGAGTTTGGACCTAGTTTTCCAATTTTAACACTCACTCTCAACTAGGGAGAACTCCATGTACCTGTGCAATCAAACATCATGTGTCATCCCGTCATAACTTGCTTTGCTGACCTCTTTATTTCATAACAGAAGTGGGTTAGTCACAAAGACATCATTCCCTCGCTGACAGTTTCAGCCCAGAGGTTTGAAACCTCTATCGGACTCACAAAGAGTCTCATACCAACCCGAAGCTGGTTTACCTGACCTGAAGTCAATTGGAGGTCCAAAACCTCACTATACTTGATCCCAGATCAAGTGGTTGGACCATGCCATCCTAGATATATAGTACGGCAATCTCTTATGTGTCAATCAATCTTTGCTACTAGTCTCTAGCTTTTTCTGCCTCATTGGTCAAATGAGAGGTACTTCCCATAAGCCTTGAACTCAATGGATAGGATGCATATGGGGCATAGATAATGAAAGGTGAACCAACTCATTAATCATGATGGGGCCCAAGCACACCAAGCCCCCCAGAGCTCCCAGAGCTCATCGTCCAACGGGACCCACATCATAGGGTTGTTCCATGATACCAAGACTCTCACGGAAGGTTAAGAACTTGGCATTCCCCAGGGGCTTTTTGAGAATATCCGCGACCTGCTCATCAGTTCCTATATGATCGAGCCTTACGACACCTCACTGTACCATATCTCGGATAAAGTGGTACCTGATATCAATATGCTTGGATCGATCGTGGAACACTGGATTCTCGGACAAGCGAATCCCACTCTGGTTATCACAGAGTATCACAGTGGTATCTAGCACATGTCCAAACAGCTCACTAAAGAGTTTTCACAACCAAACTGCTTCACAACAGGCCATACTCACAGCAATGTATTTGGCCTCTATGATGCTCAAAGCCACCGACTTTTGCTTCCTGCTCATCCATGAGATCGAAGCAGAATCAAGATTGAAGCAGCATCCCAATGTGCTCTTACTATCCACCACATTGCCAGCCCAATCGGCATCAGTATATCCAAGGAGTGTCACGCTCCTGGCAGTGTATCTCAGCCCATGGTTTATTGTGCCCCGAAGTTATCTCAAAAGATTCCTGGCACCAACCCAGTGAAAGTGATGAGGCCCAACCATCTGTTGACTCAAAGTGTTCACTGCAAAACATATATCTAGATGGGTGTTCACTAAGAACATCAGGGCCCCTACGAGTTGATGATACTCAATAGCATTACACAATACGAGCCCAGCAGCGCTGCCACTCAACTTCTTGAAGTTTAGCTCCATTGGTGTCAACACAGACTTGCAGTCCACCACACCAAATCTTTCCAAAAGCTTCACAATGTATTTTCCTTGAGAAAGGAGCTACATAGTCCATCAGTCCTAGGTCTTTCATCTTGAACTCAGCAACAAGCTCCCTTTTGCACTGATGAATGAGAGGGTCAGCACCTGTCAGGAAGAGGTCATCCACATACAACACCAAAATGAGAGGCTTCCCTTTGACAACCTTGAAGTAAAAATTCGGATCAGCGTTACTTCGAGTGAAGCCTAGCTTCATCAAGTAGCTATCTATCCTCTCGTACCAAGCTCTAGGCGCTTACTTTAGCCCATAGAGGGCTTTCTTCAACCTGCAAACATGGGTGTCTCGATCTCGGACTTCAAACCCCAGAGGTTGCTCCACGTATACCTCTTCATTTATCGCATCATGCAGAAATGCGGTCTTCACATCCATCTGATGAAGACTCCATCCTTGCGTAGCCCCAAGGGCTATAATTCATCAAATGATGGTGTATCGGGCCACAGGTGCAAATATGTCAACATAATCTATGCCTTTCTTTTGAGAGAAGCCACGGGCAATGAATCTTGCCTTGAATTTTTTAACACTTCCATCAAATCCATGTTTGATCTTGTAGAGCCATTTCGAGTTGACAACTGCTTTATCCTTCAGTCTTTGAACCACATCCCAGACATCATTCTTCATAATGGACTCATACTCTTCGTGCATAGCATCCTTCCAGACTTGATGCTTTACGGCTTCCTCAAAGGATCCAGGCTCTAATTGTACAATAGTACTCATCGCTGCTAGATACCCTTAGTATCTACTCGGGTTCTTGATTTCACGAAATGTCCCCCTTGGGGCTGGATGTCCCTCAGCATCCTCGAGAGTGTTCCTGAGCCATGATGGTCTCTTTCCCAGTGAAGGAGGTGGATTAATCAGGGTCCATTGGTCCTTCAACATCAGGCATCATTTCATCCTTTGGTTCTTCTTGATTTCCAAGCCATACTTCATGATCTTCCTCAGATCTCGAAAGATTGACTACTTTCCTCAGGGAAGCATCTTCATCAAAGGTGACATTGTGGCATATCTCCACTTCCCTTTGACTGGGCACATAGAATCTATAGGCCTTCAAAGTTTCGTTGTAGCCCACAAACATTGTGGTCTCCCTCTTGATGCTAGCTCTTCTGCAAAAGTTCTTGAACTCATTCGACTCATATTCAGTGTCATTATCGATCTGTCGAATAGCATCTCATGTCATTGCTCCTAGTGGACTTCCTCCAACCTGTTAGAGTGTATGTATCAATTCTAGGGCCAAACGTGATAGCTTCCTTGAAGCTTTTCTTCCACATGCACACATTTCCATCAGTAAATGCCACATTGAAACCTTTGTCTTCCATGGTCAACATAGACACAAGGTTCTTCTTTAGATTAGGTACATAGAGTACATCCTACAAGCGGAGGACTTGACCTTGAGACAAGTGGAAAGTCACAGTGCATGTCCCTTTCACAGGATATGTGGCATTATCTCCAAGGATAATTTCCAGATTAGTATCCTTCTCAACCATAGCAGAGAGTGCTTCCTTGAACCTGGTGATGTGCCTTGAGGCACCACTATCTATCAACCAAACATCCATAGTGTCGGGTGGAGATGCAGTAGAGAGGGCAAATATAAGAATGAATTCATTTCTTTTATCAACAACATTTTATTCTTCATACCTGGAATTTCTTGACCTTTTGAAAAGTTGATCATTTCCGTCAGAGGGAGCCTTCCTCTTTCCCTGGAACCTGTTGTTCCTTTGATTGCCATCCCTTCGATTATTGTTGTTGTCATCATTCTCTAGCATAGTGCTCAGTCTTCAGTCAACCTTTTGACCTTGGTTCTTGTGCCAATGTGTACGACCTTCCAAAATCAAAGTCTCCACCAAAATTCAACCTCTTCAAACCATGCGTTGACCAAAGTGAACGCTGGTCAAACTTGTGTGGAAACCCTAGCTAGAGTAAATCCATCCAAACCCTAACTGCAGTGAATTCATCCTTCTTTTCCACGTGTAAACTGAAACTGCTTCCAAGGAGCTCATACTAAATTAGAAGAGATGTTGTGTGAGGATGAGATGAGTGAAATATCCTCCAACGATGACTCTATTTATATCAATCATTGAGAGTGTGTGACACATCTCTTAGGGGTGTAAAACCTTAAGGCTAACCTGCTCATCGGATTAAGATCAACTTTAGATCGATCTTACACCTCTCTGAAAGAGGAACCCAATAAAAATATTGGTATCTTCATCTCAGCATCACAACATGGAGTTTGGACCTAGTTGTCCAGTTTTAACATTTTTCTACGCTATCTTTGTTAAGAGAATTATTATACGATTGTCCAACTAATGCTTGGCAACCCACTTTATTAACCTTTGGAATGTTTTTTCCTATCAATTTTTTTCAAAAAAAATTTGCATATTAAGAAATAAAAAACATATCAAATCTCTCCCACCTCTCCCATTGGCAAAGGCTAGAGAAATCAAATCTCTCCCATTGGCAAAGGCCATAGAAATCAAATCTCTTTTCTCTCTGATTTAACGGATCCAAAATTAAAATAAATCTACATTGATATACAATTTCATCTCAACACTACAAAACTATCAATATATAACATTATGTAAAATCATAAAAACCACAAAGCCACGAATACAACGAAACCAAAATAATGCAGTGCCAATACCAAAACCATTAGCATTTAATCAATAAGCCTTCTACCATTAGCATTTAATTAATAAAGCTTCTACGAGAGTTCAAAAAGAACAAACAAATTGTACCATTTATATATTTATATATCGATGAAGCTCTATTAACTCTTGTTAGAGCATAGGAATGATGTTCACCATCATTTACTTCAAAAAGTCAAGAGTTTGTCAAGCAAATAATAATAAACAAAACAAAGATGAAAAAGAGCCAACAATTTCAATGAATCGCAAAAAAATTAATCCATACAAAATACAGAAAACAAAGATGAAAAAGGGACAACAATTTCAATGAATCCAAAAAAATTAGTCCATACAATATAAAAGAAACAAAACAAAGATGACAAAGGGCTAACAATTTCAACGAATCCCAAGAAAATTAGCCCATACAAAATACATCTTCAACATTCTATCTGCGCCTTCCTTTAGAAATCCATCTACCGTGGTAAGTAAGTGAGGCATTCCACCCAAAGAAGCAGCCCCAGACTGGGACGTCCTAGGCAATGCAGACTGCCCAAGCTGGGAACTCTGATATGCATTCAAACCTTGTAGAGCAGCTGCCTGGGACCCATAAACCCCAAGAACCCCGGGATTAACACTGCCAGCACCGCCATGCTGAAACCCATAACTCCCCAAGCTCGGGTGAACTCCATACGACCCTACGGATCCAATTGAGCTCTGAACAGATGGATTGAAAAACGATGCCAAAGCAGGATTAGCGGATTTAGAAAGCGAGTGATTCAGCCCAGGAAAACTCTGGTTCTGACCAGCCAAAATAGCATTAACCGCCTGACTAAACCGGGGATCACCGCCCTGATTAAAAGTCAATGAGCTTCCAAGAACACCGTGTGCTGCAGCGGCGGATCCCAGTATCGAACCGGCACCGTGGGTCAGCGCAAGGTCATTGGGGTTTAGAGGGCCGGTAACAGGGGTATGCGTGTTCCTCTGCTTGGTACCCTCTGCTGCTCGCTTGCAGTTCATGGAATGACCTTCTATACTTTTGTTCGGCTCCTCCAAAGCCTTCTTAGCACCCTCAACAGTCTTGTAAATGAAAAGCGCAAACCCTCTGGACTTTCCCGTCTGTTTATCAAACCCTAAGGGTCCTTCCTCGACTTCCCCATATTTCGAAAAAAAGTTCAGCAATTTCTCCGCCGGAATATCGGCCGGAACGTTGCTCACATAGATTTTCCGCCCAGTGGTCTCGGTGGGAGGATGCGCTGGCGCCGGGCCAGCGGACGCCATCTGGCAAGCAGTCATCCTGCTATCGATTTTCTTTCTGGGCTCCTGCACGGCTTTCTGCGCACCTTCAATGTGCTTAAAGGTAACGAATCCGTAACCTTTGGATTTCCCAGTGCCCTTGTCCATGATGACACTGCATTCCTCCAGCTCGCCGTATTGGGAGAAAACGGACTTCAAAGCCTCCGACGTAGTGTTCCGGTCGAGGGCATGGACGAAGATTTTTCTGTGAGCTGGATCCTTGTCAGCAAGTTTTCGAATATTTTCTAGAAGCTGCGGATCTTTCTTGGTGTACTCAGAGATTATGTCCATCAGCTGCTCCTTGCTGAAAGGCTCCAACAGCTTCTTCAAATCTTCTTCGGCTTCCTCGACTTCGGCTTCGCTGCTACCATCGGATTCAGACTTTTCACTTTCTTCATCTTCTATTTTCACGGCGTCTATATCTTCTGGTGCTTCTTCTTCCACCTCCACCTTCCTCTTCTTCGCCATCGCCATCGCCATTGCCGCCGTAGCTCAAACTGTTTTGCTTCCTCAGCCTAGAACCCTTTCGAAAAACACTTCAAACCCTAACAACCCTTGAAACCCTAGAAATCTATGACCTAGTACGACCAGCCAAACAATACATTGCCTTTTATAATGAATTTTTAATATATACATATGTATATCTCGGCTCACAATGATTGTTTATTAAATTAAAATAAACGACAGGCAAAATGATACCGTGCTCATGTAACATCGAGATATGAAAAGGGTTTGAAAAACTTTGAGAAAAGGGATCACTCGAAGTTATGAAGAAGAATACCAATAAAGGCCTACAAAAACAACCTTCTTAGAGTAATTTTTTAATTTGTGTTTCTGGTTTAGTTTCGTTACGTTTGGGTTTCACTATTTTCAGCTCCAAATTCTTTGGAAGCATTTGAATATTTTTATACTTAGAATAATGGAGAAATGTAGAATTTTCTATATTATTTTATTATTAGTGATTTATTATGATTAATTAGATTGGATTTTATTTTTAAGGAATATGTTCAATCTCTCTACAAATTTATGTATGAATTATTTGGTAAATGAATAGAAGTGTTATGTGCAGGCACTTTTCATATGGAATTGTCTGCTTGCCATGTATGTTAATTGTGGCAATTTGAAGTATGCACGTGAATTGTTTGACAAAATACCCAAGCGTAATGTAGAGCTTTAGATCGCACGCTGCCCTATTGTTGTGTTGTGCGATTTTGTGGGCATCCAGCTTGACACGGATTTTGAGAGCAGTGCAGTGTGATTTTGTGGGCATCTAGCTTGGCCACGGATTTTGAGAGTACCATAGACCAATCCATTTCTAACTGTGCCAGTGCCACAGAAACAGAATGGGAGAGTTCCCACCATTTCTTTTCAACACCATGACACCTGGATCCCCGAGCACCCAACCTCAGCAACTGGATCAACCATAGGTGACGGCGCTGTCAGGACCTCCTACCAACATAGACATAGGTGTCGAAGACTTCTTTCAAATCTTGTCGGAGCCGTCACCTTTGCCCGATTATGGATCTCGATGTGACAACAGGGCTTTTCAGGAACTGTTTAGGAGATTGGAAACCCTTGAATCCTCTAACCAGGCACTAAAAAGAGAGGTTGATGAACTCAAGAACAGAGTAGTTGTAATGGAAGGCGAGAATGGTTCACTGAAGCCGCTGTTGAGGGACAACAAGGAGCAAGCAATTCACCACCAACCCTCTAATGGCACTCTACACACTGAACTTCTTGATCTAAAAAACAAACAGGAGGAGATCAAAGCTCATCAAGTGGCTTTCAAACAAGAAACAGAAACACACATCAACTCATGGGCCCATGTTGTTAGAGGGAGGGATACCCCCCTCGCTCCCCCTCCAGCCGCAGTTGAGGAGGTGGTACAATCTAAACTCATGGAAGAATGCACTAAATAAGCGCAAGAATTGAACCTCAAAGTGAGAGGGTTTCCTTTGCCTCTCATGTCCTCAAACCCCATGGTGGTTGGGACCTTGTTCCTCAATGAAAAACTAGATCTCCAAGATGTGACCCTTGATAGATCTTGGCCTGGGTACGATTCCACTCTCTTTCTCTGGTTCAGGTCAGTGGTTGGTCGCCTTCAGGCTCTTAGAGCTAAGCGAAAGCTATTCTCACTTCCTAGTAAGATCTTCCTTAATGAAGCTCTCACTAAAACATAGGTTGTTGAGCTCAAATTCTCTAGGGAGTTGGTTACAGCAACACATCAGGCAGGGAAATGGGCAGTTATCAGGAACCTCAAAGCAGTGATTCACGACACTTTTCCACTTGAGTGGAAGCCCTGTTCCGAGTCCTCCAAATGACAGGCTTGTTGGGGGAGGCAACAAGGGGCATCCATTTTCGTCAGTTGTTGGAATGGGAATGGGTTTTTTTTGGGCATCGCCAAGTCTATTATATGATGTTCTTCGACTGTCGGATATCTTATTCATCACCGAGATGCATGAGAGCCTTGTTCGACCTCTCCTAGACATTAAAGGTTACCATAAGTTCTCAGCTTGTAGGCAGGAGACAAAGAGTTCTGGTGGTATCATAGGTTCTGGGGGAGTTGCTTGCTTCATCAGAGATTCCTTTCAGAGCAAGATTTCTTTGGTGGTTGCGGATGAGTTTGTGAGGTTTATGTGGGTTCGGATTCGAGGGGTCTCTCCTCTCCCCAGGGACATTTACATTGATGTTTGTTACTTCCCTCCTGCTTCTTCATCATATGCCATTCATAATGGTCCTGACGGGGATCCCTTTGTCAATTTGTATGTTGGCATAGCACAGTATTCAGCAGTTGGGGATCTCATTCTTCTAGGTGACTTCAATTCCCACACTAGAGCCCTCTAGATCCCTCTTCACAATCGGTTTGAGGATGTCTACTGCATCTAGGAGATCGATCCAGAGTCAGTGGGATTTCACAGGATGTCTAATGATGCATTGGGGCCCCTTACCGCCTATAGTTGACATCTTTTACACTTGGGCGAATCTCAGGAGTTGTTGATTCTTAATGGCCTCCCGCATTTTCCAAACTCTTGCTTTTTCACATGTCGCCCTCATGGTGGAGGAGCAAGTGTTGTTGATTATGTCCTCTCTAGCCAGAACCTCCTCCCCTTCATTCATGACTTTTTTGTTTCCCCCATCCCCTTAGTTGACCATGCTCTTCTTTCTTTCTCTCTTCATGCTGAAAATCTCCCCATTCTCACCCCACCTCCCCCCAAGGGCCCAGACATCTTCTCTTCCCACCTTCGCCAAGTGCTCCCCTCTATGGACCAATTCTCACTATTTGACTCCGCATTGACCAAGTACAACTGTCTCTCATCCATCATTTTGGATGTTGCCCTTAAGTCCTACCCCCACTCTCGTCGTCCCACTTCCACCTCTCATAAACCCAAATATTGCCCTATGAATCGATGATATGATGAGGAATGAAAATCCCTCCACTGCCAGCTTCTACATGCATTCATCCATAATCACCCATCCTAACCCAACATCAAAACCTCATGTCATCACCTCCTCTGTCGCAATAAACATCTCTTTGTCTCCCAGAGAGGACATGACTTGTGTACCTCTCTTGATGACTCCCCTAGACACTTCTCGCGTATTGTCCTCCCCCGCCACTCTCCCCTCCCCTCCAACCTTAATCCCTAGTCCATGTTCTCCCATGTGTCCACCCTCTATGACATCCCAGGGCAACCCCAGATTCAGGTGACCTCTCTGCCCTCTTCAGGATTCATATTCTATGATAGTGACATTAGAGAGGCCATTGGGGTGATGAACAGCAGCAAAGCAGCAAATGAGGATGGCTTCTAGGCGTAGTTCTTTAAAAATGGTCTTCATGCTCTAGTTCCCTACTTGGTTGATCTCTTCAACCATGTGGTCGGTACAGGTTTCCCATCGACATGGTCTCAGCACATCATTCACCCGATACACAAATCAAGGCCTAACTCAAATCCCAACAATTATAGGACTATCATGGTGGGCCACACATTCTAAGAACTATATGCCACATCCCTCCACCTCCAAATCTCCAAAGAGCTTGAGCAGAAGCAACTTAGAGCTAAAGGATAGGCTAGATTTCGACCTGAGCACCATACTATTGACCACATCCTTACACTTAGGGCCATCATTGAGGAGGCGAGACATCGCTCTTCGAAAGTCTATTGTTGTTTTTTAGACTTTCAAAAAGCTCTTGACTCGATCCCTAGAGAAGCATTATTCCAGAGACTCATAGATATTGGCATCTCAAAGACCCTCTTGTCAGCCATCATGCACTTATATGAGTCAGTCCTTGGTCGTCTGCGCACAGTACACGAGCTATCAAATTTTATTCGGAGCACTATTGGGGCAAAACAAGGTTTTCCCTTGTCCCCCGCACTATTTGGGATCTATATTGATGAACTGGAGTTCTTCTTGTGTGAACACATCTAGGACGGTGATGGTTTCCTTCTACATCATGTCTTGATTTATATCTTATTATTTGCAGATGACGTGGTCCTTCTAGCCCCATCCCCTGACGGATTGCAGACTCAGCTGGATGCCCTAGCCCTCTTTAGTGATCTTCGACAGTTGACAGTTAACCTAGGTAAAACCAAGGTTATAATCTTCAACACATCGAAGAAGTTCCTCTGTGACCTCCATTTCTTTTTCAGAGGAGAGGATATTGATATCACCGGCTCATACACCTATCTGGGGGTACTATTCACAGGACCTCACTTTAGCTTGTGGCATGCACTCCAGCCTCGAATCAACAACGGCTATGGATCCTTGGCCCTTCTCGAGAGACAATGTTTTCGGCATAATTTTCAGGACATATCAGCCAAGATGTCATTGATGGACAATCTTGTTCGACCCACAGTTCTATATGGTTCAGAGGTTTGGGGTCCGAGCTTACTAGAGTCCAATTGGTCTTTTGCAGAGAGAGTGCAGATCACCCTTCTTCGTTGCATCATTCGGTGCAAGCAGAGAGTTCCTCAGCCCATTATTCTTGCAGAGTTTGGAGCTCACCCTTTTTTTCCTTGAGACAATGTTTGGTATCATCTCTCTTCTTCATCGTGTTCGAGGCTTTGCAGATACAACGAAGGGGCAGGACTGATATCCATACTTGGCCTACCTTTCATCAGATTCCATTGTAGTGGCGAGTCCTTCGATTCGATCCCGATGTTGGTATGCTGGAGTCTCAGATATCCTTGCTTCAATTGGTATCAAGATAGACCAACTCCCTCCATTCAAGTATTCTTTGCGTGCACTGAGCCACCTCCTACCAACCAAACAAGAGATGAATAAAATCATCTAAGAGGATATTTACACTAAATATGTACAGGTTATTTGGATAAACCCTCAGGATGGGTTACGTCCAAAGATGGATTTCTATGTTGAGCACTTCGTGTTGTTGAGAGATGGACTCATTTTTCGACCCCATTACATGCTTCACCATTGGATGCACGCACTTTGGATTCCCTTAGGTCAGATCAGAGTAGGTTATCATAAACTGCGGATTGAGACTAACCATCGGATTCCCCGATTAGACAGGATTTTCCAATTGTGCCACCTCTGAGAGACTGAGTCGGAGGAGCACTTCATCTTCCGTTGCCCCATTTACTATGAAATTCATGGGAGATTCCACTACTTGTTTAGAGGGATCAAAATGTTATCTAGCTTCTTTTGATACCCAGACCATAGATTCCTAGCCTTGTACATAGAGGAGGCCACGAGACTTCACACACAGATTCTCCAGCCTCCTCCTAGAGCAAATCCTGTGCAGCGGATTACATCATTTTTTACAGTGCTCCCATCAACAAGAGGCACAAAGCGACAAGTTAATAACATCGTTGCCTCAGACTCTAAATCAATGCGGGCTAGAGGGGCCATCCCCCTAGCACAGATACCCCTGAGTCATTACCGGACCAGATATATTACTAACATAAAATTGAGATCGCCCAGTCACCAACGACTTATCACTTCTTCTCGGAAGTGGTGTAACAGAGGCTCCAGATCCTCCCCTAGCCCTCCCTCGAGACAACACTCCATCTTGAGTTTTTTGCATTCGACCTCGAGTGTTAGGAGAGAGATTTAGTGGACCATTATTTTTTGCCCTCTGCACTCGGAGTCCAGGACTTTCCTCATTTTGGTTTTCAAACATTATGTTTTTCTTTCTTTATTTCTTACTTCTTGCTCTTTATATAGGAGACCTTTTGGTACTCCTCCTTGTATCGACGTCATTGTACTCTACAGTCCCATTGACTTAATTTTGTGGTCATTCGTTGTACATTATATAATTATCTTATCTTATCTTATCTTATCTTCACGTTGAGCTTGGCTCACTTGAGAGATGCGCATTTTCTCCATTTTCTGTCTCTCCTAAATTTTAAATTGGTATCAGAGCTCAAGGTGAGGGTTGAATGTGTTAAATGATTGAGTGATTGAATGTGTTGGTCGTAGTTGGGATTGTTGGAGCTGCATCTCGTGTGCTCAACTGCAAACATGTTGGAGACCACTTGATTCTCCATTGTTGGACTTTGTAAATGAAATCTGATTTATTGTTTGGCATTGATATCTACCTTCAAATGAGGGTTGTGAGGGCTCACGGGTACGGTGAGTGAGAGTGTGGACTATTAGATCCATTTTTTTATGAGTTGGAGTGATGTGCAGCCTTGATCCTCCTTATTTTTTCGGTTGCAGTGCTAGGTGTTCGAGAGGCATCACAAATTTCTTTGTGAGGAGCCATTTTTGTCTACTCGGATCTCAAATATGACTAGACGAGGCCGAGGAGAAGTGGCATGGGGCATTCATAGAGGAATTGAAGGAATGCCATTGCACATAATATAGTCGAGCAACCACGACCTACAATGAAGGTGTAATTTCTAAGTTGGTTGAATGGTGGAGAAGAGGCGATCTGCAGTAGGATCGAGTGCAGTGGAAGCGTGGTGAACTTAATGTGAAGTTATTGATACAAGAAGTTATTATTGAAGTTAGATGAGTCAATAGCTATGTGGAGGACTTGGTAGCAGAGTGCTCGAGCTAAATTCAAATCTTGAATGTAATCGAATCTATCTAGCACATTGGAAGCATTGTTGGAAGATTTGTTGTAAGTGTTGGCTTTGATCACTTCAAGGCTAAGAATTGTTGGGACGGTTCTGATCAAAGAGCATGAAATTAATTTTAGAAAGTCTCGACTCAAGGTCAGGGTTGATTTTTTTGAATAATTGAGCGATCAAATGTGTTGTTCGTAATTGGGATTGTTGGAGCTGCATCCTGTGTGCTTAGCTGTAAATGTGTTGGAGACCACTTGGTTCTCCAATGTTGGACTTTGTAAAGGAAATCTGATTTATTGTTTGGCGTTGAGATCTACCTTCAAACAAGGGTTGTGAGGGCTCATAGGTACGGTGAGCAAGATTGTGGATAATTAGATCCATTTTTTTCTTAGTTAGAGTGATGTGCAACCTTGATCCTCCTCCATTTTTTTACTATAGTGTTAGGTGTTCGAGAGGCATCATAGATCTCTTTACAAGGAACCATTTTTTGTCCCCTCGAATCTCAAATATGACTAGACGAGGTTGAGGAGAAGTGATGTGAGGAATTCACAGAGGAATTAAAGGAATGCCATTTCACAGAATATAGTCGAGCGTTGGAAACCTACAATGAAGGTGTAATTTCTAAGTTGGTCGAGTGGTGGAGAAGAGCGATCTACAGCAAGACCGAGTGCAGTGGAAGTGTGGTGAACCTGACATGAAGTTATTGATATGGGAAGTTATTATTGAAGTTGGAGGAGTCGAGAGATATGTGGAGGAGTTGATAGAAGAGTGCTCAAGCTAAATTCAAAGCCTGAATCTAATCGAATCTATTCAGCACATTGGAAGCATTATTGGAAGAGTTGTTGTAAGTGTTGGCTCTGATCACTTCAAGGCTCAACGTTGTTGGGATGGTTTTGATCAAAGAACGTGAAATTATTTTTAGAAAGTCTCGACCTTTTTTTTTATATAAATCATTGTGTATGTTGCTCTATATTTAGTTGTGTGGAGTTTTAATGACCATCAGGTGTCCTTGAATTCTAGTCTACGGTGTGCACAGTTGTGCATGGAAGTCTTGTTGCCAACTAGAAAATTGGTGCAGTGAGCGTAGCAACGTGAGTGTTGTGAAAGAGTGGGTTGAAGGAATAATTATTTTTTGTGGCAAACTGGTGAAGGCAATCATCTAAACAAAACCAAGCAGCAGTGGTGGAGTTCTCTTTTTTGTTGTGCCTGCGTGGTCGTAAATTTTTCTTGGAAATCCGGTGGGAAGGTATGTGAGCACATTTCGGTTTTGTTTTTTGAGAATAGTTACCCAAACCCTCACGTTGGCCTTGTTGTTGAATCATGTTTCCGATATTACTGTAGTGTGAAAGAGTTCAATTTTTTTGACCATTAATTAATTTTTTGTTGACTGCTATTAAACTGGTTTGTGAGCCTCCGATTGGTGTGGTGAGCTGCCATAATCACCATAAATTTGGTCAGACATCATTCATGAAATATTGTGAGGAATTGATCCTCTACAAGAACCACCTAACCTTCCAAGTCGATGTTGTCATTGTCATCGGGGCCTTGCTAATTGTGGTGGTCGAGGGGGCCATGGGTGCAAGCGAGCCAGGTGGCATTTCTATCCTCTTCTTCGCATATTATTCATCGCGTTCGTGCATACAAACATCATCCTATTCTTCATCCTGATCTGAATCCTTGTCGAATTCGATCTTTGGACCGATATAGTT
The DNA here is from genome assembly GCA_034641835.2 of Pinus albicaulis. Classification (NCBI taxonomy): domain Eukaryota; kingdom Viridiplantae; phylum Streptophyta; class Pinopsida; order Pinales; family Pinaceae; genus Pinus; species Pinus albicaulis. The sequence goes on along the minus strand of CM076575.1, from coordinate 600,085,735 downwards.
GTTTCATGGCCCGTGTATGCTCTGTGGAGCTATTAAGCGAGGGTTGTTTCCTGAGATTCGAAAGAGGGAGTGCTATTCGATTATCTATTCAAATTGTGAAGGAGTCGAGCCTGGCACCATTTCTACTCAAATTGGACTCTCAAACTAGAGGGTTGAAGTTCAAACACTAAATTGTGTGCATAAGCAGACACTGGAACGATGTTTTTACGCAAGAGCTTTTTATGAGTCGAGCTTAAGGCTTTTCATTCTTATTTGAATTTTTATTTATTCTTTTATTTATTATCCCTCCTACTTATACTTGGTCGTTTCTGTAACAACCCACACCCTAAGTTCCTACTTCCTAAATATTTAACTCATGGTTTAAATATAATATACAAACCTAAAGAAAACAAACTTTAAAGAATAAATTAGAAAAGTTATTAAAGATTCAAAGCACCATGATTAAATCCATTCGAATTTGAATTTCATCTCATTAATACAACCCTATCCTCTGACATTTGAAATGACAGCTCTTTATCACCACCTTATCGTCTTACATTTCGAATCACACCTCATTAATACAAACCTTATCCTCTTACATTTGAATAGCAGCTCTTTAAATACAACCTTATCATCTATCATTCGAAGGACATCTCTTTCAAAACATTCATTTCTACATTTATGGAGGTCTTAGCTGGATGGTGTTGTGGCGGTGGGGCAGATAGGCGGTGGGGCAGATTGCTATTTAAACAAGAAGATATGAAGGAGGAAGGGGTCCTTTTTCGGGGAAGAAAAGGGGAGGAAGGCTGTTGTGATGAAATGGAGAAGGTTGCTGTGGTAAAATTTATCAAGAGTGGAAAGGAGACTCACTGTTCTCTGGATTCTGGGCACGGGGGCAGAGGAGGCGTCCTCTGGGTTTAGGATTAAAATCCTAAATTGGCTGGGAGGAACATTTTGTGTTCTGAAATCTGTCCGATCAGCTGACAGCTGGAAAGGAGTATCACGGTTCCAGGTATTCTGGTTTGGATCTCACCGTTTCCAGGTATTTCTCCTCTTAGGTCCAGTTAATTATTATGTTTCGGCATCAACTAGTCACTGTAGATTAGCATGAGCTGGTTACTGTGATTTTACTTAGAATTAAGTTAGAATCATGTTTAAATTCGCTTTCAAATTAAATCCTGCTGAACTGTTAGGAATCAGATAAGTCTTTTGTTTTATAAGATAAACAGGTAGACCTTACAGTTTCTCTGGTAACTGTTTTCAATAGAGTAAATTTTGAGACAGGCATTAGTGACTGGAGGTAATGCACAAGTAGAAGGTTCTGAAGCAGTACATATTCCACATATATTATATTTTCCAGTTCTTGTTAACAGACATCAAAAAGGGTTATTTTGATTGAATAGGTAATAGGACATCAAGTTTATGTAACAATAAGTGGTTACAATCTGCTTTTGTTTGAAAAATCTTAGTTTTTCCCTTAGTGTGCACAAGTAAGTTGCATCAATAAGAGCTTTGTGATTTAATCATACTGTAATTTTGTGGATGTCAGCATTTATAGTACCGGGAGTTGTTGACTACTTGTACCTTTTGATTAAAAGGATTGTTGGATGTACATAAGAATGCATGATTTTATCAAATTAATGAGCCCATTTTTAATATGATGAAATATGTTCTCAGCTAGTCTGTTGGAAGCAGTCATATTATTTTCTTTGGTCATGTATACTCTTGTGTTTTTTGATGATTGTTTCGATCTTTACAAAGAAATATAGCAGGAAGACTGGATCAATGGGGTATAAAGTGGCTAAGTGGATCGACGCTACACATTTCTGAGTGTCTGCGCATTTTTGTGGAGTGTTGAAACGTGACTGATGGCACCCTCTTCTTGTGAAGGACGAAGAACTTGTGCACTGAGGAAGTTGAGTGTTGAAAGCACAATAGATGCATTGTGATTGTTGAATCAGCAATTCTTTAGGATTTTATTGGTGGATGTGAGCAGTGATGGGTCAACAAAGGAGACTAAAACAATCTAAAAAAAATTGAAACATGTGAGGAAAAAGCATCAAGAGACAGATGCAATATATTTTTCAGTTAAATTTGGTGAATACTTTGAGGTTGATGTTGATGGAAATGTATTTGATCAAGTCAAGGATCAGAATGCATATATGTAATTTGATGAAATTGTAAAAAGGTTAATGTCAGATCTACCCTATTTATCAGGATTAAATTATGAAATTTGGGCCACTAAAATGAAAATAATACTATGGAAGGTAGATTTATTGAATTATGTTGAAGATGATTTGAACCATGATATTAATAGAGATGCATCAACATTACATCTTATAACATGTGCATTATATGAAAGCATCTTATTCAATATACTACATGAATATGGTGAGATTCAAAATGCAAAATTATTGTGGGATATTTTAGAAATGAAGTATAGTTGGAATGAGGTTGAAAATGATGGAAGTATTGTCCTTAAAAATGATGATTTTGCTGTCAGTCTCATAATTGATTGTGAAACTTAAGATGACAACATTAAAGCTACAATGATGGATGTTGAACGTGTGCATGTAATTTATATTGAAACATGTAATGATGATGAAACAACCATTGATGTAGAATCTGGAACTTTTTATGAAGAAAGCTTCCCTGATGCAGAGATGTATGAAGTCAAATTTGATGAGAATAATGTATCTCATGAAGAGTATATTCATGCAATACATTTGATTTGTGAAAAGTATCTTATTAATGAGTTGTTGTTTGGTGAGAAGAGATGCCAACCTCCATGTACAAATCAAATGAAAGACAACATGTTTGTAGCAACAAAATTGATTAAAGAGGTCAAAGACATGAATCAACCATCTATGTTACCAGATAAAAATGAAGAATGGAAATCTCTGTTGAGATTCAACAAGATGATGAGCTTAGTGAAAAGAGTTGCCTTCACTAAGTGGGCCCACAGGCTATTTTTGGTGCAAGTCTATTTTTAGACTATGTCTATTTTTAGACATGGTGAATTACATTCGTAAGGTGGTGATTAAAAGTCAGTGGATGGTTGGTCAATTTGGAAAAATAGATGAAATTATGTTTTTAGAATAATGGGCGAATTCTATTTATAGATCGTCAATCTAAAAATAGATGCATGTCGATTATTGTTAACCCTTAATAATAATCCGACAAAAAACATCAACTTATTCTCTTAGAGCACTTTATTTCAGTGTACAGATTTAGCAAATCAGTGAGCTAAAGGAATCACGCAATTCCTAGGGTTTGCCTGGTAATTACAGAACATGAGGAACTGGGCTAGAACCAAAGTGGAAAAGCAGTGATGAAGTTTGAAGAGCAGTTCATGGAGGCTGTTATTCAGCTTAACTCAAATTATTGAGTTAAAACCTATTGAGCTAGTTGTATTTAGTCTAACTGAATGATACACTAGTGAGAGTGGAGTGAATTAATTATTTAATTAATTCACAAATAATAACTTATTAATCAACTGAAAAATACAGTAGTTAACTACAGTGCATAACCTTTCCATTGGAGACCCCGTGGAGAGATAGGTGAAAGGGCAAGATGGACTATCCGTTGTGACTATAGTGATGCATTGATTGCACCACACACAAATTGGAGTTGCCAATGAGGATTGTTGTTAGGCTAGAATTTTAATCTACGGATAAATTATGCTTCCATAGACAGGTTCTAATCTAGAACAACAGGTGAAAGATTATACTACTATTTCTCCTAACTCAGAACAGATATACAGAGAGGATTGGAGGCTTACTTGTTTAGTTGCTTCCAAATGGCTCCTTTTATCGTTTCTGTTGCAACTTCAAATTCAAGTGGTTTGTGAGCTGAAGGCTTCCTGCAAGAAATAACACTGAAACAACAGAAGATGCAATAATATAGATATCTATTGAAGCTAGTTAGCTAAATCAGTAAAGCATAAACTACATTCATCAACCAAGATATTACAATATGGAAAATCAAAGTTAATACAAATGCATGTAGGGAAAAATAAGAGGTACTCTTTATTTATGATAGAATGAGAGTTACAACCTAGTGATTGATTTGAAGTGATCTTCCAGCAAAGTTCCCAAGCCTCATCACAGTATAAATCTCTCCAGCAACTGCTTCACAAACCAAGCTCTCAATTGAAAATTCTCCAGCATTTCTCTACTCAAGTTCTTCCTTCTCAAACACTTAGATCTGTGTTCAATTTATAGATGAACTGTAGGTTGTTTTGCAACCAATAACTTTCCAAAAATAGTCAAGACATGTTTCCATCCATGTATATGTCAAATGGACACTTGGATTTGAAGCTTGGCACATGTGAACTCTTCTAGAAGGCACTGGCCTAGTGGAGATTCCGGAACAATGAGAATTTCGCTCCAAATGTGACCAATGCACCTGTGAATGTTAGGAAGTGCTTTGTAGAGTAGCCTTGCATGGGGCTACCTGCATATGCAATGCACTTAGGCCCCTTATAACCTGCGTTGGTGAGCTCTCATATGATAAATAATAAGCTTCAAACCATGGAAACCTTTGCTTGATGAAAGTCTTGCTTGATTTGTCTTGTTTCATGTCTTAGGGAATGTAAAAACTAAAATGATAGGGCATGATAGGCCCTTGATCATTGGTCCTAGAGATGATGTCCAGTTAACCAGGTCATTGGGAATGATGCCCAAATTGATCTATAACAATTTACCCCTAAAGCATGAGATCCAAATAATAAGAACATTTGATTGAGATGCTTTACACTGTGATGAGCCTAGAAAAAAAGCGGAATGGTCACATGCATCAATCTTACAATACATTTGATCATGATATATCCTCTATTGATCAAAATTGTTGAGGGTAGGCATTCCCATGTTCAACACATAAAACAATCTAATAACATGTACATATTCAAAAAGTTGTCTACATTGGAATGTTGCCCAGATGAAGACACGCCTACAGATATAGGCCCATGTTTGGATGACAATCTGTATGTAAGGTCACCGTATAGATTATGTGTACAACAATCCTGAAATCGCAGCCCGTATGGATGAAACTAGATCCAGGGTCTTTTTATCTTGTTCACTCGATCATTCAGGTACAAGTCTAGCCATGCAAATATATGATTTGTCGTCGAACATGGAAAGACATCGTTTGATTACTAGCTAATGATGTGAGTTGTTAACAAAAACGATAGAACCACCATTAATGTCAATGACCCTCAAGGTACTATAGTACATTTTGTAAGGCGTGAATAGATGATTTGATGTCGAACGCCAAACAAAATATTTCGGTCAAAGGTCTAGAAACGAGGATTTTGTCGATGCTGTAACAAGCCTCATGGTATTGTAATCTAATGTTTCTAAGTGAGCTTCCTGGATATTGATTTGTCATCGATAGGAAGTCACCTTATTGCAAAACATGAGTTACTGATTTCAGAGACAAGGGTATGACTTGATATAACAATTTTCAGGGATGACGGTCATGAAAATGAAGGTTTATGAGTATTGCAGATGGATGAGTTTTTAATCACTGGATGACTTCTCTTGAACATATCGGCAACATTGTGATGAGTTGGCAGCATTGACCCAAAACCAAAGTGAAGGTATGATGAACCATATGTGTGAATGAACCGTCAAGATGATTACCTGACCCAAACAATCACGAACATGGAGTGAAAGAAGTGTCATGTTCAAGAGCGACTTGCTACCAAAAATAAACTTTACTTACTTTTCACAAATTTTCCCTGGTCATTTGTCGACCAGTACCTCTTTATTTTCTAATAAGCTTAAGGAGGATAACATTTTCTTGATCTATAATTCAACCCTTCGGGCGAATAAAGTATTGCTATTTAATAATTTAATGAGTCTAGTGATGAATGAAACTTGATTCTTGCCATGATCGACAAGCCCATCACTATTTTATGTTTTAACGAGCTTAACGACAGTGATAGCCTGGTCCTTTTTCATATTTAGAGAGTCTGAAAAAGAGGACGAAAGAGAACTCCAAAAGTAATTTTTCGTAAATTTGTCACTCAACTCCAAAAAAGTGTAAAATAATATTTGAGAGAACCTCTTTGGTCATGTTTAACCAAGGTATTCATTTTTCGTAAATAATCCATCTCAGTCTAGAAAAGGGTTAAACTTATATTGAGTAGATATCAATTCATTTACTTTAACAAGCTCAAAAAGACAAGTGTTCGACAATCTTTTCACATTATCGGAGTCTGAAAAGAGCTGAAAGAAGACTCCAGGGGTTCCTTTTTCACTGCTATTGAAGCTCGAAAAAGAGATAAAAGTGCACTTCAAATCCTTTTTCATTTTTAACAAAGCTTGAAAAATAAGGAGAAAAAATATGCTTTGTGGTCAAGTCATTCTTTGAATAAATCTGCATGACTAATCTATTCATCAATTATATTTCCTGTTCATAACGACAAAATGGATTAAAAATACATGTTTTATGATAAAAACATAATAAAACTATAGTCATAGCAATAAATTTAACTTGCAAACAATTAAATGACTATAAAAATTAGTTTCACTATTCATTTTTACCATTCAATAGTTACCATTTGAATTTTGGAGCTCTGAACTTGATTTTTCCCCCAAACTTCAGCGATCGATTGTGTGAAATTAGTAAGAATATTATGAATGCCCCCTGCAAGAGCACATGTCGAATGCCCTACCCCCTGCAAGAGTAGGTGCCCCCCAAGCTTCATTTCATTCATATAAGTAGATTAATGGTTGCTAATAGCTAGATGGAATGAAGGTTTATTTACGAGATCAAATGGAAGACTCGTCGTAATTGGGAGAGGATTTGTTTTATTTTTTAACAAGCTTGACACAGGAAAAGAACTATGCTCATGACCTGTTTCATTTTTTAACGAGGTTGACACAATAAAAAATAACTATCCTCATAGGTACTTGTTTCATTTTTAAAACGAGGTTGACACAAGAAAAAATAATTATCCTCAAAGGTACTTGTTTCATTTTTTAACGAGGTTGATACAAAAAAAAATAACTATCCTCATAACTCTGTTTCATTTTTTAACGAGGTTGACATAGAAAAAGAACCATCCTCGTGGGAACCTGTTTCATTTATCGAGGTTGACACAAGAAAATAACTATCCTCAACACCTAAATTAGTTTCATTTTTTAACGAGGTTGACACAGAAAAAGAACCATCCTCATGGGAACCTGGTTGATTTATCGAGGTTGACACAGGAAAAGAACTATCTTCAACACCTGTTTCATTTTTTAATGAGGTTGACACAGAAAAATAACCATCCTCATAAATCAGTTCAACTAGTGACTGTGTGTTGGAAAAGACATAGTCTAACAAAGTCATCATTTAAGGATTTTGATGAGCACCACAAATGATAAGTTATAACATGTGTTGACAGGTCTTCTCCAGGGTTTTCATTGAATTTTGGAATTTTCGAAGGTAATTTCTGTGGTATCACCAGCCACCAAGGAGACTAACTGATGGGATCAACTTGATATTGCACTGAAGATGTGAATAAAGGATCAAGCTGTTCAGTAATCATAAAGGAGGAACTAGATAGGATTCCAGATGATGACATGGGTGAATTCAATGGACAAAACATCAAAGATGAAGCAATAGTAGATGTTGTTGCAGCTAAAATAGATGATTCAGTCTGGGATGTTATCTCAGCCATGGTCAAATGATCCAGTGTATACCCTATAGAATCTATGGGAATTTGAAGTGAAACAAGATCAACAAAAGCAAAGGAAGGTGATTGAGGAAAAGACTTGTACAGGTAAAGCTCCTACTGAAAATGAGTTGGAGTTAAAAGTGTCTTGTCTTGTGATATTTCTTCAATCGAAATCAAACTAGGTGGAAGAAATTCACCGTCAGGCCCAAAATATATTTCAGAAAATTGACTGTGTGATATAGGAATTTCAGTGGCTACAAAAAATTGTGGAGTGACCAAGGTAGGAACAACTTCTGGTTGTTCAACTTCGGGATCAATATTTTCTCCACTTATGGAATATAGCAACTGAAATATAAGGGGATGATAGACCCTATTTCATTGGTCTTGGGGATGATGTCCAGTTTGACCAATAACAACTTCCCCCTATAGCACAATGGGATCCGGTTCAACTTCCAATTGGACAACATCAAGTTCGTGAGGTATGGTCTCACAGATTAGATGGATTGTGACCACGGGTAGCTATGAGGACTCCGTCTTGACAATAGTAGACGAACCGGGATGTGTGGAAACAATTTGAGCTAACTCTGGTTTAAAAGATGATATTTCACCAGAGGTTTGAATTGTACTTGATTTGGCAGATTGTGATCGCCTTCACCTACCAGAAGTAAACTTCGGTGGTAAAGGTGGTTTTAAAGCTAATCTACACGAACGAAGGGGGATAGGATTTTTTTCTTCCACGATTACTGATTTATTTTAACCAAAAAACAAATAAACAAAAAGAGGGTAATGCTAGGAAAAAGGGTTTACCAAGAAACTGCGAACTGCAGAATACCTCCTGGCGAACCAAGAAGTACGGGCAGGTAATCTCCCTGAATGCTGTGTTCGGTATATCACAATTTTAGGGCAGCTAACTTGGTTTACTATGGATGGATAGAACCTAAAATCTGTCCTCCCAAATATACCCGAAGGTACGTGGAGGCCCAAGTCCGTATTAGCGTTGTCTGATGCAAAACTGCACATTGAGAGCACCCCTTTATACTTATCATACTGTAACACCGCTCGATATACCCGAAAGTATGTGGAAGATCTGCGATATACTTACATACATGGAGTGAGGTATCACAATCGAAATGTATCGCAGACAAGTTAACGATAGCTATTATGTTTTAAAACATCGGAACATGTCTCTAGCCTAGACCTTCTAAATGTTATCGTTAAGGTTCCAAAGCGTTGTTAAGTAAATTGAGATTTATTTTATGTTGATCTTTCTTAACAATTTTCCTTTCAGGTTCACTGCGATGATGTATATGAAATTCCTAAAATGAAAGCTAAGAATGATAAAAAAAACTTTCACTTTCAGTTTTTTCAATGAAGAACCTAGCTACTAAGGGAAGAGATAAAATAGATCATGAGCAAACAAATCAATGAACAAAAACAAAATCAATGAATCAAAAACTAAATGCATATTTCCTAATGTTCCTTTTGCAAAACACACACAATCCTACATGCAAATGCAAGTTTTTCTTTTCAGTTTCCTTAATGTTATGAATGCAGAAAAGAAACTAGGTGCACTAGATCAATAATTCAAATGCTTTTTACTTTCAAGAAATGAAGAATACAAACAACAATTTCTCTTTTGAAGGAAAAACGAGGATTTCAACAAAAATTTCTCCTATCAAGGAAATGAAGATTTTACGACAATTTCCTATTTAGAAAGCAAATGATTCTTAATGCGACCATAAAAAATACTTTGAAATCAACTTGTCAATGATAAATAAAAACTTTTCTAAACAAACATTGAACAAATTTTCAGCCAAAGGAGGAAGAAGTATATAGATTCACTGGTCAATTGAGCATAAAAATTTTCAGAACACAGTAGAAAACAAAACTGAAGAAAGTTGCAACGTCAAATTCAAGGTAATTTGGTCACTTTCAGGAGTCAACGCAGTCTCCAAGGGGAGATAGTGCTCTGCAACGCAGGCTAGGAAGGGAGACAGTGCTATGAAAAGCACTGTGTCTAGTCTAAGGGTGCGTTGGGCACAGTAAACAAATAAAAATGCTACTGTTTAAATCACTGTATTTGCAAATTAAGCTCTGAAAAATATGAATCTTTATGTGTAACAACTACTGGGTGGATAAACAAAGCAAATCAGAGGCTTAAACACCTAGAACTAAGAGAAATTATCCCCAGCAGAGTCGCTAGTTTGTTGGGCCAAAATTGTAATCTACGGATAAATTACGCTTCCCTAGAAAGGCGCTAATCTAGAACAAAAAGTGAAAGACTATACTAATATTTCTCCTAACTCAGAACATATATACAAAGAGGATTGGAGGCTTACTTGTTCAGTCACTTCCAAATGGTTCCTTCTATCGCTTCTGTTGCAACTTTAAATTCAAGCAGTTTGTTAGCTAAATGTTTCCTGCAAGAAAGAACACTGAAACAACAAAAGATGCAATAATATATATATCTATTCAAGCTAGTTAGCTAAATTAGTAAAGCATAAACTACATTCATCAACCAAGATCTTACAATATGTAAAATCAAAGTTAATACAGATGCATGTAGGGAAAAATAAATACTCTTTATTGATGATAAAAGGAGAGGTTACAACCTAGTGACTGATTTGAAGTGACCTTCCAACAAATTTCCCAAGCCTCATCATAGTATAAATCTCTCTAGCAACATCTTCACAAACCAAGCTCTCAATTGAAAATTCTCCAACATTTCTCTACTCAAATTCTTCCTTCTCAAACACTTAGATTTGTGTTCAATTTATAGATGAACTGTAGGTTGTTTTGCAATCAATAAATTTCTAAAAATAGTCAAGACATGTTTCTATCCATGTAGATGTCAAATGGACACTTGGATCTAAAGCTTGACACATGTGAAATCTTCTAGAAGGCACTGGTCGAGTGGACATTCTGGAACAATGACAATTTCACTCCCGATGTGACCAACACACCTGTGAATGTCGAGAAGTGCTTTGCAGAGCAGCCTTGCACGGGGCTACTTGCATACGCAACACACTTAGGCCCCTTAGAGCCTGCGTTGGTGAGCTCTCATATGTTAAATAATAAGCTTTAAACCATGGAAACCTTTGCTTGATGAAATTCTTGCTTGATTTGTCTTGTTTCTTGTCTTAGGGCATGTAGCAACTGAAATGATAGGGAATGATAGAACCTTGATCATTGGTCTTGGAGATGATGTTCAGTTAACCAAGTCATTGGGAATGATGCCCAAATTGACCTATAACAATTGCGCAGTCAAGGCAAGGGTAATTCGAATTCATTTATAGCTATTCTTCAGCAGGGATTGCGCAATGGAGGCAGGCTATCAGGTGGCAATAAATTCAGTGCATGGATTTGCTGATTTCTTCTTATTAGTGTGTGACGATTGATTATACTGAGAGCTTGATGTACTAATATTTTTATGAGATTGTTACATGATCTCCATGATACATAATATATGATAGTTAGGGTTTTCAGCTTCAGGCTTTCCCATTAAACAACTGTGTTATGTGCGATTTTTTTTATTGCTTCACGTGTTTGCAATTGATTTTAATTTCTGCAAAATTTTAACAGTGGAAGGATTCTGTATTTAGCAAGAAGATAAAATATTGTTAGATCAGGAGAATCTGGACATATACATGGATCTTGTATATAATTTCTACATGGTATCAGAGCAGTGTTAATTCTTGAAGATTGCAATTTGTGAAGAATTGTTGAGTTTGTGCTGGTGGACAATTCGAATTTTCTTCATAAAATTCTTGGTGCGACAATTGAGTATACATTGAAATGTCCTTTAATGGGTTGTGATTGGAGGATGCCCTTGACGAAAGCTCAAATTACATAGCCTGGAAGGATAGGATGGAGGCAATGCTGGAGGATAATGGACTAAAGGAGTTCATCGATAGCAATGTTCCTATGCCGGGATCTAGCGATGCTGCATTACTTGACGCATGGCAAAAGAAGATAGCAAAGACAAGAATAATTCTGTTGGAAGGTGTGAAGGACCATATTGTGTCAAGCCTCCATGAGAAAGCCACTCCATTCTTAATGTGGAAGGCTTTGACAGATTTTTTCCAAAGCAGCAATGACCAGAGGAAGTTGGCGCTGAAAGATAAGCTCAGAAAAATAAAAATGGAGAAGGGCGACAGTATTCCAAAATATCTCACGAAGTTTTTCCACTGTAGAGATGAACTAGGAAGTGTGGGGATTACTATTGATGATGAAGACTTGGTGAGCTTGGCTCTCCTTGGGTTTTCGAAGAGTTGGCATAGCTACAAAGACTCAGTCAATGGACGAGAGAAACTGCCAAGATGGGAGCGACTTTGGTTAGATCTTGTGCAAGAGGAGATAAGGCGAGGTACCAGGGATGGCTCTTCATCGAAGAATGAAGATGAAGATAATTTTGCTTTGGCTGCCAAAGCAAGGAAATGGAAGGGGAAGAAATTTCCTTCAAAATCCAAAGCTAAAGGCAAGAAGCAGGATTTGTCCAAAGTGATGTGTTTTCACTGTCACGAACATGGGCATTTCGCCACTAACTGCCCACAGAAGAAGAAGAACAAGAAGGTTGCTGGAGCTGTAGCTGGAGAGGCCTTAGCCTCGCAATTTGAACTTGATTTCTCTTTGATCGCATGCTTGGTTTCAAGCTATATGGGATCGGTGTGGTATCTTGATAGTGGTGTGTATTTCCATATGACAGGAGACAACGAGTTTTTTAGTGACTTGGAGGAGAAGGACCTTCAAATGCATATAGAGATGGGCGACGATGGTCGATACAGTGTAACCGACATTGGGACCATTACCTTTGAGAGGGATTTCGGTAATCCATTCTTGTTGAAAGATGTTATGCATGTTCCAGGTCTAAAGAAGAACTTGGTCTCGGTCACAATGTTGGAAAACAAAGGCTATGACGTTGTTTTTAGTGATGGAAAAACTTTCCTGTGACATAAAATAACGGGTCAAACCAAGAGGATAAGGATTAGAGTTAAGAATCTATATAAGCTGGAGGTAGATGGTTGCGTTGCAATGATGGGAAAATCAGAAGAAGTGGTGAGCCGGGATGAGGGTGAATTATGGCACAGGAGATTGGGCCATCTTCACCATGGCACTTTGAAGATTTTGCAGCAAATTTCTATTGGACTTCCCAAGGGTACCCTTGCGCAGACAAATTAGTGAAAGGGATGTACTATGGGTAATTTTGTGAATACCACCTTTCATGAGAAGGAGAACTGTGCTTCGGTGATCCTGGAGAGAATTCACATAGATGTGGGTGGACCTTTCTCGGTTGCTTCAACAAAAAAACACAGGTATTATGATATATTTGTTGATGACTATTCTCATAGATACTAGATATTCTTCATGCGGAAGAAGAGAAAAACATTCTCAAAGTTTTGTGAGTTTAACGCGTTGGTGGAGGAGTCAGGGAAGCAAGTGAAAGCTCTATGGAGCGATAATGGTGGTGAATATATCTCGGGCAAATTCAAAGACTTCTGTAGAAAAGAAGAAATTCGAAGAGAACTCATAGTGCCTCATAACCCACAGCAGAATGGGGTCATGGAGAGGAAGAAAAAAATGATTGTGGGTGTTGCATGTAGAAATTTGAATGACTGATATGTTATCCACCGAGATTATCCTAATCACACACTATTTTAACTTCATGCACAATACATAATCTCTTCTACCATTGATCATTGATTGCGGAAATAAAAACAATCGCATGTGCACATTAAAACCATAAACAATCACACATAAGAACACAATATTTTATGGGAAAGCTTAAAGCTGAAAACCCCCAACTATCTGTATATTATATGTCATAGAGATCATGTAACAATCATTATACAAAGCTCCTCACAAGCTCTTAGTACAATCTCCAATTGCTACACACTAATCAAGTTAGATCTAGCAAAACACATGCTCCAATCTCTGCCATCTGATAGCCTGCCTCTACTGCGCAATCAATGCTGAAGATGGCTCATAAATAAATTTGAACCACCTGGCTTGTACTTCGCAATCCTCATTGGCATCTCCAATCACTATTTGTTGCAAATCATGCAACAGTATAGTTACAACTGATAGTCACACTGCTCTTTCACCTATCTCTTCACTGGTCTCCATTGAAACTGTCCATGCACTGAAGTTAACTGATGTATTCTTTAGTTGATTAATGAGTTTATAATTAGTGAATTAATTAATAATTAATTCACACCACTCTCACTAGTGTATCAATCAGTTAGACTAGATACAACTAGCTCAACTATGTTTAGATTAGTTAAACTGAACACAACTCCATTAACTTCCTCAATCAACTCCACCAAACTCTCTCACATGAGTTCTAACCGAAGTCTCCATGCAATAGCTCCACTTAACCCTCAGGAATAGCGTAATTCCTTCTGTCAGCTCCTGTGCCACATCTGTGCACTTAACTGAAGTGCTCCAAGAGAATAAGATAATGTTTATAGTCAAAATATTATTAAGAGCTAATAATATTCGACATATCTATTTTTAGACTGGCAATCTAAAAATAGATTCCGCCCAATATGTCTAAAAATAGAAGTCCATATATTTTTCCAACTTGACCAACCATCCACAAATAGCATCCTGCAACTCATAGAATATGATCCCTATGTCTAAAAATAGACTTTGCGCCAAAAATAGCCTACGGGCCCACTTAGTGAAGGCGACTTCTTTCCACTAAGCCCATAATCTTGTTGCAATCTCAACACTCCCTCTCAACAATATAAGGATTATCTTCCACCCCTATCCTGCCTCTGTGGTATTCGAATTTGCTCTTGGTGAGTGCCTTCTTCAAGATATCAGCATCCTGATCCTCCGTGGGAATGTATGAAAGTAACATGATCTTTTGTTGCACACAATCTCTGATATGATGATACTGGATGTCAATGTGTTTAGATCTATCATGAATTACATGATTAACCGAGAGTTTAATGCAACTCTAATTATCAAAATAAATCACAGTAGGATCTAAGTGTGAACCGAACAACCCGACTAGGATCTTCCTCTTCCATATAGCCTTGCATGCAGCCAAACTCACTGCCATATACTCGGCCTCTGCTGAACTGAGTGCCACAGATCTTTGCTTCTTGTTGTACCAAGAAACTGTTGTCGACCCGATACTGAAAATCCCTCCAAATGTTCTCTTTCTGTCCGTTGGGCTCCCTACCCAATCTGCATCCATGAAGCCACATAGCTTCACCTCATCCGACTGTCTGTACCATAATCCATATCCTGATGTGCCTTTGAGATATCTAAATACATGCTTGCCTGCCTTCCAAAAGAGCTTGGTAGGCTTAACCATAACTTGTGAAAGCTGGTTAACAACATAGCATATTTCGGGTCGTGTATTGACTAGATACATAAGCGACCCCACCAACTGTCAATAAACAGTGGCATTCACTACCTTTGCCAAAGTAGCATCCTCCTTCCTCCAACCACCAGGAAGAGGAGTATCAACAGGCTTGAAGTCATGCATGTTGAACTTCTCCAGTATCTCCCGGTCATACTTGCCTTGAGAAACAAATAGTCCATCACTGTGCTGCCAAATTTCCAATCCCAGGAAATAATGAAGGAGGCCCAAGTCCTTCATCTCAAACTCCTTTGCAAGATCAGCCTTGCATGAGTGTATCAACAGTTCATCACCTGTCAAAATCAAATCATATACATAAAGTAAAATGATTAGCAACTTACCCTCCATGACAATCTGGTATAGGTTTGAATCCACCTCACTCTTGGAGAATCCAAGTCCAGTGAAATAACTATCTATCCGTGTGTACCAAGCACGAGGTGCTTGTTTCAACCCATACAACACTCTCTTGAGCCTGCACACATGCGACTCGCTGCTGAAGATCTCGAAACCTTCGGGCTGCTCTATGTACACCTCCTCCTCAATGACTCCGTTGAGGAACGCAGTCTTCACATCCATCTGATGAATGTGCCACCCCATCTGCGCTGAGAGAGCAAGAATCGTCCATATGGAAGAATACCTTGCGACAGGTGCAAAGGTCTCCTCATAATCGATCCCCTCTATCTGTGAGAAGCCTCGGGCAACAAATCTTGCCTTGTACTTCTCCACACTCCCGTCAGCCGCTTGCTTCACTTTGTAGATCCATCTCGAACCCACCACTGATTTCCCTTCCGGTCTCGGGACAATCTCCCATGCACTGTTTCTGACAATCGAATCATACTCTTCCACCATGGCATCTACCCATGCGGGGTCCTCCACAGCTTCCTCGAAAGAGGATGGCTCCGTCACGATACACTTGCTCATAAGAGCCATGTATCCAGTATACCGGTCAGGTGACTGTCTCTGTCTGCGCTGTGATGTAGGTGCTCCTACAACCTTCTCTACATCTTGAGCCAGTCGCTCAGCTTCTGTAGTGCGCTTCCGCCCTCTGATGGTTGGCACTGCATGAGTGGTCTCTTCCACTCCATGAACCTCCTCTTGTGGTTGATCCACATCCTGAGACTCATCCTTAGGAACTAATAGCTCCTCATCTGCATGCAAGTGTGGCTCCCTCTCAAGTGAACACTTCATGGATTTATCCTCATGAAATTTGATATCCCGTTGCACAACAGTCTTGCGATTGTCTGGCAAATACACATGATAGTTGTGGGGTGTATCAGTGTACCCCAAAAATATCCCAACCTCTGCAGTCGGCTCCAGCTTCTTCCTGGCATCCTTCGTCACATGAATGTAAACAGGTGAACCAAAAATCCTCAAATGGGAAATATCAGGCTTCTTACCAGAAAACGCCTCCTCGGGTGTACTCATGCCAAGTATCCTGTGAGGACAACGATTTTGCACATAAACCGCAGTATTGCATGCCTCAGCCCACAAGTGTATGGGAAGGCCCTGATCATGCAACATCGCCCGTGCAGCACCCACGATCGTTCTGTTCTTTCGCTCCGCGACCCCATTCTGTTGTGGGTTATGAGGCGCTATGAGCTCTCTTCGAATTCCTTCTACGCTGCAAAAATCCTTGAATTCGCCAGAGATGAATTCACCACCATTGTCGCTCCTAAGAGCCTTCACCTGCTTCCCCGATTATTTCTCAACCAGTGCCTTGAACTCACAGAAATTTGAGTATGTCTCGCTCTTCTTCTGCATGAAGAAGATCCAGCACTTACGAGAAAAATCATCAACAAATATCACATAATACCTGTGCTTTGCTGTCGAAGCTACTGAGAAAGGTCCACACACGTCTGTGTGAATTCTCTTAAGGATCGTCGTGGCGCGACTATCCTTCTCGTGAAAGGTGGCTTTCACAAATTTTCCCAAGGTACACCCCTTGCACTGATCTGACTGCGCAAGAGTGCCTTTAGGAAGCCCAGTAGAAATCTGCTGCAGTATCTTCAAAGCTCCATGGTGAAGGTGGCCCAACCTCCGGTGCCACAACTCGCCATCATCCCGGCTCACCCACCTTTCCGCCTGTAAGGCCATTACACAGCCATCTACCTGCAATTGATAAAGGTTCTTAACTCGAATCCCTATCCTCCGGGTCTCACCAATTGCCTTACTGTGCAGGAAAGCCTTTCCCTCGCTAAAGACAACATCATATCCCTTGTCTTCTAACATGGCCACCGAGATCAGATTCTTCTTAAATCTTGTAACATGCATCACTTCCTTCAATACAAAGGGTTTACTAGACTCCCTCTCAAAGGAAATGGTACTGATACCGGTCGCATTGTATCTACCATCATCGCCCATCTCGATGTGCACTCCAAGATCTTTCTCACCCAGATCAGTAAACAAATATTTGTCTCCAATCATATGAAAAGACACACCACTGTCAAGAAACCACACTGAACCCATCACACTTGAGACCAAGCATGCAATCAGTGAAAAATCTAGCTCAAACTGCGAGGCTAAGGCCTCTCCAGCTGCAGATCCAGCAGCCTGCTTATTTTTCTTCTTCTGTGGACAATTAGTGGCGTAATGTCCGTGTTGGCGACAGTGAAAGCACTTCATCTTGGACATGTCCTACTTCTTGCCTTTCACACTGGATTGAGAAGCATTATTCTTGCTCTTCCCCTTCCTTGCTTTGGCAGCCAAAGTGAAATTTTCTTCATTTGAGTTCTTTGATGAAGATCCATCCCTAGTACTTCGCCTTATCTCCTCTTGCACAAGATCTAACCAAAGTCGCTCCCATCCTGGCAATTTCTCCCGACCATTGATAGAGTCCTGATAAGAATGCCAACTCTTTGGAAGCCCAAGGAGAGCCAAGCTCACCAATTCCTTGTCATCAACAGTAACTCCCACACTTCCCAACTCATCCCTACATTGGATGAACTTCGTGAGGTACTTGGGCATAATGTCGCCTTTCTCCATTTTTATGTTCCTGAGTTTATCCTTGAGTGCCAACTTCCTCTGGTCACTCTTGCTTTGAAATAAATCTTTCAAAGATTTCCACATCAAGAATGGAGAAGCTTTACCATGAAGGCTGGACACTATGTGATCCTTCAAACCTTCCAACAGAATCCTTCGAAACTTTTCTATCTTCTTTTACCATGCGTCAAGTACAGCAGCATCGCTAGAAGTAGGTTTTGGAATTTCTGCATCTATGAACTCCTTCAAACCATTTTCATCCAGCACCGCCTCCATCCTATCCTTTCATGCAATATAATTCAAGCTGCCCTCAAGGGTATACTCCAATCGCAATCCATTGAAAGACATCTCAACTTCGACACCAAGAAAACACTACTGCAAATTCAAATTCCACCAGCTCAAAACTCAACCGCTTCAATGTTTTGCAATTGCTCCAATGATCAATATCGCTCTAATACCATGTATAAATTTTAATGACTAATATGTTATCCACCTAGATTCTCCTAATCACACACTATTTTAACTTCATGCACAATACAAAATCTCTTCTACCATTGATCATTAATTGCGGAAATAAAAACAATCGCATGCGCACATTAAAACCATAAACAATCACACATATGAACACATTATTTTATGGGAAAGCTTAAAGCTGAAAACCCCCAAATTTCTATATATTATATGTCATGATATCATGTAACAATCATCATACAAAGCTCCTCACAAGCTCTCAGTACAATCTCCAATTGCTACACACTAATCAAGCTAGATCTAGCAAAACACATGCTCCAATCTCTGCCACCTGATAGCCTGCCTCTACTACGCAATCAATGTTGAAGAATGGCTCATAAATAAATTCAAACCACCTGGCTTGTACTGCGCAATCCTCATTGGCATCTCTAATCACTGGTTGTTGTAAATCATGCAACAGTATAGTTACAACTGATAGTCACACTGCTCTTTCACCTATCTCTTCACTGGTCTCCACTGAAACTATCCATGCACTAAAGTTAACTGATGTATTCTTTAGTTGATTAATGAGTTTATAATTATTGAATTAATTAATAATTAATTCACACAACTCTTACTAGTGTATCAATCAGTTAGACTAGATACAACTAGCTCAACTATGTTTGGCTTAGTTAAACTGAACACAACTCCATTAACTTCCTCAATCAACTCCACCAAACTCTCTCACATTAGTTCTAACTGAAGTATCCATGCAATAGCTCCACTTAACCATTAGGAATAGCGTAATTCCTTCTGTCAGCTCTTGTGCCACATCTGTGCACTTAACTGAAGTGCTCCAAGACAATAAGATAATGTTTATAGTCCAAATATTATTAAGAGCTAATAATATTCGACATATCTATTTTTAGACTGGCAATCTAAAAATAGATTCCGCCCAATATGTCTAAAAATAGAAGTCCATATATTTTTCCCGACTTCACCAACCATCCACAAATAGCAACCGGCAACTCAGGCAGAATATGATCCATATGTCTAAAACAGACTTTTGCTTCAAAAAATAGCCTCCAAGTGGCCCACTTAGTGAAGGCGACTTCTTCCTACTAAGCCCATCATCTTGATGCAATCTCAACACTACATGCTACACGCATGACCAGCTCATCGATGCATTTATGTAAGGTAAGCATGCAACATTGTGGTTTATGTGCAAAACCATTGTCCTTATAGAGTACTAGGCATGAGTACACCTGAAGAAGCTTTTACTGGTAAGAAGCATGATATTTATCATTTGAATATTTTTGGCTCATATGTTTACATTCATGTGATAAAGGATGCCAGGAAGAATCTGGAGGCGACTGCAGAAGTTAGGATATTTGTGGGGTACATAGAAACACCCCATAATTATCGTGTGTATTTTCCAGACAATCGGATGATTGTGGTGTGACGACATATAAAATTCAATGAGGTAAAAGCCATGAAGTTGTCGCTTGAAAGGGAGCTACACTTGCATGCAGAAGAGGAACTTCTTGTTCCCAAAGATGAGCCTCTAGATGTGGATCAACCACAGGAGGAGATTCATGGAGTGGAGGATTCCACTCATGCAGAACCAAACATTAGACAAGGCATAAATCATACCACAGAAGCTGAGAGACTAAAGCTTGATGCAACACAGAATGTAGGAGTCCCAACATCACAGCGCAGACAGAGACAGTCACCTGAATGATTTACTGGATACATGGCTCTGATGAGCAAGTGTATTGTGACAGAGCCATCTTCTTTTGAAGAAGAAGTGCAGGAGCCCACATGGGTAGATGCCATGGTGGAGGATAATGACTCCATTGTCAGAAACAATGCTTGGGAGATTGTTCCAAGGCCAGTGGGAAAATCAGTTGTAGGATCAAGATGGATCTACAAGGTAAAAAAAGCTTTTGATGGGAGCGTCAAGAAGTATAAGGCAAGATTTGTTGCCTGAGGCTTCTCATAGATCGAGGGGATTTATTATGAAGAAACCTTTGCACCTGTCACACGATATTATTCCATAAGGACCATCTTTGCTCTCTCAGCGCAGATGGGTTGGCACATTCATCAGATGGATGTGAAGACTACGTTCCTTAATGGGATCATTGAGGAAGAAGTGTACATTGAGTAGCCTGAAGTATTTGAGATCTTTAGCAGTGCGTCGCATGTGTGCAGGCTCAAAAGAGTGTTGTATGGGCTGAAGCAAGCACCTCATGCTTGGTACACATAGATCGACAACTATTTCACTGGACTTGGCTTCACCAAGAGTGAGGCGGGTGAAAACCTGTACCAAATTGTGGTAGAGGGTAAGCTTTTAATCATTGTTCTTTATGTTGATGATTTAATACTAATGGGTGATGAGCAGTTGATACACTCATGCAAGGCAGATCTTTCAAAGGAGTTTGAGATGAAGGATTTGGGCCTCCTTGATTATTTCCTTGGATTGGAAATATGGCAACGGGAAGGTGAACTGTTTGTGTCTCAAGGCAAGTATGCCCGAGAGATACTGGAGAAGTTTCACATGCAAGGCTATAAGCCTATTGACACTCCTCTTCCAGGAAATTAGAGGAAAGAGGAGTGTACATCGACAGAGGTAGTGGATGCCACTGTTTATTGACAGTTGATGGGTTCTCTCATGTATTTAGTTAATACAAGACCGGACATATGCTATGCGGTGAACCAGCTTTCACAAGCGATGGTTAAGCCTACCAAGCTCTTTTGGAAGGCAGGCAAGCATGTCTTGAGATATCTCAGGGGCACATCTGAGTATAGATTATGGTACAGACAGGTGGATGAGGTGAAGTTGCATGGCTTCATGGATGCAGATTGGGCAGGCAGCCCAACAGACATAAACAACACATCAGGAGGGGTTTTCAGTATCGGATCTATGGTAGTTTCTTGGTACAGTAGGAAACAAAGATCTGTGACACCCATTTCAGCGGAAGCAGAATACATGGCATCAAGTCAAGCTGTATGTGAGGCTATCTGGTTGAGGAAGATCCTAGTTGGTTTTTTCAATTCACATTTAGATCCTATAGTGATACATTGTGATAATCAAAGTTGCATTAAACTCTCGATTAATCTTTTGTTTCATGATAGATCTAAACATATTGATATCCAGTATCATCATATCAGAGATTGTGTGCAGCGGAAGATCATGTTGCTTCAATAAATTCCTATGGAAGATCAAGATGTAGATATTCTGACGAAGGCACTCACCAAGAGAAAATTCAAATACCATAGAGGCATGATCAGGGTGAAGGATAATCCCTATCTTGTTGAGAGGGAGTGTTGAGATTCAATAATATAATGAGCTTAGTGAAAAGAGTCACCTTCACTAAGTGGGCCCGCAAGCTATTTTTGGCGAAAGTCTATTTTAGACTGTCTATTTTTAGACATGGTGATCATATTTCAGAAGTTGCAGGATGCTATTTGTGGATGGTCGGTCAAGTTGGAAAAATAGATGAAATTCTATTTTTGGAATATTGGGCAAAGTCTATTTATAGATATTCGATCTAAAAATAGAAGTGTTGATTATTATTAGCTCTTAATAATAATCCGACAATAAACATCAACTTATTCTCTTTGAGCACTTAATTTCAGTGCACAGATTTGGAAAATCAGTGGGCTGAAGGAATTACAAAATTTCTAGGGTTTACTGGTGGTTCATGCATGGAGGACTCAGTTAGAACTGAAGTGACAAAGTTATGACAGAGTTGGAAGAGTAGTTCATGGATTTGTTATTCAGTTTAACTCAATTATTGGAGTTAAACTCAGTTGAGCTAGTTGTATCTAGTCTAACTAAATGATACACTAGTGAGAGCGGAGTGAATTAATTAGTTAATTAATCCACAAATAATGACTCATTAATCAACTAAACAAGACAACAGTTAACAACAGTGCATGGTAGTTCCAGTGGAGACCCAGTGGAGAGATAGGTGAAAGGGCAAGATGGAATATCCATTGTGACTATAGTGATGCATTGATTGCACCACACACACATTGGAGTTGCCAATGAGGATTGCACAATCAAGGCAAGGGTAATTCGAATTAATTTAGAGCTATTTTTCAGTAGGGATTGCGTAGTGGAGACAGGTTATCAGGTTGAAATAAATCGGTGCATGGATTTGTAGATTTCTTCTGATTAGTGTGTGACGATTGATTGTACTGAGAGCTTGATGTACTAAGCTTTTTATGATATTGTTACATGATCTCCATGATACATAATATATGATAGTTGGGGTTTTCAGCTTCAGGCTTTCCCATTAAACAACTTTGTTATGTGCGATTGTTTTTATTGTTTCATGTGTTTGCAATTGATTTTAATTTCTGCAAAGTATTAACAGTGGAAGGATTTTGTATTTAGCAAGACGATAAAATATTGTTAGATCAGGAGAATATGGAAATATATATGTATCTTGTATATAATTTCTACAATCTCTCTGAAAGGAATAGGATGACAAGAATCAATATGGTTTAATTTATGAATCTAACATTTTTTTAAGTGTGCAAATATTGACATCCGAGAAGAAGCAATTGCAGACATTAAGGACAATTATAAGTCCCAAGAACCTGCAACATTGAATATAAAGAATGTTACCCTGCAATCAAGATCAAGAAAGAGGAGATTAAGAGTTCAAGTGTTCCACCTTTGGCGCATAAAACGTAAAAAATAGGAGAAGATCCGCCACTATCTTATGGCAAGAAAGGTGAAGATGAAACTTCACCAACTAATCAACAAGCATGGAACCTTTAGCAAGAAGGAAAAAATGAAAGCTTGGTTATCAAGTTTTTCTTTAGTTATCATTGAAAGCCTAGCTAAGACTGAGACCAGTAGACGTACGTTATTCATGTTATCCTTTGATCCATTTCTCCATTAAAAGGGGAACTTGGAATAATGGAGAAATTTAGAATTTTCCATATTATTATATTATTAGTGATCTATTGTGATCAGTTAGATTGGATCCTATTTTTAAGGAATATGTTCAATTCCCCAACAGGTTTCCAACTTTATTTATGTATGAATGATTTCATGTATGAATAGAAGTGTCATGTGCAAGCACTCTTCATGTACTTGAGCTTGGCTCATCGGAGAGATGCTCAATTCCTCCATTTACTGTCTCTCCTAAATTTTAAATTTTATCATTCAAAATGGTACAATTATGCTTCTTCGTTCTATCATTATCTAAATATAAAAAGGTACATTTATGCTTCTTCATTGTATCATTATGTTTCTGAATGTCCAAACTAGTTTGTTTGATTTTACTTGCTTGTAGTTTCTAAATATTTCAATTATGTAGTTAGTTGCTTATTCAAGCTCGCATCTTTTGAACATATTTATTGGCATTTAAGCTCAGGGCCTAGGATGGAGGATTATGGAGGCTTTACAAGTTTTCTTGGGATAAATTTTACAACATTGATGTGATTTGTATAATAATAATTTTCTCCAACTCCGAGGCGGTCTAGGTTGTCTTTTCATGGAAATCTTTGGATTTCTTAGAAAAATTCTTAAAAATAATGGAAGTACTTGGAAAATTCTTAAAATGAAAACTCTTGCTTCTTCCTCACAACTCATTCTTGCCATTGATTTCATCTGATGTAATGATATCATTTTTTTTTCATATCGAATTGTTTACGTCTCCATGAAGGTCAATTTCTTGCCCCCATAAATCTTTTGTCATTATGTTTTTTTTTGTTTAGAACCCGAAACAATACTTTATACCTTACTGAAATAACATGTATCCCTCACTCACAAATTCCTTCACTTCGTAAAATGAAGTGACTTTGTTATCATTGAATATATCTGTGACTGTGCACAAGTCACCTCATATGCATTATTGGGACCTTTGTTAGTTTTTTGGGAAGCTAAATCGGTTTCTCAGTCACAAATTGTAGATATGAATACCTTAAAATCAAAATCAACATTATGTAGTTGCAAGATCCATCTTAACATGAGTCGAAAACTTCTTCACCTGAAAACTTTTTTAAAGTGAAAAATACAATGTGTTATTTTTCATTATTTAAATTGTATTTGTGAATGGTAAATAGAGTGTAAAATGGTTCTTCTTCACCTCAAAACTTATTTAAAGTGAAAAATACAATGTGTTATTTTTCATTGTTTAAATTGTATTTGTGAATGGTAAATAGAGTATAAAATAGTTTTTTATTATTAATATATTTTTAAGTATATGCTGATATTAATTCGCATTAAATTATTTTATTGATAAATCACATTGAATATTTTTTTATATACAACATTAAAATATTTTATAACAAAGATCTTCAAACAGTTTATAAAATTTCTTGGTGAAATATTTTTGAAAAGTATAAGATTTAAACATGGCCCATTTTTTTACTTCTAATTACTTTACAACATATTTACCTTTTTTATTATAATCGAAATTATTTTTTTATTTAGAACATAATCTTATTTTTTATTTTTATTTTAAAGGGGAGCGAATGCACGGACAAACTTACACATCCCATCATACTGGGCTGTAAATGAGCCTCTCGGCTCAATTGTTTTTCCCATGACCTTTCCATATATTATTTTTTATATAAAATAGAGGCTTAAAAAATCTTAATTTTAATTTAGTTTATTTTTATTTTTATGTAATTTTGATTGAGTCATATTACAACATCTCTTCTATAGAGAAAACAATAATATTTTTTAATATAAAAAATCATTTAACTTTTAATTATTTTATGTTTAAACTATCAAATTGATATAAACATTTTATTAAAAGGAAATTTTTATAATTTCATTAATAATAAATATGAGGATAATTTGTATTATTTTTTTATTGTTTTTGATATTTTCTTTATTTTTAATATAAATATTATTTTATTAAATTTTAAAAATATAATATAAATTAAATATATAACATCAAGGGTTGAGAAAAAAAAATAACACCCATTATTTTATTAAATTTTAAAAGTATAGTATAAATTAAATATACAACATTAAGTGTTTAAGAAAGAAGAAAAAAAAAACAAACAACTAAATGCATAGAAGATGATTCACCTTTATTCCATAACATTCAAAATACATGGTTGGATGTTTTCGTGTTGAAAATTATAGAGCCCCTATATTCCCTTAATAGCCAAAATACATGTTTCGGGTCATAAAATATATATTCAAATCCAAACAAGGTAGGTTGGGAGCAACAAGATCCTGCCCAAGAGAAAGGATGTTTCACTAAAAAATTATGCCTCTTCCGTCAAAAGGCATGAGTGACTAAAGCAGCTTGCGACTATTTTGTGATAAAATTTAAAATTACTATCCACTTCCAAACAAATATTAAATGAACAATACGTTTTATAGGTCAAACATTGTGACTACAATTAAATAAGCTAATCATAGTAATGGCACGAAGCTAGAATTGGAAGAGTCTGTACTCGTGTTCTTACTACATTAATGAATTCATGTTTGATGGTTTTTTGTGGGTATTTTTGGGAGGTCTTTGTTGGTGTTGGAAAGATAATCCATTGGTTATGTTGACCCCACGAAAGGAGAAGAAAGAAAGTAAGTAAGTAATTTTAACATCCACAAAGGCTTTAAGTTTGAGTCTTGCTCCTGTCGCCTCATCAGGCTTGATTGGTTCGAGGTATGCAACATCAGAAGAAGATTTTTTATTGCTCAAATTTAGAGTAGGTTAGATTAGGAAGGACCTCACCAAAAAGAGACAGGACAGAGTGACTAAGGTATTGCTTTTGCCAAAGACAACAATTCAAGAAGGAAGGTTGGAACTTATGAGGCAGATGAATGAAAGGTGGCTTAAGCATTTCAGAAGGTTTCAATAAGAAAGGTTGTAGTTATCCCATTCTTTAACCTATTTATCTACCTTTCACTCTCTTTGGCTCTATGCTAATAGCTCTCTTATCTTCTCCCTTACTCGATAGGAGCTATATACAAACCCAAACTCTCTATCTTCTATACAGGAAATGGTCCCATTAACAATTAGCACTAAAATCTGAAGTTAACAAATACACATAGTTAATTCATGAACCAAACAAAAGGTAAAGGTACAAAAGCTACTCATAACACCAAGAAACCATGCATATATACAGAATTTAATTCAAGCTAAATATGAAAAAGAATAAATAACAAACACAACGTTTATGTTTGCGCGAAATTACAAAGAAACGGATGAAAATGAGAATTTTAAAAATGTGATTTTATTAATTATAGACTAACCAACTCCAAATTCAGGAAAAGGAAGGGTGAGTAAATGTGGGTAGTTAAGTTATTTAAAAATATGTTATTATTTTCTTGGGATGGTTTGTAAATAAAAAATAAAATTTGCATAGAAACTGCTATGAATAATTTATTTAAAATATTGTTTACCGAATTAAATGACAATGGATGTACTGTGTGGTGTGGAAGGATACATTCAACAATGTAATAATAAATTTATTACTAAATTTAGTGACTGCAATCATTTTAAGTTGATTAAATTAATGTTATAAATCAAAGGGGCTTAAATTAATTTAAAAAATTAAAAAATAAGTCTGATAATCATCAACATATGAACATATGAACACATGTCAACATGTAAAAATATGTGAGTGTATAAAATGTTCAAGTAACACTTGCAACAACAATTATTGGTTGAAATGGAAGGCAGTGGCACATTTTGGATATATTCCATGCAAATATTTTCATGGCAGTTCAAGACAGAGGAGCAGTTGTTCCAGTAAATTCTACAGCTGGTGAATGAGATCGATATCTGGTAGCTGCAGTAGCATTAGAGAAAGTATGATATGATAAGTAGATCAAAGCATCAGAGCTAGAAGACAGTGGTGGAGCCGTCACACATGCAAGAACACAACTAGTTGAAGCACACCTTAACGGTAAATCCAAATAAAGTAAAAGCACCAATTGATCGAGTCTCACTAGCGACATCTCACCCACTACCATTTGTTGGTACTTCATGCCAAGAGTCGATGTCTCTGGACCTATAAGGGGAAGGGGAAGAAAGAAAACATTAGCAGAAGTAAGCATGCATTCATACACCAAGGCAACGATGGGATTGGAAATGTAAATAATTTGGTAGGCTTGCGATGGAGTTATCACCAATCTCTGTAGCATTGAAAGTTCTTATAAAACCATGAATGGATATGGAGATATTTTAGGATTGATTATGTATATAAATTCCAGTGCCTAAAATAACCTTGGATATTACAGTAAAGGAGAGGCTAGCAGAACCATTGATTGGGCATATGATCAAATCACGAATTTCACCATTGAATTCAAGATTGGGATTGGAACTCTTGGTTGACCTAGTACCGGAGGAAGGAGTTCCATTTTTATATACATAATTTCACCTACGGATTATCCATGTGGATGGGAAATTAATCTTGCAAAGAATGAGAAGGACCTATTTCCAGCTCAGAATCTCTATGTGATGATGCTACAGAGAACTGTTAAACATCAGTCAAGGATAACCTATTCCTATGATTAAACTACTTAATCAACTTCTTAACCGACTAGAAGATGGATGAAGGAGAGGAAACAAGCAAGCAACTTCACTTATGTTTGATGGATGGGAGGCTAAAGGAAAGTAGTTCGTTTTTGGGGTAAGAGATTGATTGAATTATGCTTCTAGTGAAGCTAAGGCCAAGGCTTATGCAACTAGTTGCAATCATGAATGTAATGATGGGCTCGAAAGAAACGTTGGAATAATAGCGACATCAAGTGAAACAACCCAAGAGAAGGTGAAATGAATTCCTAACTGTGTCGGTAAAATAAATAGGACAAGACCAACATATCCATCAGTAAATTTTCCAAGTTGGGCTAAAAATTTCTTATTAAATTCTATCATTTTGTCAATTATGTTTTGTTGTATGTTTGTTTGATGGATTTCTGCTGTCGCTCCTAATCGAGTTAACTTCTAAGCTTACATTTGCATTGGCCTTATTGAATTTTGGTATTTTGAAAATACATTTTAGATTTTTACCTGTTTTCATTGTAGTCTTTGCTTCCATGAATGATGTATGTGCGTTTGTGCAACCTCATAGAATGAGCCTCCACTGCTTCCAAGGGAGGGAGTCCAATTGAATAAGGGATGATAAACCTAAGCTCTCAAGGCATATCCTTGGCTAGAATCGAGTAGTTACAGTGGCATTGTCTTCACCTGTGGCTTTCCAGTAAGCACACAAAATCTTATTGTTAGGTCGAGAGCATTTAGTTCCTCAATTTGGCAGTTCCACGATCTCTATTGAATCCTGAACAATTGAAGTGGTGAACGAATAATAAATCTGATCCGTATCACTGCTAAACTATAGATGATGGATGATATAAGCATGTTCTTATTGAGGCTCAGGTGAGGTTACAACTTGCATGATTTGAGAGGCTCAGGTGAGGTTACAACTTGCATGATTTGAGGCTAAGGTGAGGTCACATCTCAAGAAGCACTTGTCAAAGCAAGAAGTAGCACTTGTTAATGTAGAAAGAAAGAAGCAGAAGCATAATATGGTGTATCAAGTATATATATAACTTCTATTTAGTTTTAGCATTTAATGTTTCCCATTAGTGCTAGAATTACTTGAGTGAAAAATGTATATGATCAAACCTTTTTGTTTTAACCTAATATATATGGGCCTCTGTCTCGAAAAGAATCCAATAAGATGTGAAATCACTAATTGGTGGAAAATAAGGTCAGAAATATTTGATAGGTTAAAAAAATATAATAAAAAGAATATAACCAAAATCTTGATTAAAAATATTGGTTCACGAGCCTAGATAATGCTAAGTCGGTAAATTCAGTTACTATTGTCCCATGTCCTCTAACGGCAGGGACTAATAATATATAAAATAGTTAATTAACTCCTGCATGGAGATTTAACTATCTTTAGAGAGTCAGTTATGTGAGCGTTGAGTCAAGTCGAGTTATGTGAAATATGAATTTGGTAAGTGTGTGCATGTCAAGCTATATTAAGTGAGTCATTCGTAAAAAAGGATAAATAACCTTCATCGGGTTCATTGTATTAATATTGAAGTTTGTGTGATCAATAGAAGAGACGCAGCTCACGTGTTATTGTGTGAGAATTATTTTTGTTATTTGCGCATTTACTCTTCTTCCTTTCCAACAATTTGGTATCAGAGCGAGGTTACAAAGATCCATGGAGGACGAATCAGCAATAATCCATGTGTGAGAGGAGAAATATTTTTTTTCCTCGCTTGTTTAAGTTATAAGTTATAATGCATCTAGTAGGTTATATATATGGCATTATAATGTAGGTTCGTTCTGCAGATAAATTCGTTACAGTCGATGAACTTACGTTCTTTGTGCAACATGCGGGGTCCTTTGGTTTCTGCAGTGTTAGCACACTAACGCGGTACTAGTTGAAGTAACGAGCATTACATGCTACCAAAGTACACTTATGATGCGTTAGCGAATGAAAAGGTCAACATTAAGCATGTTGAAAAAATTCAGAAAGGAATCTAGATGTTTTAAAACATATACGTGAAAAGGTTTTATTCTTTTTAAATTTTTTCAAAAGGAACTTTTTAAAAGAATAAAAAGGCTTTGAATAATACAAGGTTTCAAAAGGAGTGATTATTAAAAGGTGATTATTATAAAATTTTATTTTATATATAAAATAATTTTTTTATAATATATATATATATATATATATATATATATATATATAAAATGAAACTTAGGGTTTTATTATAAGGGTTATTTTTTGAGCTTTACAAAGTTTATAAAAGGAGAAACTTAGGGTTTCATAAGAGAAGAGAATTTTTTGAAGAAATATGGCAACAACCTGTTTTCAGCCACAAATTCCTCCTTTCACAGGGAAGGATTATGATGTGTGGGCTATTAAGATGGAGATCATGTTGAAAGTGCATGATGTTCAGGATCATGTCAAATTTGGGTTTTCAGAACCTCAGAGTGAAGGAGAAGAATGAGCTCTCACCAATGCAAACTCGGGGGAACCATGGAAGAAATAAAAAAGGAAGAATGCACAAGCATTTCTTCTTATCCAGCAAGTAGTGGACCGAGCAGTGTTCCAGAAGACTATGATTATTTATTCAGCAAAGAAAGCATGGGAAACTTTGGTGACAAGCTATCAAGGTATGGCCAAAGTCAATATTGTTAAATTGCATAATATTAAGAGATACTTTGAAAGTTTGCAAATGAAGGAGACATAAGACATCGATTATTTCATGAATCGGGTCATGTCTATCGTAAATCAGTTAAAAATTTATGGTGAAGATATTAAATATCGAACAGTGATTGAGAAGGTACTTAGATCTTTTTCTACCAAGTTTGATGTTGTGGTAGCATCCATAGAAGAAACCAAGGTTTTGGAAACACTAATAGTTGATGAGTTGATGGGATCACTTCTATCGCATGAAGCAAGGATAAATAGAAATAAGGATTCCACTATAGAAACTACTTTCAAAAGCCAGGTTTCTATTTAAAGAGGTCGAGGAAGAGTTCGATCGAGAGGCAGAGGACGAGGTGAAAGATATGGTGGTCAGAGAGAGAGCCTAGAAGAGCATGAACATGAAAGTGGAAGAAGCAACAGAAACATCAAAAAATAATCAAATGTTTGACAAATAAAAGGTGAGATGTTATTATTGCAATAAATTTGGTCACTATTCTCGTGATTGCAAGAAGAGGATAGTTCATCAAGGAAACCAGAGAGCGATTGTTAGTACAGAGAATACTAACTCCATGTTCCTAGCTTGCCATAGCATGCATGGACCATATGATAATGTATGGCTAATAGACAGTGTTTGCAGTAACCACATGACAAGAAACAAGTGTTTGGTTGAAAATTTGGATCAATATGCGAAGACAAAGGTAAATTTGGGGACTAAAAAGACTTTGGATGTAGATCGAAAAGGAGTGGTAAAAATTCTGACCAAGCATGGGGAGCTAAAGACAATCTCAGAGGTATATTATGTTCCAGGTCTTAAACATAATTTGATAAGCATTGGTCAATTGACGCAGAAAGGATACAAAGTTATCTTTTAGGGAAACGAGTGTGTTATTTATGACAATCCCCCAACCAAGAAGTTGATAACAAAGGTGCAGATGAAGAGGAATAAAATATTTCCTTTAATCATGAATTATAGTGATCAGGTTAGCTCATTTACAGTTGGATGTTCTAATTATTATTGGTTATGGCACTTTTAGTTTAGACACTTTCACTTTTCTGGTTTAAGAATGTTGCAACAGAAATAGATGGTCAGAGGATTCCCTCCCATCAAATAACTTGCTAGTACTTGTGAGTGTTGCATATTGGGAAAGAAACACCGTGAAATTTTTCTGAAGGGGGTAGCATACAGATAAAATCAGCCACTTGAGCTGGTGCATACAGAATTTTGTGGACCTATGAGGACACAGTCGATTGGTGGAAGTTGTTACTTCCTCACTTTTATTGATGACTATAGCAAAAATACTTGGGTCTTCTTCTTGAAGCAAAAGTCTGAAACTTTTACAATTTTCAAAGAATTAAAAGCCTTAGAAGAGAAATAAAGTGATCAATAGATCAAGGTATTGAGGTCAGATCGTGGTGGAGAATATGATTCGAAGGCATTCCATGAATACTGCAAAAAAAATGTAATCATAAGATAGTTTACAACCAAGTACACACCGCAGCAGAATGGTGTAGTAGAGAGAAAGAACAGAACAATTATGAACATGACAAGGAGCATGTTGAAAGGAAGAAACTTGTCTAATGAGTATTGGGTAGAAGCACTTGCATGCATTGATTATGTGATAAACATATCTTCTATAAATAGTGTTATGAAATGAGTACCAGAAGAAGCATGGTTAGGTATGTCATGCAACGTATCTCATCTCATATTTTTTGGATGTGTAGTTTATGCACATGTGCCTAAGAAGATAAGAGGAAAAGTGGATGATAAATGTGAAAATGCATATTTATTGGCTATAGTGAGCAATCAAAAGCTTACAAATTGTATAATCCTATCACCAAGCAGACCATAATTAGCAGAGATTTTTTGTTTGAAGAACAAGAGTCATGGAATGGGACTGTAGACAAAATAGTTGATGCGCAAGCACCATTGATGGAAGAGGATAATGTAGCAGATAAGGAGCAGCAAGAACTGAAAGAGAAGACACCAAATAGAGTCACACGAGCAAGGAATCCAAGATTTTCAGAGAAGCATGGATCTTCAAGCAGTTCAATAGACTAGAATTCTCCTAACAGCCATTCAAGTGATGAATCAATCAATCACTAGTAGAAAATGATGAAATTAGTGACTAGGTGACTAAAAAATTTAGTCACCACAATTATTTCAATTGAATTACTACTAAATTTGAGCAATTTTAAGTGACCGAACTAAAAATGACTAACTTAAATGACTAATTTAGTCTAGGAATAAAATATACGACTAGAGAATAAGTGACCAAACTAAAAGCAACTAACTGAAATGACTAATTTAGTCCATGAATAAAATAAATGACTAGATAATAAGTGACACAATAAGGTAAATAACTACTATAATATACTACAAAAAAATGAAATACTACAAAAAATGAACAATCTACAAAAAAAATGAAATACTACAAAAAAAAGAAATACTACAAAAAATGAGCAATATTAAGTGACCCAACTAAAACCAACTAACATAAATGAATAATTTAGTCGCAGGTTAAAATATACGACTAGCTAATAAGTAATACAACTAAAAATGAATAATGTGAATGACTAATGTAACTAAAATATGCTAACTTCTAATAGGGTATTTTTGAGCTACCTACAACTACTTGAAGTTTATTAATATCATTATTCCCAAAAAAATAATGGGCTACCTACGACTATTTAAGTTTATTAATAACATTCTTTATAAAATTAGGTATATTCCCCTTATGTTCAAACCTTATGTCATTTTTCCCTCTTTGTATGAACATACTTAC
The DNA here is from genome assembly GCA_034641835.2 of Pinus albicaulis. Classification (NCBI taxonomy): domain Eukaryota; kingdom Viridiplantae; phylum Streptophyta; class Pinopsida; order Pinales; family Pinaceae; genus Pinus; species Pinus albicaulis. The sequence continues at coordinate 600,052,347 of CM076575.1, read as the reverse complement.
TTAGGGAGGTCTTTTATACTCTCATGTGATGTATCGTGAAGATATTTTTCAAAATAAGATACTCTCCAGCCAAAAATATCACTCTCTAAACCTCCGACAACCTTAGATATATAACCTATATATCAAGCGACCTCCACTTAAATGAAAAAAAAAACTAACCTTAAATAGAAACATAAAATACTATAACAATTGACAAAATGGTACAATCTAATCTTGAATTACTCTAAAAATCTAAAATCAACCCATTAATATTTTACTTCCTACTAACAATTGAATAAAAGAAAATTAACCTTAAATAGAAATATAAAATACAATATTAACATAAAATAATATAACAATTCACAAAATGTTAAAATATAATCTTGAATTACTCTAAAATCAACCCATTAAAATTTAATTCCTGCTAACAATTGACAAATTGTTAAAATCTAATGTTCAGTTATATTTTAAAAATCTTAAATAAGGCCATTAAAATAAATTTCCCGGGAAATCTAAAATTACTATGTTCACTAAATATCATGATAGGAAAAATCTCTTCCTCAAAACACCAATCTACAGAGCAAGAGCCTCAAAATTGCACAAGCCCTTTACGTTTTTAGCAAACAAGATCCCCTCTGGAGGGCTTTGGTCCTGGATCAGCTTAAAGATAGATTTTCGTTCACAACAATCAAGATCCCCTTTGGATGGCTTTGGTCCTTGATCATCTTAAAGACAAATTTTCCTTCAAAAGCTGTTGGAAATCCACATACATTGTTGCACATTGGCCCATGCATGTCCTCCCTCAGGTGCCATTGAAGGTCAGTAATTTCTACTCAGATTACTAATTTCAAAGTTGGTTGTGTGCTATTTTAGATCGTTTAGAGATGAAACGTGAATAGCTTCAGGTATAGTGTGGATCATAGAAACAATCTGTCCCTCGGGGTTCAAAACTTGTCATTTGGAACCCAACAAGCCAGTTCTTCTGAGCAATGATGCATTGGTCAGCTGGCCTGTAATGAAGAAGTGGAACAAAGGCTACATGTGTGAAGTTACTGGAGATGTGGAATTTGTTGTAGGTCCTATCGAAATGAAGCTCAAAGACTACTTTGCCTATGTTGATTCTGTCAAAAAAGAGCGCCCTCTTTATTTATTTGACCCTAAATTTGGAGACAAAGTGTCAGCCCTGGCATCGGATTTTGAAGTCCCTATTTATTTTAAAGAAGACATGTTTTCATTATTTGGGAAGGAGAGACCAGATTACATGTGGCTTTTTGTAGGTCCAGCTAGATCAGGGTATTCCTTTCTTATAAACCCAAATAGAACTTCTGCATGGAATGTAGTCTTAAAGGGCTCTAAGAAATGGATACTATTTCCTCTAGATGTGATCCCTTTGTGGCATTTATCCCAGCGCAAATGGTGCTGAGACTACGTCTCCGGTGTCGATAATTGAGTGGTTCATGAATTTCTATGGACAGACTAAGCGGTGGAAGAAGAGACCCATTGAATGCATTTGCAGGGCTAGGGAGGTGATTTTTGTGCCTAATGGATGGTGGCATTTAGTTATCAATCTGGAGGATTCCATTTCCATAACACAAAATTATGTTAGCAAGAGAAATTTATTGAAAGTTATGGATTCCCTCAGCAGGCCCAATTCAAAGGAACTAGTGTCTGAGGCAACAAACCGAGTCAAATTGTATGAAAATTTTAGAAAATCATATGAGACTCTTAATATCGGTTCCATTGAAGAGTTAAAAAAAAAGAGGAAGAGAAGAAAACAAGAAATAAATATTCATCCTTTTGGGGGTGTGTTACTAATCCAAAAGTGTGAGGGTTTAAATTTGGATTTTGAATTGAGACTTACTAACTCATCATTCTGCTAGCAAGCTGCAATATATGTTGGCCAAAATTTTGTAGTGTTCTATGTTGTCTATGAGGGAGGGAGTTTGTTTGATGGGACTTCAATTTTCATCTCCAAACGAGAACTCATAAAATCCAAATAGGAGATTTGTTTGATGATATGTGGTATATTGACTATTCTGTCCTCCAGCTTTTACTGCAATTCAAACAGCTTTGTGCAATGAGTGTTACAATGGGAAATAAGCCTAATGTCAATTTGCACATAACAATATATTAATTTTAACTCTAGCAGAAGTCAAATCTCACACTAATTTAATGCTTATGATCTTACTTTAATAGCACACTATTTACTAAGTCATGAATAATGATCAAAATTGGTGAAGGGGGGGAGGAGGGGGGGGGGGGGGGGCACGTGGAGGGCATGGTCTCATGAGAAATATGACCACCTTTTCCAGCAAACGCTCTTTATTTACCTATTTGTATGAGCATTATTAAGGGTTTCATTTTCATGATATTCTTTTTCTCTTCTTTTGGTTTAGGACTTCAACAAGCTGTACAATTGTATGAATGGTGTTGGATGCCATTTGTTGCAAATGATAATGGGAAAACCAAGCAAGAAATTGAAATTCAACAACGAAAGTCAATCAATTTGATACACAATAAAATAAAATAAAAATGCAATAGGTTGTGATTTTAGCAACATTTGAGATTCAACAGAATCTACTAGCACTATATAGGAAGGAGAGTTTTCTTTATTTTAGTCTATACTTGGTTAGTTCACGTTCTCTCATCCCTACTTCAAATCCCGCTCCCTAACCAGTATTTATTAGTGGATTTCCTTATCCAACTGTTAGCACCTGAATTGGACCCCAGGCTGCAAAAGGCAAATCAGGGTAACAACTAAACCACGCTCAGCCTTGTAGCTAGCCCTACAAGGATAGGAGAGGGCTCTCTCCGTAAAATAATATTCAAAGGAATACAATAAATGGACTGATATTAGGCTAGATAAAATGATGGGAAAAATATTTAATAAAATAAATGAATTTTTCAGGGACGTGTGGGATAAAAAGGGACAGTTGAAACCGGGAATTAAATCAGGACACAGGGTATTTCACAGGGCAAGATAGGTAGAAAAATTAGCAATTAAAATTTAATGAGGATGGGATGGAAAGATTGGTGCGACGCTGAAAAGGGCACAATAAATGGATCCTTTTCAAACAGAAGAAAAATACAGAGTATGAATGATTTCCCAAGGCAGAGCATATAAAATGGATTCTACCTTTCTGTCTTGAAAGCATTCAAAAGGAAATGTTTATGGATGAATGGAACACATAACAATTCACATATAAAACAAAGGAGAAAAACAAATTCTAAATCTCATACCACATGGATCCCACAAATCAGAGCTGCATCTCTTATTAATTCCTGTCAAACTGTACAATGTAGCGCAGAGATGTTCTTCCACACTTTTCCCCTACTTTCTGAGTTACAGACTATTCAGACCTCTTTACAAATGATTTACAATTACATTAAATAGGCTGAAATGTGGGAACATAGATCCACAAGAAAAGGGAGCTGTTTTAATAGCTGAAGAACTAAAATCCAATCATAGAAAATAGATCCAACAATCTGCCCCTAAAAATAAGGGACAGCATTGCGTTTGACTACTTGGAGATTTTGCTGTTATGATGTATGGAATAAAATAGGTAATCTAATGAAGAGTTTTCCTATTTTGTTGCTGCTGTAACAATATTTGTTTTGAATAAGCTCTCGACCCTTTGACTGTCGCTTTGCTTTCCACTATTTCTTTTGAAGAGAACTGACCTTTACAAAATATTTTGGAAAAATGAAATGAAATTATGCCTTGGTGAAGGGAAAATTCAATTTTAAATGGGAAGAAGGGATGGGAAGGAGGCGGAAATCATATAAAAATTGCAATCGCAATAGATGGGTGGAGAGATAATATATAAAAAACACATTGTGATATGGCGCCATCGCAATCGGAATCGGAAGGACCAGGGAAGGGGATATAATATAATAAACAGTTTGAAAATAGTGAAATCGCAATCGGAGCTTCGGGGAATAGGAAGGATAACAAAAATCTTCCGATGCGATTTGGGGATGTGAAACTAGAGGGAAAAAACTTTGTAATAATGAAATAATAAAAATTTTAACCTTTATAAAGGAAAAGGGCTCTTTGTAATGAATGGGTGGAAGGCTTAAGTGGTGGGACTGGGGGTTAATCGCAATCGGAAATTGGAAGGGAGCAGAGTGTAACATATATGGGAATGCCGATTGCGATGGCCCGATTAGCTATGGGCCATTCGATCGGCGGGGAAAATCAACGGTGGGGAGATCAATCAGGGGTTGTTGTGATCGGAGGAGAAGATCGGGTAATCAGAGGGAGGGACTTGCGATTGATCGGATCAGAGGATGGTGAGGTTGGCGGATCGGAGCATTCGAATAAATTGTGCGATGCGATCGGGGGGAAAGGTTTGCAATGGATCAATCGGAGGGGGACTTATGGAAGTGCCGATTGCCGATGGCCCGATTAGCTGTGGGCCGTCGAATTGGACCAAGAGATCGATGGTGGAGACATTGATCGGGGGATTTTCCATCAGGGGTAAGCTATCAGGGCAATTGCATCAGAAAATTTTGCGATGGGCCAATCGGGACATACAAATAAAACATGCGATGAGATTGAAAGGGGAAGGGACTTGGGTTATGCGGGTTTTGTTATAATATAAAACTTTATAATAAAGTTTCATCATAACGTATGGTGGGGAAGTGGTTTGGGAATACATCGCATATTTGTTAAATTATTTTATAATGCGATTTTATAATCGGAAAGAGGGAAAAAGGGTTTATAAGAAAAGATATTAAACTTTAAACATAAAGTTTAAGGGGACATGGGAAATAGGGGAGGTTTAGGGAATAAGAGACTTTTACTTCACTTAGGCATAGAATTCAATCCAGAAGTTAGTTTTGAGAGTGTAGTATACCGTTGGAAAGCTATTTCCAGGCTCTTTCTGATAGATTTGCTTAGAAGATGATTTGGTGCCGAACATGCTATGGAAAAATTCTCTGAAGGCAGGGACATCACTTTGTGGAGATAACAACTTCTGAATTGTGACTTACTACATATGATGATATAAAATTACATAATGAATAATAATAAAGGCAAAATATCATGTTTTCACCTCAAAACATAGTTTTGAGGTGAAAATTACATCAAGCTGAATAAAATGTCTCTTTTATCTTCCAGGTGTTGTGACTTTGAATTTATTGACTTCCTCATGACCTTGCTGATATTATTGACCTTTGACTCATTAATTTGACAATGGGGAGACCCTAGAAACTAATGAGACCCATCCTATGACCTACTGATATGATTTTGAGTATGAAAATGACTAATGAATAAAGACCATAGGAAGGAAAATCAGCAAGTACCTCATGAGGGAAAACTGATGAAGAATTACTACCATCAATGAATCCATGACCTAGCGGAATGGTGAAATTTATTCGGTATGAGACACCTAATATGCAAATGCAAAAGAGCAGTTTTGATCACTGATGACAGTATGACTAGACTGACACTAACATTGGCTCCAATGGGGATGGTAGCTCCTTGGAGGTGCCAGGAACACCGTAGACCAAGTAGCCTTATCCATTTGGGCATGGAGTCAAAAATGTAAACTGACTCTAACTCTAAGACACAAATGCAAACTGACTGTGACTCTAGACTAAGACTAAAAACTGAAATGAAACCAAACCATACACATATCATCCAAGTTTTATAGCCTTCACCTCGGGCCCCAAACTTGAATGACTGTGCATTTTGAACTTTGATTTTAGAAAAATAAAATGGTATATACAATGATGATGAGATAGATTCTGATCCATGTCTTCAACAATGGTAGTGCTTCAATAGCCTACCATTTACTGCTCCTCCAGGACAATCCTGGTCATCCATTTTTAAAAGCAAGAAGGCATTCTGACCCCTGTATGCTGTAATTCTGTATGGTCCCTTTCAAAGGTTGTCAAATTTATCATGCTTCCCTTTGTCTTCATTTCTTGCATCCCATTTCAACACTACATCATCCAATTGAAACTTTTCTGCTTTTGTCTTCTTGTCATAGATCTTTTTAATCTTGTCCTGCAACTGACTCGCTTTCTGTGACACTTCTTCTCTTGTTTGTTGAAGGTGGATCATTTGGTTGATCCTTCGTTGGTTGTCATCATCTTCGCTACCAACTTATTGCAATAATCTCATAACTGGAACTATAAGAGAAGTAGCAAAGATAACATCAGTACCATAAACCAACTCAAAAGGTGACATACCTATTGATCTTTTACTGCTGACTCTGTCTGCCCACAGTGCGTTGATAAGCTTCCGGTGCCAATTTCTTTTGTTTGCCTCCAAAATTTTCTTAATTATATTGATCAGTGATTTGTTCGATGACTCCGCCAGGTCGTTGCCTTCTGGATAATATGTTGTTGAATGGCCCAGCATGATGTTGTATTTGTCACAGAAATCAATCATTTTATTTGATATGAACGCGGCTGCATTATCTGTCACAATTTTACATGAGCAGCCAAAACAGGATAAAATATTCGATTCCAGGAATTGAATAATTACCGTGTCTGTTGCTTGCTTGGTAGGGATGGCCTCGATCCATTTCGTAAAGTAATCTGTCCCATTCAATATCCATCGATGATGTGCTGAGGACGCAGGATGTAATTCTCCTATGAAATCGAGCGCCCACTGCCGAAAGGGCGCGTTCACTGAAATAGGCTTCAAAGGAAGTGGAAGCAATTTCTTCTTCCCTTGGAAAATCTGGCATTCATGACAATTCATCACTATTTTATATAAATCAGAAAATAATGTGGGCCAATAATACTTGGCTCTCAATACCTTGTTGGCTGTATTCTTCCAAAACAAGTGACCGCCACAGTCACCTTTATGAAAATCATGCATAACCTTCTGAGCTTCTTCTTCAAACAGGCAATTTATCAAAACGCCTCCCGAATCCTTCCAAAACAGAGCACTGCTCAAAATGCAATATTTTGCAGATTTAAGCTTCACAGATCTACCTTTACTCTTAGACATGCCTGGAGGAGGTGACAAATGCTGAAGACCATACACAATGTCTGAATACCAAGGGGATTGCAGAAAAATATCTGAAATAGGAATCAACAAACCTTCATCTTCCTCTTCCGACATTGCTGAAATGAGGTTTATATCTAAAGCACATAGATTTGATTGGGCCATCAATTTCGCCAACCCTTGGCCTTTGATCAACTTCATAGGCTTGATCTCCAAATCATACTCCAACATGGATGCTATCCATTTGCCTCTTCGACCTTTTGGATCAGTTTGCATGAGTACATCCTTGACTGCTGTGTTAGGGACATATGCTATAGTGTGTGAATGTAGAATATAGACCCTAAAATCTTTCAATTCCTTGACAAGAGCCAATGCCTTTTTTTCAATAATATTATATCTTAAAGCGGCATCTCTAATAGTCCTACTGAAAAAGGCGATTGGCCTTTCTACTTCATCTCTCTTTTGCATCAAAACAACAGCCATAGTATGCTTAGATGCAAACGAAAATATAACAAAATCTTGAGTGTAGTCGAGACTGATCAGAACTGGGGCATTAGACAAAGCAAACTTTACCAAATTGAATGATTTGATAACTTCTTCACTCCACGTAACAGTGCTGTCTTTCTTCAACATATTGGTCATTTCTCTCAAATTCTCAGCTAGATTAGGTATAAATCTGCGTAAAAAATTCATCTTACCATTGAAGGCCTGAATCTCTTTCTTGTTCCGTGGAATATCTATGAGCTGAATAGCCTCCACTTTGGCTGGATCTATGCGGATGCCATATTTAGAGATGATATGCCTGAGCAATTTTCCCTGATCCATGGAAAAAAGGCCTTTCTTGGGATTGAGAGAAATCCCAAACTTTCTACAACGCTGAAAAACCACTCTTAGATGGTGCAAATGCTCATCATCTGAACCTGAAAACACTTTCAAATCATCCAAATAAACAACAAGAAAAACATTTTTTTCATTTGCAAAAGCAATGTCCATTGCACGCTGGAAGGTGGCTCCAGCGTTCTTCAGTCCAAAAGGCATCTTGGCAAACTGGAAGGTTCCCTAGGGTGTTGTGAAGGCGGTTTAATCTTGGTCCTTCTCATGCACCAAGATCTGATTGTAGCCTGAGTAGCCATCAAGTAGTGACATCCTAGATGCTCCAAATACTCTCTGTAGAATATGGTCCATTTTCAAAAGTGGGTAATTATCCTTTAAGGATGCCTTATTCAAATTCCGAAAATCTATACACAGTCTGATTTCTCTAGTATTTTTACGCACTGGGACCAAATTCGAAATCCAATCAGAAAATATAATAGGAACTATGATTCCTACGTTGTACAACCTGTTTACCTCCTTTTTAATTGATGGCAGCAGCTTTGGATTGATTCTTCTCAGCTTCTATCTGAAAGGCTTCTGATCCGGCTTGATAGGAATTGTATGCTGAATTATGTTCTTATCATACACTTTCAAATCTAAATAATCCCATGCAAATACATCAGAAAATTCAGAAAGTAATTTAACATACTTCTCCTTTACCTCAGGGGATAATGCCTTTGACAATTTGACAAACTTGGGCTGATCAGCTGTTCCAATATTCACATCTTCAACTCCTTTCTCTATGGGCACCAAGCTTGGTTTCTTTGTGACATCATCCTGATCAAAAAGCTCCTCCAGAGGTATGAGACCTCTAGGAATTACATTATCCTTTAACTGCAATATTTCCATTTGGTTTGCTTCCAACTCTTGATCATCAACCTCATACTCACCCTCTATTGGAGTATCTTTGAATTTTCCATCACCCTGCAAAAATGCATTAATCTCATTATCATCCCAAAATACTTGCCAATACCTTAAATTGTCCAGAACAGAAGGCCTATGTTTGACATAGATTTCAAACTTATTGCTGGAGTTCATCGGAATCTTCAAGTTACTTGCAGTAGTGGCCAGGGAATCGGCAATCAGATTCTGCATCCGGGGCACTGCTGTCAAAGTATACTCTGGGAATGTTTTCAAAATGTCCAAGACTGCATTTTTGTATGCCCTCAATCTCGGATGTTTTGCTTGATATTCTCCCTTCACCTATTTGATTATCAATTCAAAGTCGCCATACACATAAATCCTTTTTGCATTCAACCTCTTCAAAATTTTGAGACCTGCAATCAAAGCCTCATATTCTGCTTCATTGTTAGAGCAATCAAAAGCTAACTTATAGGCACAAACTCTAACATTACTCGGAACCTTCTCAGGTTGAAAAACAAGGCTTAATCCATATTCTAATGCCAGCTCCATCCTTACCAATAGCTACATCAAAATCCATACTTTACAGGCCTTCTTCTTCTTCTTGAAGCTGCTGGAAATTTGTTTCTTTCTCTTCTTTACCTTGGCTGATTTCTGGCTATTCATTGTCCCTTTGCTGCTGGCAGGCAGGAGGTTCAGAGGTGTTTGCTGCTTTTTCCTTTTCCTGTTTGAGGACCTCTCTGAAATTCTCTGAATTCTCAGGTATTTCATCCACTTGTACCAATTGAACATTCTCATCATTTAAACCACCATCACAATACAAGACAAAAGACTCTAAGTTTGTATGGACAGCATTAATGGGATGATTTATAGGCTTGTCTTTGCTGGTAATCATATATTTGATTTTCTTTTCCCTATATAACTTCCTCAACTGGCCAAATACAGGGATAGTGGCATAAGAGAAGTCAAGCTGCATGGTTCCCTTAAGTTTTGCACCCCAAGACCTAGATAGGAGCATTCCAAACCTTGGTGGGACATCAGCAACGACTACATCCATCAAGACATTCTTTGTTGGAATCTGATCTAAAGACACTACCAAATCTTTAATTAAACCAATGCAGTGGACCCTACTTGAGTCGAAGGAATACAAGTCATGATATTTACGAGTGATGTCAAGGCCTAGCTTCTCCATGACAGCTTTGGGCATCAAATTATGTGAGGCCTCGGAGTCCAACATAGCATTATGCAGGATAAACTCATGTACTCTAAGACTCAAGTAAAAAGGAGGGACTTCATTTTCTTCAGATTCTTCTGTGGCTGGACCAAAAATAAGTTCAGGGTAGTCATCTTCTACATTGACCATATCGGAGACAAAATCTATTTGCAAGACTTTGGACACCTGAGTTTTATACACACTATTCTTTACCAACTCTGTGAGGGGCATAGACACTTTTAATTTAGAGATTTCATTTTCTAGATTAAAGGAGGGAGATTTTTCTACCTCTTTAATGGGCGGGTCTTTATTCTCTGTTGGCTCCTTTACTGTGTTCTGTTGGTTCTTTTCATTGGCTGTATAAGCAACTGTAGGCGCTTTACTAGAAGAAGGGTCAGCCGGCTCCTTTCCTTTCTTATGTGCATCGTTTTTCATTTGGAGTTCCTTTCTCTTTTGAATGGGGATGACTGTAACCTCTCTATTCCTTAAAGAGTACTGCCTTTGCTGAGCCGACAAACCGTTCATATACCCTCTCTGATAGTCATCAAAATCCTCTTCCAGTACTGTATCATTGGCCAAAATGAAATTTTGGTCTTTTTGAATGTCTGGAGTCGCCACTGTGTATTCTTCGTCTTCTGTAAGGAAAATGGGCACACCGTCTGTTTGGTCAATTTAGTGTGTCCTAAATTGCTGCATTTAATTTGTCAATCCGGGAATCGTAAGCTGATGAAGTGCGGCGCACTATATGTGCAAGATAACCTATTTCTTAACTTTCTGTCGTTTTTGGTTTTTCTAAGGTGAAATGGAAATTCTAAGATGAAAACAAGTTTGGTTATGTTTGTTCAAGGAAGTGATATCCCCTATAATGATTTACCAACTTGACACTTTAAAAAGCAAATTGAAATTTACAATGACAAGAAAGAAAATGAAAATGTACTGCTGAAATGAAAAGGTGCTGCTAATCTAATAAATCAAAACAGTAAACTAGTGAGCATGAAAACCAAACTATTCTTGCTGCCAACTAAACACAAAAGAAACTATGCTTAAGGAAATTCAAATTGCAACAAAATAAATCTAAATCAGATTACATCAATTTATCTTCTGACCCTTCATCATTAGTCCAGCTATGATTTTCGGAAGTAATCATAAACAACTTGAGTAACTGATATTTAATTTGCAGAAAGTAAACTAATACTAGACCATACACTCATGATTCAATCCCTCACCATCGATCCAGCTTATACCGGAGAAACAGCCCAGAAGATGTCATGCATGATTTAATATATCTAAATTTGCAGAAAAGAAACTAATACTAAACTACACATTTCATAATGCAATTCCTCACCATCAGTCCAGCTGTGGCTTTCGGAGGCAACTGAAGATGCTATGAGCAGATTAGTATATCTAAATTTTAACTACTGAAGCAGATAAACAAAACTGAAATGTACAAAGCAATACTGAAATTAAACAAAAACTATGAAAAGCAAACTAGCAGCAGAACAATGTTAGTTCCATGTCATTAGTCAAAAAGCTATGAAAAATGCCCAGGCTGCCTATCTAAAACCTGAAAAACATAAACACTGATCAGTGATTAACAATCATAAAGCATGAAAGACAGAAATGAAATGGAAATTATGGAAGTGTATAAACAGAAATGAAACAACTGCAAAGTATGAACATATGAACATATGAATGGATTATGATACAATGATTTCTAAAGAAATGAAATGAGAAATATACACTAATACACAAAACCTTAGCTGAGCAGGGGCCCTCTACACAGCCTTGGCAACGGTCCTCAAATACAAATTAAGTTGAAAAACAGGTCTTCTCATATTAAAAAAAAGTCATTACAGAATGGTAATGTTACGGCACAAGTGCAGCGTAATCACTACAGAGCAGACTAATCAAAAGATAACAGAGACTACATTCACTAATAACGACTAACTTCATATGCGTATGCAAACGCAATATATATAACAACAAACTATAATTGTTTCCTAAAGTTCATGCTAGTGGAGAGCACGTAGACCACTACGTCCACGGATATAGGAGCATGGCCGTGTTGGAAAGTAGATCTACGAAAGGTGGATGCTTGAATTCGACTCTATAACCCTGTACAGATGTCGATTTAACCTCCGCAGGCTTAGAAACGGCCATATGGGTCTTCATGTGACACGAAACAGAGTCCGGCCGACATGAAACTCCATGGTTGACTTCCATGTGGACGCCTTTGACCGCGGCTTCTTTGGATGAGTTTGCTTGAACCGATAGGACACGAACCATGTCCACGTCATTCCTGACCTGCCCATGTGGCTCGTTTCCCTTGTAGACACCTGTAGCATAGAGTTTCACAAAATAGCTGCGGAAAGTTGCAGCAGCTGCGGAAAGTGGCAAGATTCCGCAGCTGAATGATCAAAATCTAGATCAAATAGCAAACACAAAAATATAATTAAAAACCATGTTAGATGCCCTTTTGCACATGATATTGACAATTTGGGAGGTTTAGGTGAGTGAAAAAGGTATGGAAAAATGTATGGAAAAGATGCAAATTTGGGACTCAACATACCCCCACTGTGAAGGTGTTGCATGTCCTCATGCAACCAAAATTTTGATACTCTTCCTTCAATTCATGTGCCTTGATACTTCAGCCAGCACATCCAACCCTCTTCTCTTCTTCTTTGGTACTGCCATCATTCTGGGTTTCTTCATTAAGCACCTAAATTTGATATTTACAAGTGCTCTGCTCAATTTCTGGCATTTCCTTTTCAATTTCTTATTCTTCTTTTGCCATATTCCCAAATGTAACATAGTATTATCATGGATGATCTTGTCCAGCTTGCCTTGTTCTTTCAATGTTTCATTTTCGTTTTTGATGTGCCTATTTAAAAGCTCCAGCTCAAAAATTTCCTGTTTTAATGATTGAACTAAATCATCCTGCAATGTATGTGGCTGAATGGAAGAAGTACTTGGACCTGTGGCTGCCTTTTCCAAAGATTCTATGTAGTCATATACCTCCTGCTGTTTGGGGTCTATTTCAGGTGTCCTTTTTATTGGGCTGTCCCCAAAATGCTGTAAAGGAGAGTTATGTTCAAAATCTGGCCGAGGAGGGCTTACATCAATATTTTGCTGAGAATAAGATGGAGTATGCTCATTGTCTGATTGGGAATGGAATGAACCAGGTTCACTAACTCACTGAGATGGGCTATGGTCAGTTGGGGACTGTTCAGATGTCTCCTCACCCAAATCAATGAAATGAGGACCTTTAATTTGCGTTTTTCTCAATTTTCCCTTAAGTCTGCTGCTTCTCCTTACACGCTGTGGTACACTATCCTTTTGTTTTTGTTTTCCTTTTTCTGTCTTCTTGGGTATAGATGACTGTTTTTGAAGATATACTAATCTTTCAGATAGTATTTGATGATCTTCTTCTTCAGAAGAAGGAGTTTTATGTACAGCCTCAATAGTTTCTTTCCCTTTTGGTATTATTGGCTTCTTACCTTTGATTTTCTTCTTCTTCCTTTTTACCAGTCTCTCTTCCCTATCAGTTCTTTCCATAGTAGTAGTAGGAGTGTTTTGGATTTCCTCAATTGTTCTTTTCCTCTTACTTCTTCTTGCTGTGCTAGCTGCGGAAATTTCCTGAGTAGGAGTAATTTGGGTTTCAACATTTATTCTTTTTCTTCTACTCCTCCTTGTTGAACTACCTTCAGGAATTTCCTGAGGTTCCTCAAAGAAATTTCTAACTAGAAATTGTTCCCATGTTTCTTTTCTTTCCTTTAACTCCTTTTCAATCAGAATTTTTATAAGGCCGTGGTGATATAGATGAGGCTCTACATCTCCTAAGTGTTTCTGAACAGTCACAGCCATTTTCTTCAAGCTATTGAATAGAAAATATGGGAGATTGAGAGTTTGGTTTTCTAGAAAATTCATTAATAGCCTGGTATGGTACATGTACATGGACCCAAAATGGCCTTCACATGTAATGAATTTCTGAACAATTAGCAGTAAAGTGGCCCATTCTTCTTTCAATGCATGCACAGGAATTCCTCTCTTAAAAACAGTTATGTCCATACCTTGGTTTCGTAAGATTGTTCTCCATGCCTCATCACTGATGCTTTTATTTTTGAACCAACGCTCTCCCTCCTGAAGAAGTTCCGTGGCTGTTGCTATTGATGCTTCATTAACCGAAAGCTTGAGGTCTCCAATTTCTGCTTCCGAGCCATCAAATGACCTTGCAAATGCTTTCGTAACTTCTCTGTGATATCCTCTGAATTTCTAAATAAAACGCAGCCATTTTGCTTTCTTCAATATCTCCTTTGCTTGCGGATATCCCTCTATAAACTTCGGTCCTTCTGGCTTTTCCCTTAGTAATTTAGCCATTTCACTTCTCTGTTTTTCACAATTTTTCCTTCGTGAGGGTTTCAAATGGAAGTAGAATGGTTGAATACTCAGGAACGAGCACAATGGCTGTGGGGATGTATCATAAAATGGAAATGAATGAGACTGTGGGTAGATATCCGGGAGTGAGAATGAGCAAAAGGAACGAAACGGAATGAAACAGAACAGAGTGGGGTTTCGAAAACATAACAAAGATAGGACTGAGTAGATTGATAGAATATAACACATTCAGCCGCATTTTGAATTTTGGTGGCTACGAAATAAATGTGAACACGTTTCAATCAACGGTTGTGACTTGATGCGGCTTGTAAGAGTCCTTGGTCAAATCAAATACGCTTCATTATCACCGGTGGGATATTGGATCATGAGTGAAAATCGGGGTTTAACGATGAAACCGTTTGTGAATAAATGCAAGAGGATAATATGGAGATCGTGAAAGGTTACGGAACTGTCAATATAATCATTGCGCGTAATGGATAGAGCTCATGGTTCAAAACTATATAAAAATGTGTTTTTCAATACTATTTGAAATAAATTTTATTCATACCTTTGGAATCTTTGCCTTTGCCCTTGGTCTTCAACTGACTGATCTCCATTGGTGTCTTCAATGCTCCATTGATCCTCTCACCTGCATTTTATCTCATAATTTATGGAAATAACATCTAACTGTACATTCTCTTTGAAAACAGAGTAGTAGCTGCGGAATCTGCTTCTGGCTGCGGAAACTGGAGTCAGCTGCGGAAACAGATGTCAGCTGCGGAAACTGACACAGCTATTACTTGGTTGAATAGAAATGAACAAATGACAAATGACCAGATGGAAATGGTCAAGAAAAATATTTTTATTGATGGAATGGAATGAAATGAAGTGGAATGAAGTGAAATGAAATGAAATGAAATGGAATGAAATGGAGTGGGTGGTGACAAAGCTTATGAAATGAAAGAGAAAGATTTTTTTTGGAAAATATAGAGTGTTAGGTGTCCCTGATTTTCACCCTATATTTTCTGCATAAGACTGCCAATCAATGATTGGTTTTCAGGCTTATACCATTTTTTTTATTTTTTATTTTTTATTTTTATTTATTTTTTTTTTAACTGAAAAACAAAAGCTAGGCTGGTGGAGAAGAAGAGTTCTTCTGTACCAGCCTGATTGCAGAACTTTCTTGAAACATCTTGATAAAGTCCTCTTTTGAGAGTGGCTTATGATAAAATTTCAATCTATGGCCATTCACAATAAGAGGAGTTTGAAACTCATCAATAGTCTTGATTCTTACAGCTCCATTGCTAAAGATCTTGTCAATCTCATATGGCCCAAGCCAATGAGTCTGAAATTTCCCTTGAAAATCTTTAAACTTGGAGTCAAATAGCAATGCCCAATCTCCTTCTTGAAACTTCTTTTCTTTGATATATTTGTCATGCCATTTAGTTATTTGATATTGAACTAGATCAGTTCTTAGAATTGCTTCTTGTCTGATCTCATCTAGCTCATTCAACTGCTCCATTCTATGCTTTTGGGCTTCTGATAAGTCCATCCCCAACTGAACTGCTATCTTGAAGGTCTTGACTTGGAACTCAATGGGGAGCAAGACTTCTTTCCCATAAACAAGTTCATAGAGAGAATGTCCTGTTGTATTTCTCCATGTAGTTCTGTAGGCCCACAAGGCTTCAGGAAGCCTTTCTGCCCAATCTCTTCTATGTAGATGAACAGTTTTGGTGATGATACTTTCAAGAACTTTGTTTGTGGACTCCACTTGACCATTTTCTTGTGGATGGTAAGGAGTAGATCTTCTGTGCTTGATTTTGTATTCTTCCATCAACTTCTTCACCAAATTGGATGTGAATTGGCTCCCCTGATCTGTCACAATTTCTCTTGGAACACCAAAGCGAGTAAAAATATCCTCATAAAGAAAATGAACAACTGAATTTTCAGTAGCAGATACCAATGCTTTAGCTTCTACCCATTTAGTAACATAATCAGTGCAAACCAATATATACTTCTTTTGCTTCGATGGTGGATTAATCGGTCCAATGAAATCTAAAGCCCATTTTTCAAAGGGTTCAATGAGTACCCGTGTTTGCAGTGGCATTTCATTTGAAAGGGTAGGTTTCCCTACTCTTTGGCAGCTATCACACCTTTTGACATATTGTTTTGCATCTTTGAAGAGAGAAGGCCAATAATATCCCAAGGAAAGGATTTTATAGGCCGTCCTTTTGTCCGCAAAGTGTCCGCCACATGGTTCATCATGACATGCCTTAAGAATATCAGGCATTTCATCTTCCCTGACACATCTTCTGATCACAAGATCTGGCCCCGTTTTAAACAATTCGTTAGAAATCCATGAATATTTTGAACTCTCCTGAATAATTTTTCGTTTTTCATTTGGAAATAAATGTGAAGGCAGTTTCCCTGTAACCAAATAGTTAGCAATATCTGCATACCAAGGAGTCTTAATAGTTACTGTAAACAAGTATTCATCAGGAAACTTATCCTCTACAGGAGAATCTTCTTTAGTATTCTGAATCCTAGACAAGAAATCAGCTACTGTATTTTGTTTCCCTGGTCTATCCAACACAGTAATATTGAATTCTTGCAAAAGTAAGAGCCATCTTGTCACTCTGCCATTAGTAACAAGTTTGTTCATTAAATATCTAATTGCAGAATGGTCAGTATGAATAAAAGTTTCATAGCCTGTTATGTAATGTCTAAACTTATTAATCGCATGAACAACAGCTAAAAACTCTTTTTCAGTCACAGTATAGTTCAACTCTGTGGGAGTCAAATTTTTACTGGTGTAATAAATGGCATAAGGAATTAAATCTTTTTGACCCAACACAGCTCCAAGAGCTGTATCTGAAGCATCCGTAGAAATATGAAAAGGAAGTTTCCAATTTGGTCCCCTCAAGATAGGTGCTTCAGATATTCTTGTTTTCAAAGTTTCAAAAGCTGATTGACAATCAGGATCCCATTTAAATTCACAGTCTTTTGTAAGCAACTTGAAGAGTGGAGATGCTATTTCAGTGAAGTTTTCTATAAATCTTCTATAGTAACCAGTAAATCCTAGAAAACTTCTAACATCTCTTTGACAATTTGGAATAGGTAACTTGGAGATGACTTCAACTTTTGATCTATCAACCTTAATCCCATCTCCTGAAATATGATGCCCCAAAACAATCCCTTCAGTAAACATCATAAGGCATTTTTCATGGCTTAATGAAAGGTTTGTTTCTTTACATCTTATAAGAACTTTTCCAAATTTTCTAATGCCTCTTCAAATGAATTACCATAAACTGTAAAATCATCCATATAAACCTCTACACAATCATGGATTAGATCAGAAAAAATTCCTAGTACTGCTCTTTGGAATGTTGCTGGTGCATTACATAATCCAAAAGGAAGCACTCGGTAGGCAAAAGTTCCCTATGGACAAGTAAATGTGGTCTTATCTTGATCTTCAGGTGCTACCTGAATTTGATTATAGCCACTAAAACCATCCAAAAATGAAAAGTACTTTTTACCTGCTAATGTATCTAATACCCGATCAATAAAAGGCAAAGGAAAGTGATCCTTCAAAGTTGCTTTGTTCAATTCCCTGTAATCAATGCATACCCTCCATTTACCATTCTTTTTAGGCACTATAACCAAAGGAGAAACCCATCGGCTATCTGAGATTGGATAAATGAAGTTTACATTGAGAAGTTTTTGGAGCTCTTCTTTCACTATCTCCCTAAGATTTGGATTCATCCTTCTTTGAGGTTGTCTGATTGGTCTACTGTTTTTCTCAATATAGATATGATGGATGCAAGTCTTAGGATCAATACCCTTCATGTCAGTATACTCCCATGCAAATGCAGTAGAATGTTTTTGCAAGATTCTGGTTAGTTCCTCTTGTTGTGACTTCTCCAAATGTTTGTTGATATTCAATGTCTTTTCTGGAAAAATCTCAATAGCAGAATTACCAAATTCTTCCATAGAGTAAAGAGACATTTGTCTAGATGATAAATATTCTATGTCAGATTCCAACTGAAATTGTGTGGGGTCATATTCTGAAAATATCTCAAAATTTTCTAATGTGTTCAGAATTTGACTATCCTCACTGATTTCATAGATGGTAAAGATAGGTTGTATAGTGTTCTCATCATCGACCCATTCATTGTCTCCTATTTCTGTGATTGCTCTTGCTGGAGGATACAAATTGAATTTCTTTGTCGAATTACCATTAGAAATGTACATGTCTCCAGATCTACAACTAATAAAAGCATCCGCTGTGGCTAGCCAAGGTCTTCCTAAGATAATTGGATGTCCTCCTAGATTATTCTTGGGAGTCAAAATCATAAAGTCTACCGGATATTCCCAAGAATCTAAGGAGACTGAAATATCTTCTAATACACCATCTGGTTTAATAACCGATCGATCTGCAAGTTGCAATAAAGTAGGTGTAAAAAGAAGGTTAGGAAGTTTTAACTGTTCCATAGTTTGTCTACTCATAATGTTGATAGCAGCCCCTAAGTCAATCAAGGTGTTTGGAATTTCTATCCCATTTATATGTGTCTTGAAAATTGGACTTCCTGGATCTACATACTTCTGCATAGTAATTTTTCCCATCATAATGTCTGCAATATTTCCTACCAGGTGGATTCTTCTTGTGTCTTTTAACTTCCTTCCTGGTCTTTTGAAACTCAACTCCTTTATGGTTTTTGCTAGAATAGGAATTTCTCGAATGGCTTGTAGCAAGGGAATCTTGATACAAACATTCTTCAATTCATCTAGAAAGTCATAGTTAGGCAAAAAGATTTGTTTTTCCACCCCCTTGTCAATTTGTAGTCTTTCAGGAAAAGGAGGTGTAGATGAAGATGCTGGTTGCTCAACTATAGGAGTTGTGGGTGTTAACTTTTCTTTTTCTTTTTGCATGCTTGAATTTTGAAGAGATTCTTCCTCAGAACCCTTATTAACTTGAAGAGAGTCCTCCTCAGAGGTATCTTGCTCTTGAATATATATAGAAGGTTTTTCTAAAACTCTACCAGATCTGAGTTGTACATCGTTGAGAGGAACAATCATATAGGTAGGAAATTGTTGTCCTTCTACCATGTAAGTAGTCTGAGGATTCTTATTGTTAGGATTTGGCAGTGGTTGAGCTGGAAGTTGATTTGTCTTTTGTTGGTATGGGAGCATGAGTTGAGGATTTAAATTTTGTTGAGAAGGTTGTTGTTGTGTAAATGGCAATGAAAGTTGTGGATTTGGGTTTGGAAGTTGTGGAATTTGTTGATTTTGAAAAGATGGAGGATATTGATAAAATTGAGCAAATCTCCCATAAGGATTTTGCATCCCTTGTACCCATGGCTGATATGAATTTTGATGTTGGGGCCAAGGTTGTTGCCAAGGATTCCAATTTGGTGGGGTTTGAAGATTCATAGGGTTGTTAAACCCTTGATTTTGTTGTCCCTGCCAAGGTCTTCTTGCAACAAAACAGAGAGATTCTACTGAATTTGGGTCTTCTTGAAAGACAGCTTTGAGTCCAGGAATTGAAGGACAATCCTTGATCTCATGATTCTCTGAGCAAATCATACATGTTTCTACAACTTTTGCATCCAAGGGACATTCCCTTAAAGCATGTTTCTTCCTACATTTCGGACAAAAGATGGCTAAAGTATCTGTTTCTGCTTTCTGCTTGTTTTGAATTTTAAGGGTGTCTAGTTGTTCACTAAGGCTCCCTAAAATATCAGTTTTAAACTCATCAAGCATGTTACCAATCTCTGCCCTACTTACTGATCCAGTTGCAGATTTGTTAGCCCTAGTAAGAGAAGGATCCCTAGGCCCTTTTCCTGTTTTAGATTTTCCCCTTGAGAGATGGACACATAGTTCTGTTATATCACGAAGTGGAAGTTGAGAAATGTCTCCTTTTCCCATCATGTTTAAAATATCTATCCATTCATATCTAATGGCTTTTAATATGAGGGCTTTCAAGGTTTCATCATCTAAGTTGCTCATCTTTTCTCTTTTCAAGTTGTATTGAAATATTTCAAGTAAGTCTTCCAAATTTTCATCTTCTTTTTGCATCATTTTGAATACCTCATCCTTGTGATTGGTGGGCATACAATAGTCCAAATATCTATCCAAAAATGTTTGTTTCATATCATTCCAAGTCCTAATAGACTGGGTGGCTAATCCCATGAACCATTTCAAAGCAGCTCCCTTCAATGTTGAAGGAAACAGTTTGAGTTTTTGAGAGTCTTCCATATAGTCATAAGTTCGGCACACAACTTCAAACTCAAACAGAAATGTTTCAGGATCCTCACTTCACAATCCATAAAAGTTAGGGAGAACAGATGGTGAGATATTTTTCATTGTTGCATGAGTTTCCTCATCAACTATAGGAAATCCCAACAAATCCCTATTTCTACCATTATTTCCTTCACCATTGTTATCTCCATTGTTTCCTCCTCTTCTACCTCCACCTCTATTTATTACTTCCTCTGCCATGATAGTTTCTTTAGAGTCCTTATAGTCCTCTAGTTCTTCTACCAAGGAAGGATGAGAAAAAGTCTCTTTGTTTTCTAAAGTGGGTTTTAGTAGGTGGTATAGGAGAATCCTCTAATTCAGCTGTTCTTTGACTTCCAAAAATCTTAAGGCTAGGGGTAGATGGTGGTGAATCGGGTCTATGCCTTGAAGAAGATGGAGTTGTGAAAATCGAACTCTTGGCTTTAGCTATAAACCTTCCCCTAGAATCTCTTGCTCTATGCATGTCATTTTTTATTTTTAAAAAAAAAGTTGGGCTAATAATTCTCTTTCTGATCTTCCAGATCACACTAAGTGCAAGAAGAGAGCATACTTAAGAAATTACTAAACCAATAACTCTCTTTTCGGATCCTCCAGATCACACTAGGTGCAAGAGGAGAGCATACTTCAAGAAGTTATCAAGTTTTCCCTTCTTTTATGATTTTATGTTTTTTTTTAAGAAATTGGCTACCTAGTTACACTTCCCCGGCAACGGCGCCAAAATGTTTGGTCAATTTAGTGTGTCCTAAATTGCTGCATTTAATTTGTCAATCCGGGAATCGTAAGCTGATGAAGTGTGGCGCACTATATGTGCAAGATAACCTATTTCTTAACTTTTTGTCGTTGTAGTATAGTGGTAAGTATTCCCGCCTGTCACGCGGGTGACCCGGGTTCGATCCCCGGCAACGGCGCCAAAATGTTTGGTCAATTTAGTGTGTCCTAAATTGCTGCATTTAATTTGTCAATCCGGGAATCGTAAGCTGATGAAGTGCGGCGCACTATATGTGCAAGATAACCTATTTCTTAACTTTTTGTCGTTTTTGGTTTCTCTAAGGTGAAATGGAAATTCTAAAATGAAAACAAGTTTGGTTATATTTGTTCAAGGAAGTGATATCCCCTATAATGATTTACCAACTTGAAACTTTAAAAAGCAAATTGAAATTTACAATGACAAGACTTGAAAGAAAATGAAAATGTACTGTTGAAATGAAAAGGTGCTGCTAATCTAATAAATCAAAACAGTAAACTAGTGAGCATGAAAACCAAACTATTCTTGCTGCCGACTAAACACAAAAGAAACTATGCTTAAGAAAATTCAAAATTGCAACAAAATAAATCTAAATCAGATTACATCAATTTATCTTCTGACCCTTCATCATTAGTCCAGCTATGATTTTCGGAAGTAATCATAAACAACTTGAGTAACTGATATTTAATTTGCAGAAAGTAAGCTAATACTAAACCATACACTCATGATTCAATCCCTCACCATCAGTCCAGCTGTGGCTTTCGGAGGCAACCGAAGATGTCATGCATGATTTAATATATCTAAATTTGCGGAAAAGAAACTAATATTAAACTACACATTTCATAATGCAATCCCTCACCATCAGTCCAGCTGTGGCTTTCGGAGGCAACTGAAGATGCTATGAGCAGCTTAATATATCTAAATTTTAACTACTGAAGTAGAAAAACAAAACTGAAATGTACAGAGCAATACTGAAATTAAACAAAAACTATGAAAAGCAAACTAGCAGCAGAACAATGTTAGTTCCATGTCATTAGTCAAAAAGTTATGAAAATGCCCGGGCTGCCTATCTAAAACCTGAAAAACATAAACACTGATCAGTGATTAACAATCATAAAGCATGAAAGACAGAAATGAAATGGAAATTATGGAAGTGTATAAACAGAAATGAAACAACTGCAAAGTATGAACATATGAACGGATTATGATACAATGATTTCTAAAGAAATGAAATGAGAAATATACACTAATACACAAAACCTTAGCTGAGCAGGGGCCCTCTACACAGCCTTGGCAACGGTCCTCAAATACGAATTAAGTTGAAAAACAGAGTCTTCTCATATTAAAAAAAAGTCATTACAGAATGGTAATGTTACGGCACAAGTGCAGCGTAATCACTACAGAGCAGACTAATCAAAAGATAACAGAGACTACATTCACTAATAACGACTAACTTCATATGCGTATGCAAACGCAATATATATAACAACAAACTATAACTGTTTCCTAAAGTTCATGCTAGTGGAGAGCACGTAGACCACTACGTCCACGGATATAGGAGCATGGCCGTGTTGGAAAGTAAATCTACAAGAGATGGATGCTTGAATTCGACTCTAGAACCCTGTACAGATGTCGATTTAACCTCCGCAGGCTTAGAAACGGCCGTATGGGTTTTCATGTGACACGAAACAGAGTCCGGCCGACATGAAACTCCATGGTTGACTTCCATGTGGACGCCTTTGACCGCGGCTTCTTTGGATGAGTTTGCTTGAACCGATAGGACACGAACCATGTCCACGTCATTCCTGACCTGCCCATGTGGCTCGTTTCCCTTGTAGACACCTGTAGCATATAGTTTCACAAAATAGCTGCGGAAAGTTGCAGCAGCTGCGGAAAGTGGCAAGATTCCGCAGCTGAATGAACAAAATCTAGATCAAATAGCAAACACAAAAATATAATTAAAAACCATGTTAGATGCTCTTTTGCACATGATATTGACAATTTGGGAGGTTTAGGTGAGTGAAAAAGGTACGGAAAAATGTATGGAAAAGATGCAAATTTGGGACTCAACACCGTCCACTGTGAAAAAGTGATTAGCCTCAATCATAGGATCATTGTCATCTGAATCTGTCCCTTGCATGTAGTTCTGCTGCAAAGGAGTTTTAATCTGCTGCTGTGGTGGCGTAATTTGGTCCTGCGTTCTTTGCTCTCTCTGTTTAATTCTGAATTGTGGCTGCTGTCCTCTGAAATTAGGATTTCTTATTTGAGGCTCAGGTCTATCTACAATGGTTAACCTATCAACCATTTTTTCCACTGTTCTAATCAGAGTGTCCATTTTACTATCTAAAGTAGAGGCCTCCTCTTTTATTGTGATTCTTTTCTCAGCTCTGGCACGTGCTCTTTTAGCCAGCAGATTAGCTTCAACATTTACCGCTATCTTCTGCATGTATTCAAGTGAAGACGGATCTCTTTCACGCAGCTGATATGCCATGTTGGCATCAAATCCATCGGGAAATTTTAAAAATGCTAATCCCACAGGAGGCTTCAAATTAGCTGGAATAGCATTATATACAGCATTGAATCTAAAACAATAATCCTGCACGGTTTCACCCACATTTCTTTTAATGTTCTCATATTCAGACAGAATTTGAAGTCGGTTCTTTTTTACCTCCCACCGGTCTAGGAACTGAGTGTGCAACTCCTACAAAGTGTGAATTGTGCCTGGCGGTAGGGCTCTCAACCACTTTCTGACTTCACCTCCGAAAATTTCAACAAACAACCTTTTCGTTACATTATCTTCTTCTACCTCATGCAAATCAAAAAATTCATTCATTTTATCAACATGTTGCTGAGCCGTGATGCTCTGAGTGGCATCAAAAATAGGAATTTTACCTTGATAGTCAGTCGGCATATCATTGAGGACCCGGGGTAAGACCAGGGGTGCATACCTGGCAGCCATAACTCTGGGTGGATTTACGACAGGATTTTTAGGATTTGAGGGAGGTGTTAATGGAGGAGATGATAATTGGGAATTGAATGATGGGAATGCTGATGAATTGGGAGGGGGAAATGTTGTTCCTGATGATTCTGAAGGCCCAGGGATATTAGTTACAGTGATGGAATGAGGAGAATTCAAAATTTAATCGTCAATGGAGGTATTTGCTCTTTGGACTTCAACATCTACAAGGAAATCAGGATCTAAAACTATATCATCAATGTAATTTTTAGACTTATTCCTAAATAAAGAAAGCTCAAAATTCTCATCAAAGGAAAGATTCTCTACAAAAAACCATTCACTGGGCCAAGTATAGGACCTGAAAACGGGTTTGGGCTTAATGATCCTTCTTGTCTTCTGACAATTCTTGGGATAAGATTTGGATTTTCAAACACAGGGGGAGGATTTGGATCTGGATTAGCCCTGGTGTATCTTCTTGAAGCCAGTGTGGTCGAATGTCTATTTTACAAAATTCTTATTTTGTAGCCTAGAAAAATCTAAACATCATCTTTCAAAAGTCTGGAATTATTTGATGTACTGGGGAAAATCTTGCAAGTCAGATGTTATGTTTATAAAACTAGACCAGAGATTGACTGAAGCAACATTTATCTACTTATGCACTTGCAAAGCAATGTGCAGTTCGAAGGCTACGTGGCATAACTTTAGGCTCCATTTGTAGTTTATAAAACAAATAACACTAACAAACAAACAATCTTGAATTTTTCCCCAGTGTGGTCGCCAGAGATGTTAGCACCTGAATTGGACCCCAAGCTGAAAAGGCAAAACAGGGTAACAACTAAACCACGCTCAACCTTGTAGCTAGCCCTACAAGGACAGGAGAGGGCTCTCTCCGTGAAATAATATTCAATGGAACACAATAAATGGACTGATATTAGGCTAGATAAAATGATATAAAAAAAAGGTTTTAATAAAATGAATGAATGAATGAATTTCAGGGATGTGTGGGATATAAAGGGACAGTTGAAACCGAGAATTAAATCAGGACACAGGGTATTTCATGGGGCAATATAGGTAGTAAAATTAGCAATTAAAATTTAATGAGGATGGGATGGAAAGACTGGTGAGGAGCTGAAAAGGGCACAATAAATGGATCATTTTCAAACAGAAGAAAAATACAGAGTATGAATGATTTCCCAAGGCAGAGCATATAAAATGGATTCTACCTTTCTATCTTGAAAGCATTCAAAAGGAAATGTTTATGGATGAATGGAACACATAAAAATTCACATATGAAACAAAGGAGAAAAACAAATGCTAAATCTCATACCACATGGATCCCACAAATCAGAGCTGCATCTCTTATTAATTCCTGTCAAACTGTACAATGTAGCGCAGAGATGTTCTTCCACACTTTTCCCTTACTTTCTGAGTTACAGACTATTCAGACCGCTTTACAAATGATTTACAATTACATTAAATAGGCTGAAATGTGGGAACATAGATCCACAAGAAAAGGGAGCTGTTTTAACAGCGGAAGAACTGAAATTCAATTATAGAAAAGAGATCCAACAATCTTCCCCTGAAAATAAGGGACAACATTGCGTTTGACTACTTGGAGATTTTGTTGTTATGCTGTATGGAATAAAATAGGTAATCTGATGAAGAGTTTTCCTATTTTGCTGCTGCTGTAACAATCTTTGTTTTGAATAATCTCTCGACCCTTTGACTGTCGCTTTGCTTTCCACTATTTATTTTGAAGAGAACTGACCTTTATAAAATATTTTGGAAAAATGAAATGGAATTATGCCTCGATGAAGGAAAAATTCAATTTTAAATGGGAAGAAGGGATGGGAAGGAGGCGGAAATCATATAAAAATCACAATTGCAATAGACGGACAGAGAGATAATATATAACAAACACATTGTGATATGGCGCCATCGCAATCGGAATCGGAAGGACCGGGGAAGGGGATATAATATAATAAACAGTTTAAAAATAGTGAAATCGCAATCGGAGCTTCAGGGAATAGGAAGGATAACAAAAATCTTCCGATGCGATTTGGGGAAGTGGAACCAGAGGGAAAAAACTTTGTAATAATGAAATAATAGAAATTTTAACCTTTACAAAGGAAAAGGGCTCTTTGTAATGAATGGGTGGAAGGCTTAAGTGGTGGGACCGGGGGTTAATCGCAATCGGAAATTGGAGGGGAGCGGAGTGTAACATATATGGGAATGCCGATTACGATGGCCCGATTAGCTGTGGGCCGTCCGATCAGCGGGGAAAATCAACGGTGGGGAGATCAATCGGGGGTTGTTGCAATCGGAGGAGCGGATCAGGTAATCGAAGGGAGGGACTTGCGATTGATCGGATCGGAGGATGGTGCGGTTGGCGGATCGGAGCATTTGAATAAATTTTGCGATGGAATCTGGGGGAAAGGTTTGTGATGGATCAATCGGAGGGGGACTTATGGAAGTGCCGATTGCCGATGGCCCGATTAGCTGTGGGCCAGCAGATTGGACCAAGAGATCGACGGTGGAGACATTGATCAGGGGATTTTCCATCGGGGGTAAGATATCAAGGCAATCGCGTTGGAAACTTTCGCGATGGGCCGATCGGGACATACAAATAAAACATGCAATGCGATTGAAAGGGGAAGGGACTTGGGTTATGTGGGTTTTGTTATAATATAAAACTTTATAATAAAGTTTCATCACAACATATGGTGGGGAAGTGGTTTGGGAATACATCGCATATTTGTTAAATTATTTTATAATGCGATTTTATAATCGGAAAGGGGGAAAAATGGTTTATAAGAAAAGATATTAAACTTTAAACATAAAGTTTAAGGGGAACATGGGAAATAGGGGAGGTTTAGGGAATAGGAGACTTTTACTTCACTTAGGCATAGAATTCAATCTAGAAGTCAGTTTTGAGAGTGTAGTATACCGTTGGAAAGCTCTTTCTGGGCTCTTTTTGATGGATTTTCTTAGAGGATGATTTGGCATCGAACATGCTGCGGAAAACTTATCTAAAGGCAGGGACATCACTTTGTGGAGATAACAGCTTCTGAATTGTGACTTATTACATATGATGATATAAAATTACATAATGAATAATAATAAAGGAAAAATATCATGTTTTCACCTCAAAACACAGTTTTGAGGTGAAAATTACATCAAGCTGAATAAAATGTCTCTTTGATCTTCCAGGTGCTGTGACTTTGAATTTATTGACTTCCTCATGACCTCGCTGATATTATTGACCTTCGACTCATTAATTTGACAATGGGGAGACCCTAGAAACTAATGAGACCCATCCTATGACCTACTGATATGATTTTGAGTATGAAAGTGACTATTGACTAAAGACCATAGGAAGGAAAATCAGCAAGTACCTCATGAGGGAAAACTGATAAAGAATTACTACCATCAATGAATCCATGACCTAGCGGAATGGTGAAATTTATTCGGTATGAGACACCTAATATGCAAATGCAAAAGAGCAGTTTTGATCACTAATGGCAGTATGACTAGACTGACACTAACACCAACCACAACCAATGCTTGTTCTTAAGTCACAATCTTGACATGGTAAATCCCTTTTCAGTGGGAGCACTTAGAGCATACCATAGGCATCCAGATAAATTCATTGAGAAACCCCCTAATGAGTATGATCGATCTAATAAAATGAATAATTTGGTTGTCAACATTGCACGCTGTGTAATTAGGACTATTAATTCAGTCCTTGTTTCAATTTATACTTCTTATCTAGGTATGAATTATGATTTCCATAAGGAGCTGAGTGCCTCTCTTGGAAACCATGTGACTGGAACCCTGTTCAGTTACAGAAGAGGGCATGTGAATTTCACAGTGCAGGAAGATCTGAGGTGCAACCCTGTGATTCTTCTAGAACTTGTGACTATGATGAATTATCTGGTAAATGAAATGGCTTCTAGATTGGTGAGAATATCTTTAGAATGCGAGAGAATAGTGAATGGAGAAAATTTGTTTCAGGAACCCAGATGGACCATGTATTGCAATGGGCGTAAGGTAGTTTATGTTATGAGGAGAAGCTGGTATGATTTCGAACATAAATAGATTGGATAGATAAATTCAAGATGCAATATTCCTTTTGATGGATCTAAACTGATCAGATCAATTTAGTTTTTTTCCAACCAATCAATCCAAGTGGGACCAAATTGAGTCACGTCCCATTGAATTGAATGGCGAGTCATGATTATGTATAGATACTATAAATAAAATTACTTGGAAGATTTTACTTTTAGAGGATGAACTGGAATCATGTTTCTATATCAAGAAACAATGTACCCTATTATTTGATGGAGCTTCTACCCACTCTTATCCCTTCATGCGACATACGAGTTATTATGTAGAAAGGGAAAACATCTAAATGGTTAACAAATGTATGAAGCTGAATTAATTAAGAGGGCGAGGCTTCAATAATAATAATAGGGACATTTCACTCCTTTATCCTGTTTTGATTGGTTACTCTTTATATAGGGGTGATCGGTCAGGCTCTATACACTCCTATCCCTTTCTTCTCTCACTGCTCATGATAGACAGATAACGGGTCTCTCCATTCTCTCACACTAATCTCATGATTATATCATTATTTACGTAATAAGGAAGTCAACATAAATCTATTCCTTTATGATAGATAGATAACTTGCCTCTCTCTCTTCTAAGTTCTTTCACACTAATCTCCTAACATTGTAATGATGCATGTAATAATGAAATCAACATACATCTCATTCGAGCATACTTTTATCCCTGCCTGTGAGCCATCGATAATGACCTATCCATTGGATGATCTGCATCCCTACACCCATCAATAGGTCGAGTGCTACAACGACCTCTAGGATATCCCTCGGGGAGAGAGCATTACTCGACTTCATAATAGGGATATTTTTATTACTCAAGTCAAGGACCTTACTTTCCTCTTTAATTAATAGTAGGAACATCATGGGAAGAGGAATGAATTGACTATTAGGAATGACTCTTTCCCACTTCTTTTCCTGTTAATCAATCTCCAAATATAATCTCAAAAGAGTTGATAATTGCTTGATAGATAGAGGAGTTGAATACTTATCGTATTTAATGATCACCCAAAAGTGAGACAACATAAAGGCTAGCACAAATTTGAATCCCCAACTTATATTTGAAAGAGAAATTATCTTCTTGAAGAATGGTATTCAAACACTGCTTGGGGGGGATAAGCTAATATTATGCAATTAATTCTTGCTGGTTTTTCGTTACTTGCTTCATTTGTTACTGGCTGGCTACTTATTTCTAGGATTTGAATTTCTCATTACCTTCCAAATATTTTTTCGATGTGTCCATGATTATGGAAACTGCTCCTTCCCTTTCAAGCCCCCAGAAGAGGGCTCTACCTACCCTCTTGATTACTAAGCTAGATGGTTAAATCCCACAAACTGCCTGAAAGGCATCTAAAAGCACTTTCATTTCATATGTGTAATCTAGAATACATAAAGGACAATCAATCCTATTCTACTGTATTATAGAGATATCAATGACTAAAATCCTTATGCAACATTGATTGTTGTGGTGTCACTTTACAGTAACTAATTTTTCTATTTTTGTGGACCAACTCATACCATTACTTGTGGCCCCTTTTAACAAATTTCTTTAGGTACACAGATTATGTTGGGCTAAAATTTTGCAAACCTCTTTGAGGGCCCAATGGTCCCATGAAAAGCACCTGTAGCATGTCAGCCATGAGGAAGTAAAAAAAATAGTTGATTCTTTCACCTAGTCAATTAGAAAAATGGAAACCAATATGTCTTCCATCACATTTCACATATCCCCCATTTTCAAACAATGGCCCTTTTTCAGAAGGTATTCCATACAATTGTAGTTTACTATTTCTTTAATGGTTTCTTTGGAACCTTTGAGTATGTACGAATTTCCATTCTTTTGAAAATTCATGTACAATTCCAAGAAACCCATGGTGATAGGTCCTAGTGTTCTTACACATTCATCACCCAAAGAAATATTAGAGCCACCCATTTCAATGTCAAACATGTTGCTTCCTTGTGATGGAAGACATACTGGTTTCCATTTTGCTAATTTAGGGAACAATTCCTTGTAAGTGAGGAGGAAGAGGTGAGAATAATGCTAGGTGACAAGTGGCAAGTGGGAATGTATCACGGTGTATTTGTAAACATATAGTTGTAACTCCTGTGTTTAGGAGACAAACAACTACGAATGAACCCATTTATTTCTCCAACAATTGACTTCATTATATTTTGGATTTTATGTACTACAATATATCTGCATTTGTGGCATTCCTCTTCTGAAGTCTTCGTTTTATTTTTTAAATGCCACTTATATTACTTACACTTATGAAATTAGTTACACTTATTATCATCATCTTCTTTTTGTAAGTCTTCTCATCTTTGTTTGTAATAACATATAAGATATTGGGAAAAATCTTGCCATGTTTTAGTAACAATTTGATATATTGTCAACTGATTAGCACAAGCTAATGTGCATCTTTGACCCATCCAAGCTAATGTGAGTTGGGATGAGTTGAGGTTGGTAACTTAAGTTCATTTTCCAAATTAAGCAAGAAAAGGTTATTTTGGTTTCCATTATCAATGACCATATATGCTAGTTTGTGCTTGATTTGACAATTATATGTACAAAGAGGTTCCTTGTTTCTAGCAAGGCTATATTTGGGCATTAGCATCAAGTGTGGGTCAATGTATCTGGGATTGTTGACATCAATCTCTAAGTCACAAACCTCTCAATAATTATTATAAAGGAAGTATTTTTCCTTTTAGATCTCTTTTGGCCTAAATGTTTGGCATTCCTCATTGGAATGGGCAAGCTTCCTATGATAGGTGCCATATTTCTTCTTCCCACAGTGGGTAGAGGATATGGAATTGGTTTCTCCTTTGTTCTACACAATATTGTTGGGTTGAGTAATTAGTCTAAAGAAAATGAGGATGAAATTCCCTTCATCTAAAAGAATTGAATGGTCTTATGTAACTTGGCTTCAATCTTGGAACCAATTTTCATAAAATTCCCTGGGGAGGAAATAGAAGAAACTCTAACTTATTTCTAATACTAGGGAGCAGCCCAGAAAAGAATTTGGTGTAGAGGGTATATTTTGGTCCCTTTGAGACTCGACCTTGAGTTGGGAGAGAGATCCATATATTTCTCTCCATTATTATAAATACCTGGTCTCCTTGGGTCATTATGGTCGAAGGAAATATTGAGGCTTTAGTTCCAACATTTCTGGTTCAAACAAAGGAACATTTTTATGATGGCCATCAAAATCAGTGTTGTTGATAGGGGGTTGGTTTGTATGGGAAATTAAAGCTACCCGAATATGATTTGTAGTTAGGATAACAACCTCCTTTGAAGATTAGTTATCACAATTATGAATAATAAGATAAAAACCTGGAAATGATTATGCTCACTGTGTAAATCAATTATGGGATTGCAGAAGTCCTCTTGTATGCTTGGATATTGGTTAGTTATTCCAATATGACAAGACTATTGATCTTAAATAAGGATTCCTTCAACAAATAGAATTGATCTTTCTGCCTTTGTCTCATATGGTTCACAAAACAACTTGATGATATGATAAGCGTTATGTTCTTCCTCATTATAATCCATGTCATATGTAGGATGACTATCAAAGAAAAAAATATAGGATCTTGCACTACTCTATTAAAACTTAATAGGTAATTTTGATTGGAGATGCACATCATTATGGGTGCCAAAGTTTCTACCATATTCAAAATCACATATAGGAGTTTTGGTCTCTTAAAAATTAGGGGATCTTCAAGATTTCCCTTCATTAATGAGTTTACTATTACTCTCATTCTCAGAGAAACTAGAACTACATTCTAGTCCATTATATCCATATGCGCTCAATATTTTGTCATATGTTGGTTCAATTTCAATTTTCTAGTGTATAAAAAAGGCATGGAATGATACCCCTGTCATCACGTGCTAAGTCTTCTCGGGTGATTGCAAGATTGGTAGAAATTTGTTTCCTACCCTCTTGTTGATATTCCTCCTCTGCATTCAGGACCTTTTCTCACATTATCAATCATTTGGAAATCTAGATTGTTTTCAAGGGTGAATCAAATGAAGAGAAATGAACAAGTGTATCAAGCCAACTGAGCAGACTGAAAAAATTGTGGGAAACTATTCTTTGTCTTCTTCAACAAGGTGGTCATTAACACTACCTAAACATGATTACTAACAAGACTGAAGCATCCAATTGTCTTCACTTCACAATCTGTCTTAGTAATATACCTCTCTTTATCTCTAACACACTCATCATAGACATCAAAATGTAGCGTAGGTGTTATATTTATGTTTTTCTCAAACTCAGAGTGCAATTTTGAGCTTCCAAATGTGTTTCCATGAATTACCATAGCTTTATTATCCTCACTTAGCCTTCTACATGATCTGTTTATATAAATGTTTATAGGGATGTCCTATTATTGTATTCTTGTGTGTATGTGTGTGTAAAAGTGTTATTTTGAAGATTGCCTTGCATTCTTTGAGTATCTATATCTTTCCATCCTTAGTAAAATTTTGGAATTATCTTCGCAACGACATGTGTTAACACTTTAACATCCCTTTCATTTCTTTCCAGACCCTCTTAGCACTTAAACACATGCTCATATCTTCAGGAAGCACACCCACACAACCTAGAAACATAACCTTACACACTTTTCCTATAGAATATGTGATTGCGCACATGATAACCCTCCTTATGAATCAATGTACCAGTGCTAAAATTAAGCCTAGCCAAAAACACTAGTCGTGGAAATAACAACAACATTATGCCTCGATTTTTCATTCTTTGGGTCAAACATGTGCATGATCTGGATCTAGTCCAAATTCCATAATTGTCGCAAACCATGCCTAGACTAAGAATATATGATTTCAACCTTATGCTAGTGCATTGTGTGCTTCTAGTCTTTATTTAAACCAACCCTTATCTCTATTCTACGTGCTTGCATCATGTTCATTCTCTGACCTAATGTGAGCATGCTATGCATATCTAGTCCTTAATACAAACTACCTTTTCCTCTATCTTATTCTCCCACGCCAAGCCTAGCGCATTATATTTCTACAGCAAGAATTACACACAAAGAAAAGACATATAATATGTTTTTTATTTAACTAATTGTGTATCTTACCATGAATTATTTTTACTTTCGAGGTACAAAATATATTCAATGTATTATTTTATCATCCTCAGCAACAACCATGCCTCTGGTTACAAGAAAAGGGCCCATAAAAGAGACAGTTGAGAGAAACATCAAGGGTGTATTCTATAATTTCAAGCCAATAGTATCAATATTTAAGGACATCAAATGTTTCATCGACAAGTATATGAATTTTTCCTAGCCAAAAATATTCAAATACTTCGCCCAAAACGTGATTCGAGAAGATGAAGAATACATACAGGTCTAATGCTAACTTGTCTAGAGACAATTGGGTGGATTCTACAACACATTGACCCTCAAAACCTGATCGTGATAAATTCAAAAGGAGTACTAGACACATATCAGGCTCAAGATTTTCATATGTACTACAAGCTCTCAAAGCTAGAAGAATACCTCAATACAATATTTATTTCCAGTTTTAGAAAATCTACAAAGGATATCCTCAAAACTTAGTGGTAGGGTCCAAGTAAATTTCATCAAAAGCTTGATGGTATTTACAGAACGAAGATGCTAAATAAATTGTACCAATAATTAATGGCCATGTGTTGTAGACTATATGGACGCGAGAATGTAAAGTTCTTTGAGGAAAAATGGGTGTTTATGTTGCACCCATGCACTACTAAGGGAAATGTTTTCAATTGGTTGAATATCATTGTGTAATCACTGTAATTTTCTGTTAAAAAATTAAAGAATTTGTCAGAAGGAAAGCAACCAAAATCATATTTCTTCATATCTTCTAGACACTATATGTGCCATGAATGAATTCCTAGGTTTAGTTTGGGGATGGGATTATACTAAAGAGAGACCTCTAGTACTTATATATTGCAAGATACTTTGGGAAACTAGTTACAAGGTAGTGTATGTGAGGATAACTAAACTCTTTATATCAATATTATATCAAATGATATTTGGATCAAAGGAACCATGCATGATAGATCAAGTAAGGGAAGCTCTGGAAAACATTGCATTCTAGTTTTCATCACCTCAGGAAACATTTATTAGAGTCTTGGAGCATATAAAATTCCACATTTCAAGCCTTTTTTTATGACATATGTTGGCTCGAAGTGTCCTGACCCAGGTTTGGAGGTTAAGGTTTGCCAGCAAACCCATATACTACTGGCCCTTTCGGCAGTGACCTACTTGCGCAGGTCAAAGTATCACCCGAATCAGTATGGGTGGGTGCTGGAACCAGGTTTCCGCACCCTGAGAAAGGATAGGTAAGCCAAGCAGAGCTGCGTCTGGCTGTATAATGACCAGATCTCCTATCTTAGAACCATATCTATAGATCTCCTTCACATCTACGTGCGCAAGATCAACTATACTTACTGTGCTCAACAAATCATATACTTCTAAAACAATAGTGCAAAATTACATAAAACATAACAGAATAGACCCAGATGCAGTAGAAACACTTAACACAGTACTTTTGCAACTTAACACAAAATATGCATAACACAACAACTATCAAAGATTTGCATCAACAGTACACATAGATTTAGTTACTCAACAAGTGTTCTCATTCATTAATCCTTCAGTTCCTTCTTACAATACCCAAACCCGACTTGTGCACACAGCAGCAAGGTCCACACACAGCAGGACTTGGGATCTCCATGCACACAGCCAGAAGGAGTCCTTTCCCAAAAAACCCAAACAGATCTACTAAGCCACAATTCGCATCAAGATCTCATCATCTTCTTGCCTTATAATTCAAAATGTCCCTCTATTTATAACAATCTAACCTAATCTTTCCTATGGTCCGCAAACCGTGCTTTGTAGACTCTAGGTATACCCTTTGACCCATTACAATGCTTTCGGGGCTTTTCCCCACCCCAAAACCCCTGCGCTAGACTAAATATAATAAAAAATATGCAAAATTGGACCAATTTCGCAGCTTGCAGGAGACCCTGTTCCAACAATCCCCCAACACAATCTTGTGACTTGTCCCGAGTCACTGGGGTGGTGCAGTCTCTACCTACACACGTAGGGCATTGATGGCTGTGATCAGGGGATACAATACTGACTCTGAGCGGCAGCACTCTGCGCGATGTCTACAAGCTTCTGGGAGGTCAATCCTTCAGTAGCCGTGGTAACCAGCTCTAATATCTGGTTGAGTCACTGGATCACGCCATTGGTATCATGTGATAGTTGGACGACAGCGTCGGCCCATGGCTTCAAGCGTTTTGTGATGGCATGCTTCATTCGTCGGAGATCCTCAATTGTATCTCGGAGTGCGTTTCTAGTCTTCAAGTGTGCCAGATGCTGCGCAGGGACTAAGGAGGGCAAGGTAGCTTCGATTTGATCGAAAGCGGCTTCCTTTTTTCGTAAGTCCTAATTGATGTTCTGAAGAACCGAGTTGAACTGGACCGATGTCCGGAGGTGCATGGCCGACTCAAGAAACTGAGTGCCTTGAGTAAGCTGTCCCGTAATTATGTCCGTAGCTTATGTTACCAGCACGTCACACTTGGCTCATACCTCCTGAGGTATGGCAGGCTATAATTGGGCCTGTAATGTGGTGATTTTCCAGTCCATTTAGGTCTTGAGGGCCTGTATTTCGGTTCTGGACACTTGTAGTGCTACAACCAAGCCTTCTACTGTAGCCCGGAGTGGAGCTGTAGCTGGGAGCTCATCTAGGACCTCTGTGCTGAGCTGGTGGACCAATGTTTTGAGCTGCACTGTTTACGAGATAACAAGGGAAACGTCTGCGGTTTTTCATGCGATGATCGACGTGGCTACATCGAGCTATTACTACGCGGTCCGGTCACGATGATGGATCTCTTGAAGCATGACGGTGTGTAAACACTGTAACACCTCGCGGGGTAGCTGCGCCAAGTCCAATTGCAATCATGTATCCACTAGAAGGTGGGCGCCGACCAGGACAGTGCTAGGCAACGAATAAGCACGACTTTCATTTGTAGTTAGCTTGGTACTACTGGTAGGGTGTAGCATATCCATCTTTGTCCGGAGGTATTGAAGCTCAATCCGCATGGCGTCAATTGCAACGTTTTGTCTTGCTTCTATGGCTGCCTACTGATCCTCTATAGCTAGAGTAAGTGCATTCGTGATTTGCTCGAGATCACCATCAGTTAGCATGATTGTTGCGTCATATTCCAGGTGTTGGGTGTGCTGCTTTTTTTGAGGCCCCTTTGCAAGCTCCCTATGCTGCTTCGTACCTTGGGGGGATGTAGTATCCTTGTTAGTCATCCCTTTCATTCGCAGGACTAGCTGTGAGTCAACCATTTCAACTCTCACAGTGATCTGCGGTAGTTGTGTAACATCTTTTGTGGCTTCTTTCGAGCTCATCCGGCTAGATCCTGTGATCATCCCAGGTTTGAAAGGGGTGTTAACTTCTTTCATATAGCTTTGACACCAATCCGTGTAGGGTTCAAAGTCAATTTTCCCTACAGGGAGCCAGAGGGAAATTAGCTTATCAATTTTGGTGTCCCCAGACCCCCTCAATGTAATGTCCTTAGGCTCTGGACTGGTAAGTGTCGAAGTGTTCGCGGGGTTAGGGGCTGCCATATTAACGTAACGAGGGGATCCTGAATTTGGAGACTCACAGGTAGTGGAAGTGAGTTGATTGGGTATGAACAGAACGCGAAAGGTCCAGAAAATCATGCAACAGAACAATACATGCAGATTACAGAGATGATATGAAACCTTGGTCGGAGTAATCCTTTCTCCTTTATAGTGCTTATGGCTGTCCAACGGTAAGGTGAATCTTATTTGGAATGTACCATCAAGAAAATGGTAAAAACTCACAAGAAATAGCCTCATTAATTTCCAGTTGCCTGTTTTCTGTAACACTAATATTCCATTTTTACCAGAGTTTAGTGTTTTGACTGTCATCGTTCGCACCCTATGGCCTTCCCACGGATCTACTGACCTCGGATGAAGCATCCGTGCTGCTTGCGCATCCTTAATTATAGCCGAAGTAGGGTGTGTTGTAATGCGATTCAGGTGCAGCCTAAACAACTTGGCAATTGTGTGCATCCCGTCTAGTTCCGAGTTTGGAGTAGTACGGGGATCATCCTTTCCTTCTGTTAGGCTGAGGCTGCAGTATTCAACCATGTGTGGTACCTGTGTTCCCCATGATTCAGATGCGATTTATAGGTGTGGTCTACCCTGAGTCAAGGCGTCAGTGTTCTGCAGAGCTGTGTCAAGCACTCCTGTGCCATCCACCACCCTAAATGTTCATAGAAATTCATCCCGTAAAGTCTCCCAATGGCGAGTACACTGATGTAGCTCTGCTTCTAAATACCATGCAGCTAGACACAGTCCCAGATCATGGATAAATAGGTGGAACCATTCTTTTTGGGTCCTGTCGCACCATTGTGTTTCCCATGTGAGAAAATATCTGAGTGGATCTTCTGACCCAAGGAAATTTTTGATCCGTTTCAAAACTGGAGCTTCAAATCGCAGGATCATCTTATCCTGACATTCCTCCCAATCACGGAATACCTTCCCATGCGTATCCCACCAGCGCGTAGGTGTTTCACGCAAGGCTAGCTTAAGGTCCCATAGCCTGTGTCCCTTCAGAACTTCTGCTTCGAATGCGCGTAAAAATTCCTTAGTTTTACCCAAATCCCCAAATTAGGGCAGGTCTCTTACATCAGAGGAGATGCAGTGAAATTTCCTTGTGACCCGAAGACATCGCAGTGCCGAAACCTCATGCAATCGGCCTTGCCAATTCTCTAGTTCCCCATCAGAGTCGAAAAAGCATTCACTGTCTTTTTCCCAGCAGAGTACTCCTTCCGCTGTGGGGTTAATCCAATCTTCATCCTGCGTAGTCAACTTGTAAATGTGATCTACTTCCTCCTGATCTCGCACTGGCTCTATATACCGTGCACCTTCCGCGGGATCCAACGGTACTATTACTTATGTACAATTATTTTCAAACACCATGCTTTGATTTTTGAGATTGATAACACCCCCCATATCTATAGCCTAGTCCAGTCCTAGGAGCACAGGGTAGGGGTACGCATCTTCTACGATTTCTATTACCTCAAAGTCAGCTTGGGCCTTTACTCCTGTGATATCTACCATGATTTTTGGCAGCCTTTCCAAAGGGATGATCTTCTATTGATTTGACATGTGCAATTGGATGGTGGACCATTCCAACTTAGGTTCTCCCATTCGTTGCCATGTTTTTTTAGGTAGCACGTTCACATCTGATCCAAGGTCCAAAATAACCTGATCCATCTCGTAGTCACAAATCTGCGCAACCAGCTGCATTTCTCTTCTGGTGCGATTTTTATACCTGTATAGTTTGTGTACATCCTTGGTCCCTGGAGTCAAATCGGGCCACGCTGCGCAGCTATTCATTAATGCCTGAAGGTTCTCTACAACCTTTGGGTTATGTAGCAGCTTCATACATGCCCGCAGAAAGGGCTCGACCCCCTCATATATCTTGGGGTGTGTCGATACCTGCATAGTAGCTGCTTCTTCCTAAGAGAAGTCCTGACCAGCTATGGACATTGTTTCTTGTCCCTTTTTCATGTTTGATCCTTCTTCACTGGTCAGAGAATCCCTGACAGCCTCTTCCTTTGGTCCTCGGGTGGCCATCCCACTGTGTGTTATGACTTTCAAACTTGGGTCCATGTTCCTTAGCTCGGCTTTAACTCTCTGCACATTTTGCATAGGGGTGAGCTACTTTTCCTATATTTTTGCTATTAAAATTGGGCAATCTTCAATCACATGGTCTAGCTGTCTACAATATCAGCAGAATTTCCGTGTAGGATTTGGGTAGTCCCTAGCAAAGCGCCTTGCTTCTCCACAATTATAGAAAATTAGTTATCCGCGTCCTCAACCTGCGCTTCCTCCCTGACCTCCTCCCCTACCCCTTGTTGGAGAGCCACCAAAGTTCGCGGGAGATCTGGGTGACGCAGGGTCTGATTGTACCCTATACAAGTTTCCTCGATATATCATCAGATCATAAGTTCGACAGTTCTACTCATCGTGTCCTACCAACCGGTAGAACTTACACCACTGTTGCTTCAGTTCTGGGACATACGCTCCTAGTAGAGGGCAATGGTTCGTATCATGCAACCCTACAATGCAACATTCATCACACCATAATGTAGATCCGCTTGAGCCTGGATGCACTAGGTTAGGTTCTCCTTTCTGTATGTAATCTGTCAATAGTG
Source organism: Pinus albicaulis (assembly GCA_034641835.2). Lineage (NCBI taxonomy): Eukaryota > Viridiplantae > Streptophyta > Pinopsida > Pinales > Pinaceae > Pinus > Pinus albicaulis. The sequence continues at coordinate 600,012,703 of CM076575.1, read as the reverse complement.
GGCACTGATCGTTCATATGACGAGATACCCGACATCGTATGCACCATAGATCTGTGATGACTCATTTTCCTCGTTCATTTCGCAGGTTATGAATTTTCATGTGCATAGCTCTGAGCTTCTCCTAAATTTTTTGTACTCTTAACAAAGTATCTTCTCTGGGCGCAACTTCTAGTTTCATAGCGACTTCCACAACTTTTTCCTACGACTCGAAGGTTTGGTGACTCATTGGTGTGCGCAGGTGAGGTGAACCATTCCATATGTTGTCTATCATCATACTCAAATACTCCTTCCCTGATTTCTCTCTTCAGTCGCTGATCAGCCTCCCATATAAACTCAGATGCTCCTTGCTTGAAGTCCTTCACATCTGCTACTAATTGAGAGTAAGATTTTGCATTTCGGAACTGTTGCTTCAGAACATCCTTAATATCTTGAATAGATGGATTCCCATTCTGAGATATGTATCACATATACCAGTCCAAAGCTCTTTCTTCGAATGCCAAGGACAGCTGTGCCCTCTTAACCGTATCATTTGTCACATTTTGTGTAGTCCATACAGAATTTGCAACAAACCAAAATCAGTCCATATCCTCATCTTCTACCCCCTTGAAGGTAGGTAGTTTCAAGTGCGCAGCCATATCACTGTTCAACGAAGGTGGTGGTATGGACGAATTCTTACCTTTGCATAGCTTGGACGGCAGTGTAGTCGGGGGGCTCTGCGCAACCGTCTCTCGCAGAGGGCTATAGATAGATATTCCCCCTTCAAGGTTGGTTCAATAGTATTTGCCACTGCGTGTCATGCTCTCGTCTGGATTTGAGGTCATTCACTCGGTATGACTACACAGAATACTCTTCTCTCACAGTAATATCTTAATCAACAGGGGTAATGTCTTCAGAAACTTGCCCCAGAAACCTTTAAAGAATCTTCGCTCTGCTTCAGAGTAGGAGACGAACTGATCAATGGAAAATTCTGTCACAAATCCTCCTAGCACACTGTCTACCCAGTGATCCACCATGTGAGTGATGGTATTATTAGTCCTTTCCAGCTGCTGGATCAGCCCTGGAGTCCACTGAGTGACTCATTCGTCCTTCCAACACTTCTGGAACTCTACGAGCCTTGCCAGCCACTCCTGAAGCTCAATTGCAAATTTCACAAAGAAAATTTCGTAGCTTTCCGTAAGAATGTACCTATATTTCCAATTTTCCATCATTAACCTCATGCTACGATTCTCTTTTATCGTAAATTCTTAGATCTGCTTTTCGAACAACTCTTTAATTTCCTTCCTCTCAGGCTTCTAGTACTCTCTTGTCATTACCTGATCCCTCTCTCAAAATGCTCCCGGTCCTGGCAACGGTACCATTTGTTGGCTCAAAGGATCCTGACCCAGGTTCGGAGGTTAAGGTTTGTCAAAAAACCCCTATATTATGTAATATTCCCTTTCTTGATCCAGTCAAAGTGGATAGAATAGATCCATGGTACTTACCGTGGTATTTTCCCATGGTATTGAGCCATGGTATTTCTTGTTGGTATTGACCCATCAAGCCTATAAAAAGGGAGAGAAGCTAGGCATTTAGAGCATTCTGGACTATCTATCTTATTATGTTTGGATTGAGAACCTGGCCTGGCCAGTTCTAGCATTGATCCCAGGACGAAAACCCCGCGGTGATGTTTATGTGGTGGATCCATCTAGGATTCACAAGTGGGCTTCAATTTCTTATATTTGTCATTTTCAAGCAGCTGTGCATGCCATTTGTATGATTTTATGGTCTGGGCATGTATTTTACTTTCAGTGAATAATAATATAAATAAATGGCTGCATTTCTTGTGTTCTGGTTCTTGATGAAATATTCTATTAAATGAGAACACTAATATGTTTTAGATCTATGAAATTTTTTATTGTTTGGAATCTTACAGTGGTATCAGAGCTGTGCATCTTGCCAGCCTGAGATTTTTATGCAAGGAACTTTGGTGAAATTTATTTTTCACCCTAGCCAACGTTTCTCACTTCGGTGATATTTATCACCCTAGTTGGATTTTTATTTTTTTTAGTAAATTATTTTTATTGGGGGACATAAGTGAAGGGAAAATCATTTATAATTCTGTGGGTTAAATTTGTGAAAATATTTGAAGGTATGATTGACAAAATCTTCCTATGAAAAATTAATATATTCCTGTTTGGGTATGGGACAAGATGGACTGTCTTAAAGAAATTTTGAAAAACAACCAGAAAATTCTTGATTTACTAGTGAGGTTATATGGTCCTTAAGTAGCCATATCTCTATAGACCAAATGGATAATCAAAGCAATAACGAAATCTGCAACAAGAATAAACTAAGGAGGAGAGGACTATGCTTTATCTACAAGGGACCTTGGGCCCTTAACCATTCATGTCCAGGTGATAAGAAGAAGGCAACAAAGACAAAAGAAGAGGATATTACTTCAAATCATGGGGAATATTTTGTAGATGGGTCTATTGATCTTCAATATGGTGAGCAAGATCATGACATTATTCAAGGAGGCTTGTAGGACGACAAAAATTTGGAAGTGCATGAGGAAATTCTACTTAATGCCATTTATGAGGTTGATTCCTATACAATGGAGTTTTTAGATCCCCAAGGGAATATTCATGAAGAATATGAACAATCAAGTATAGATAAAATTCCACCAATGCATCTATGTTCGACAGTTGAAAGGGATGAATAGATGGTCTCCAAAGGTGAAGGAGACTTGGGAGATTTAAGTGAGGATCCAGCCATAGTGAACCAGCATGATGAGTATGATCACGAGGAGCAACATGAAAAACATAATGTGCAAAATGGACCATTCCTAGAGAGTTGGTCAAAGGCTGAAGTTGTAGATGTGGTCGTTGGGCATCGAGTGCAAATAAATATAGAGACAGTCAGCACAGCACTAGAATTTCCAGTAGAAGACTTCCGAGAAAGGATCAAGCATTTCAAGACAGATCTTATGTTGTTGAAACAGAAACTCTGGACAGTTCGAGACATTGCCTTACAAGAGAACAAAAAAAATTGAGGAACTCATAGGGGTATGTGCCGAATCAAAGACCAAGTTGTCTAGTGTTTAAGAACGACTCAAATCCCTCATAAGGCAGCAAGAGGAGTACGATTGAGAGTTCAAGAGAAACCCTCTACAAAAGTACATAGATAAGTCTTGCAACACTACCAACAACCCACCTTTATACATTGGGAAGAGAAGGGAAGAGTTCTCCAACTGCATCATGTTGGGTAAACTAGTAGAGAAGCATGAATTGAGCATCGAACAACATCAACATAGTAGATTTGAAGATATTCATCCCTCCCCAAGTATGGATTGGCGGGAAATTATAAGTTGGTATTCTATCGATAGGTTGATTCTTTGGAGGATACTCACAACCGAGGGCATATTGCAGCTTGGGCCCTTTGGTGTGGGCAGTGATGGAGGGCTGAAATGGTACCATAACCCACAGGTCCCAGGATTTAGGTGGCATTGGGATCTGGGAGAATCCATTGGGCAAAGGATTGTTTGGGATCCAGGTAAATCTATTGAGGGGAGGATTGGTCAGAGGATTCGTTGGGATCCAGGTATTGGAGGATCCATTCAGGGCCATTCAACATGGAGGGTACATCGGATTGTATGGGATCCTAGTATCAATGTACAAATGCTTCTGTTGTGGATAGAAGTGGATCGCTTGAGGACAAGCAATCTCTGGGCGGGAGGATTTGTAATATTTCCTTTCTTGATCCAGTCAAAGTGGATAGAATAGGTCCATGGTACTTACCGTGGTATTTTCCCATGGTATTGAGCCATGGTATTTCTTGTTGGTATTGACCCATCAAGCCTATAAAAGGGGAGAGAAGCTAGGAATTTAGAGCATTCTTGATTATCTATCTTATTGTGTTTGGGTTGAGAACCTGGCCTGGCCAGTTCTAGCATTGATCTCGGGACGAAAACCCCGCAGTGATTTTTATGTGGTGGATCCATCCAAGATTCACAAGTGGGCTTCAATTTCTTATATTTGTCATTGTCAAGTAACTGTGCATGCCATTTGTAGGATTTTATGGTCTAGGCATGTATTTTACTTTCAGTGAATAATAACATAAATAAATGGCTGCATTTCTTGTGTTCCGGTTCTTGATGAAAGACTGTATTAAATGAGAACACTAAGATATTTTAGATCTATCAAAATTTTTATTGTTTGGATTCTTACATATTATTGGCCCTTTCGGCAGTGACCTGCTTGCGCAAGTCAAAGTCTCACCCGAAGAATTCTAGGTGGGTGCTGCAACCAGGTTTCCGCACCTTGAGAGAGGATAGGTAAGCCAAGTAGAGCTGCATCCGGCTGTATAATGACCAGATTTCCTATGTTAGAATTGGATCTATAAATCTCCTTCGCATCTACGTGCGCAAGATCAACTATACTTACTGTGCTCAAAAAATTCATATACTTCTAAAATAGTAGTGCAACATTACATAAAACATAACAGAACAGACCTAGATGCAGTAGAAACACTTAACACAGTACTTTCACAGCTTAACACAAAATATGCATAACACATCAGCTATCAAAGATTCGCATCAACAATACACATAGATTCAGTTACTCAACAACCGTTTTCATTCATTAATCCTTCAGTTCCTTCTTACAATACCCAAACCTGACCTGCACACATAGCAGCAGGGTCCGCACACAGCAGGACTTGGGATCTCCGCGCACACAACCAGTAGGAGTCCTTTCCCAAAAAACCCAAATAGATCTACTAAGCCATAATTCGCATCAAGATCTCATCATACTTTTGCCTTATAATTCAAAACGTCCCTCTATTTATAACAATCTAGCCTAATCTTTCCTATGGTCCACAAACCATGGTTTGCAGACTCTAGGTCTACCCTTTGACCCATTACAATGCTTTTGGGGCTTTTCCCCACCCCAAAACCCTTGCGCTAGACTAAATATAATAAAAAATATGCAAAATTGGACCAGTTTCATAGCCTGCAAGAGACCCTATTCCAACAACATATAAGGTTATTATTCAAGAGGACACCTATCAAATTTCCACGAGATTGTCTAAATCGTTATAGAGGTCGAAGAAATTTCCATGGCCCATATTTCCTCTGTGAATAGGATTGTATAGCCTCAAGAGCTTGAAGGAAAAAAAGGTGGAAATTGCAGAACTAGATCACATGAAGTTTTATGAGATGGGATATCACTGGTATGATGCCAGAGGCATAGTTTCATAACATTGTGCAAAGATACGATATATGTGGTAATATACCTCAAGCTCCTAGAAAGATGAGGAGAAAGTTAAGAATCACTAAAATCCCCTTAGAGTAGTTGGAATAGAGAGAGAAGAAAGACATTCAAACCAAGTAAATGTTTCAGATGAGACAGAGGGAGGGAACCGGGAGGAGATATGTCCAAGGAAATCGTGAACTGAAAAGAAAACAGGAGTAGGAGGTTTCACTTGTTTGTACTTCTCCATAATCATAAGAAGCTCTTAGAGTTGGACATATGTTCCACACATGTATCAAAACCTATTCTAATACTTCTCTTGTAATGGTAATGGCATGTCCTTGTATTTCATTGTATATCATTTATGTTTTCATGAATATGTTTGTTTGAAAACTATTTTTCAAATCAATTAACGTTTATCTCCTTGTATGTCTGCATTTATCAGAGTAGTGCTATCATTGTTCTTCTAAAGACTCGTGTTATTTACTTTATTTGTGGAAGTATTTTATGCACATAATATTTGCGCATTTCACAAAAAATTAAAATAAATGATATCAAATGCATGTTTTAAGTAAAATATTTCAATGTAAGTTATAAATATATTATATAAAACAATTGAAAATTATAAATACTTATAGTTAAAATATTTTATTGGTGTTTCGTTTAAAAGTAAGGAGATGGGTAATTCCTTTCACGCCTAGCATGAAGCTAACACCTCACATGAATACACAAATATACATCTATATAAAGAGAGAGAGAGAGAGAGAACTAGCTTAGATCCATCTTGCCCCTTAACTATGAAGCACTAAGAGGATCAAATCTCTAAATGCAAACATTTCTTCAATTTTTGTACTCACAACACATTTGTTACCATGTTAAGATACATCTATACAAAAAAATTATAATTATTATTATAGTCTGCCTCATACTACATTAACTTGTTTTTCCCTGCAGTTGTGATGTCAAAAATTGCTCCACAACATAAATTTTATCATCGATGTTTTGAGTCTAAACCAACACCCATCATGAGAACAAAAGTTGAGTAGAAGAAAATGCATAAAAAATAGTATAAATAGGATAGAAAACATGCAAAAATGACCAACTGTATAAGAGAAAATTAATAAATATTAATATAATTTGAATAATATATTTAGTTATTATAAATTATTAGAAGTCATGTTTAACTCTTATAGTTATAATTTTTGTATCAAATGGTTATATTAAAATTAGTTTTTTTTTTTTTATTCGAGTTTGCTAATAGTTAAGTTATCAGGGTAATATTAAAGTAAATTAAGTTAATTAAGATAAATTAAGTTAATTAATTCAATAAAATAATTATTTTTCCTTAAGTTATCCTATTCCTTAATTAATGTAATTAATAGTTAATTATATTAATTAATGAAGAGAATAAGGTGAGGTGTAGTATGTTAAGGTGAAGGAACGAGAATTAATTATGATTGACTTGGATATTATGGCTTTGTGTGAGCAGGGGGATCCAACTTGTGTTGACCTCTATCCCTTCGTCTTTGTTGAGATTTTTGGGATGCTTCATGGTTTTGAAAGCCCCACGCATCATTTTTTTTGTAATAATGGTTTTCCTCGGATTATTTCAATGTCCTCTAGGGATACATGGTGACTAGTCTTAGAAGAATGTTCAACAAGAGCCGAGAATCTATGTCTCCTTTTTTTAATGTATGGTCCATGTTCCTTAAATCATATTTTGAAGAATCTTCCTATCTCTCCAATATAACATTTACCACATGAACACTTGACTTTGTAAACTTCTTTTTGTTGGAAGTGATTCTTGCCATCTTTTACATATCTCATCAATGTAATATGTACCACATGAACACTTGAATTTGTAAATGTCTTTTTGTTGGAAGTGATTCATGCCATATTTTACATATCTCATCTTTTACTGGATAGAATTTAAGGTTTTGAATGAGGTTTGTATGTCATTCATTCTTAGTACACTGGATAATTTATTAGTAACACCTTGGATGTAAGGGAGATACACCTTTCGATTGTGGCTCTGGATTTGGTTTTTATGATGGATTTATTGATGTCTCTGTACTTATAGTCAGTTTTTAAGAAAAAAAAATTAAAATTAGATACTCAATTTATTCATCTACATGCTCTTTGTGAATAGTTAAGTTACATCAAGGCTCACAATCTTGTCTTCTCGATCCAACCTTTTCACTTTGATGAGCTCCACATAATGGTTTGAGTCTTTAATGTAGGAGTATTTTTTTCCAATAAATAGGGCAAGGGAGTTGACTACATATTTTTCTAATGCATGTGGGCAATCCAATTGTGTTTACTATAGGTCTTACAGGAGTACCATTCTTGTGAATTTTGGGAGCTCCATAAATCCTCGAGGTAATCTCATTACTGGGTAAAAGGTAATCTCATTACTGGGTAATATTTCAGTTTTTTATAACTACCACTATTGTACAAGTGGTCTCTCATTTTTGAGACGTAATCCTCCTTTTTCATCACAACCGTGGCTCCTCCTTTGTCGAATTTTAGAATAACAATTCCTTCATTGCACAGTCTTGCCTTATTTGCTACTTTTCCTCCTCCCTTATATTTTGAATCCCATCCTCCAAGCTACATATAATCTCCTCAGCTAGTATGTGTTTAAGGGCTATTACAAACTTTAATAATTTTCTGAAGACCTCTAGTTCATCATTTTTCAATTCATAGGAGGATATGTTGACAACATTTTTGTTTCTTTTGCTGTAAGAGTTGAACATTGCATTGTGAGAGCCTTTATTCATGTCATCTTTTCGAGAGGTCTTGTTGGTGCTTAGATTGTCTTCCATGAACTTGCTTACAATAGGCTACTCCTTTCTAATCTCAATGAGAGAGCCCAAGTTGCAGTGTGATGTGTCATTCCCATTCTTCATCATGGATGTTATTGAAACATAATTCATTATAGTACGTGTGTTTGCAATGTCGTTAAATGTGTCTAGAATGCAATGGTTACTTTATACACTATCCTCATTAAGAGAATTGTTATCTGATTGTCCAACCAATGCTTGGAGACTCGCTTTATTAAGCCTTGGAATGTTTTTTCCTATCAATATTTTTCAAAAAACTCTTCCATACTAAGAAATAGAAAACATATATACATGAAAAAGTATTATATATATAAAATAAATGTTATATTTGAATTCAAATTGGAGATTACAAAATGCTATAAATGAAATCAAATTGGAGAGTGTAGATACCATATTGGATCCACTTTAACTCCGTATTTGTAGCCCAGAGAGATCAAATCTCTCCCATCAGGAAAGCCTAGAGAAATCAAATCTCTTTTCACTCTAATTTGACAGATCCAAAATTAAAATAAATCTACATTGATATACATTCTCATCTCAACACTACAAAACTAACAATATATAACCTAAATTATAACCTTATGTAAAAATGTAAAAACAACAAAGCCACAAAACCAAAATATGTAGTTCCAATACCAATACCATTAGCATTTACTCAATGAACATTCTACGAGAGTTCTAAAAGAACAAACAAATTGTACCATTTATATATTTATATATCGATGAAGCTCTATTAATTCTTGTTATGCATATCAATGACGTTCACCATCAATTACTTCAAAAAATCAAGAGTTTTTCAAGCAAAACATAATAAAAAAAGATGAAGACTGGAAAGTCAAGAGTTTGTCAAGAAAAACATAATAAACAAAACAAAGATGAAGAAGGGCCAACAATTTCCATGAATCGCAAGAAAATTAGTCCGTACAAAATACACAAAACAAAGATGAAGAAGGGCCAACAATTTCAATGAATCCCAAGAAAATTAGTCCATAAAAAATATAGAGTTTGTCAAGCAAAACATAATAAACAAAACAAAGATGAAGAAGGGCCAACAATTTCAATGAATCCCAAGAGAAAATGAGCCCATACAAAATGCATCTTCAACATTGTATCAATGCCTTCCTTTGGAAATCCATCTATCGTGGTAAGTAAGGAGGCATTCCACCCAAAGAACAAGCCTCAGACTCCGACGTTCTAGGCAATGGAGACTGCTCGAGTTGGGAACTCTGATATGCATTCAAATATTGTAGAGCAGCTGCCTAGGACCCATAAACCCCAAGAACACTAGGATTAACACTGCCAGCACTGACATGCTGAAACCCATAAGTCCCCAGGCTCGGGTGAACTCCATATGACCCTACGGATCCAATTGAGCTCTGAACAGATAGATTGAATAACGATGCCAAAGAAGGATTATCGGACGTAGAAAGCAAGTGATTCAAGCCAGGAAAAATTTGGTTCTAACTAGCCAAAATAGAATTAACTGCCTTACTGAACCTTCAAACCAGGGTTGTGAGGGCTCATAGGTATGGTGAGCAAGAGTGTGGACTATTAGATCCATTTTTTTTTCTGAGTTGCAGTGATGTGTGGCCTTGATCCTCCTTTTTTCGGCTGCAGTGCTAGGTGTTCGAGAGGCATCATAGATCTCATTTCATAGATCCTCGAATATGAAATATGACCAGGCGAGGTTGAGGAGAAGTGATGTGGGGCATTCACAAAGGCATTGAAGGAAGGCCACTGCACGGAATATAGCCGAGTGTTGGAAACCTTCAATGAAGGTGTAATTTCTGAGTTGGTCGAGTGGTGGAGAAGACGTGATCTGCAGTAGGAACAAGCGCAGTAGAAGCGTGGTGAACCTGGCGTGAAGTTATTGATACAGGAAGTTATTATTGAAGTTGGAGGAGTTGATAGCAGAGTGCTCGAGAAAAATTCAAATCCTGAATCTAATTGAATCTATTCAGCACAATGGAAGCATTGTTGGAAGAGTTGCTGTAAGTTTTGGCTCGGATCACTTCAAGGCTAAGCGTTTTTGGGACGGTTTTGATCAAAGAGCGTGAAATTATTTTTAGAAAGTCTCATCCATTTTGATATATAAATCACTATGTACGTTGCTCTATATTCAGTTGTGTGGAGTTGCAATGACCACCGGGTGTCCTTGAATTCTAGTCTATGGTGTGCACAGTTGTGCGTGGAATTCGTATTTCCAGCTAGAAAATTGGTGCGGTAAGCGTGGAGCAATGTGAGTTCTGTGAAAGAGTGGGTTGAAGGCATAAGTATTTGTTGTGGCTAGGCCTATACGAGTTTCTGAGCTTAAGCTGAAGCTTGATGTGGGTTCCTCCTATTGCCCCACAAACATTCAGAATCCCAATACTGCACTCAAAATTGCTACTCAATCTCTGAATTCTTTCTTCAGTAGGAATCACAATATACTTTGAATACAATTTCTTCCTGTTTGCGAGCACCCCCGTGATGATTTTAGTGTATTTCATGATTGTAGAGGCCCCCAGATTGTATAAATCCCCAATTTTCCTTGGGGATTCTCCATGTGCAAGCCTGTGTATCACCATTGCAACTGCCTTCTTGATGCAAATCCCATTTAGGAGGATTTTGTTGAGCAAGGTAAGCTTCGCTTCTCTGCCATAATAGCATATTTCCTATGCAGCCTGTGAGTGCCATAAAATTCCAGTGCAACTGTGCTGCGTAGGCGGAGATAAGCGGAGAAGGGAAGCTGCTGCAAGTGTTGGAAGCTGATGCAACTTACTACTCTAAGAAAGCGAGCTATAAATGGACCCTGCGGACGCGGAAGTATCTGGCGGACTGCAAGTGAAAAGTATGCAGATCAGTAAGAAAGTCTGCTACTATGAGTCCTGGGACCCAGAAGAATCTGGCGGATTTTTTAGGCTTGGACAGAGGCTCCAAGGTTTACAACCAAGATGTGAGCGAGAGACTTCGGAAGTGGAAATATGCATAGTGCTCCATGACTCTACGATTTTCACCCAAGACGAGTCTGTAAAGCTAAAACTCGCGCCAACGCGCCAAATCAAAGGATTGGCATGAGAACGAAGACCATATCCGCGCCAGTATTTTTCCTTGCATCATTTTCAATTAGTTGTGGCTGCTCAGTGTAGTGACTGCGCCAGTCTGCGTAAAATTTCCTTTTAGAGTTTTGTTACAGAAGGTAATCCGTGGTGCAGGTCTTCTTGGGGATGCGATGAGTTTGCAAGGGGACGAGTGAAATGCATGAGTTGAACTGCATGCCAAGCAAAGGTGTTATCGTCTGCGTCAAGAAATCCGGCAAAGGAGAGTGTTGGCTCTAAGCAGAATTTCAACCAGCAGCAGAATTCCCTCCATGATATGCTTCTGCCTATCTCTGTGTGGACATCGACCATTCGACTTTTCCGGCAGTTATTTCTTTCAATAGCCTACCGATTTTTTCAAATTCATCTTTCCCGGACGTTCTTCCGCATTCCTACGGAGCTATTGATTTGGACAGGCATATCTTTTTAGTGGGAGTGGAAGATCAAGCCATAATGGTGCACCTCTGGAGGTGATTCGCCCTCTCCCTTTCTCCTGTACTTGGATGGCTCATAGCCATTTACGTTATGGGGTAGGAGTGGTAAATTGGTTATTTCTGGCACGTCATAGGAGTGGCTGCTACTCTTTCAACCTCAATTTGATATCTTGCCTCCGCCATGATGTGGTGTTCATTTTCCTACGTGGAAGGGGGAATATAGATGGTTGTAAGTATATTGGAGATACAAGAGATTACGTGGACTGGTCTGGTGGAAAGACTAGATGGTAGAACTCTCCCAATATATAAATGAATGTGACTTGGCACTGCTCGACTCGTCCTTCCTGCATGCCATCAGGGTGGCAGAGGAAGGCCATACTTCGGGCGCGATTGATAAGGACCGGCCAAAACCACCCATCGACTGAATTGACCGGGACACTATCACAGGTAACTTACACTCCTCCTTGCAGGCTACCGGTCTGTTTTCTCCAAAAAGAAAGGCTGCTCAGAAGTTTAAACCCTTCAAAATTAACCCAGAAGTTCGCCTCCTCAGCTTTGGGTCTGATGTTTTATGGGAGGAAGTCGAGGGGTTATCAAAGAGAGCAGTTGTTGGGCGTTGGAAGTTCGATGGACAACAGCGCAACAAAATGATGGAGTGGCTATTACAGGAGTGGGAGAAGCTGTTAGGAAATGTTCCCCGGGTTAGCAAGTTAGAAGCGAGTTGGAACTGTTTTCATTTGCAGAAGGATGAGGATGTTATTGATGTCCTGCGTCGAACCTGGGTCAAAGGGCGGTGCTTTTTGGCTTTGCACCGATGGGATGCGGCCTTTCATCCACGCACAAATGCACCTGTAAATCATATTATGTGGATGAAATTATACGGTCTACCTCTCCACTTTTGGAACTACAAAGTACTGTGTGCCATCGGTGATAGCATTGGTGTATGCAGATTCGTCGATCCACGATGCAGTGAGGCTTTCGACAAAAGAATCACATGGGTTTTGGTGGAGGCTTCATTTTCAGGGGGTTTACTAGCCCACGTTGATCTGCATTGGGATGGCAGGACTCACAGACAGACCATCAATTTTTGGAAAATGCCATTCCACTGCCACATTTTCCATGAGACTGGACATTTGCGAAAACAGTGTGATCGCGGGAGGGATAAAGGAAATTGTGGGCAGAACTTGATGACGCGGCCAAAGCTCCCTAAGGATGGAACAACCCTTTGTAAGCCTTCTGCCAGTGTGGCGACTCTCCCGAGTAAGTCTACTTCTCAATCCGTGGCAACCTCCTTTGAAACGGATGTTGAGAATAGAACTAGTTCTGGCCTTTTTTCTAGGGATTCACAATATGGTTTGCTGCCTCCCAAGACACCTATAGCGGATCTATATTATTTGAGTAATGGTCAGTCTAACGAGGAGGGGGCTTTAGGACTGGGAGAGGATAGCACTAAGAGTGGGACAGGGGGGTCCTTGGAACTCTGTGATAAAGATTCGGGCTCAACTAAAATGGATGACTCTATGCTCGCCAAGTTGCCCCTAAAACTTTGTCACAGGGACCTGGGCAATGTGCCCCATTCTCTTTCACCTGTTAAAAATACTCGCCTTTCATTGCATATTCCGTCAATCTCGACATTAGGGATTGCATCGAAACTTATGGGCGCTAGACATCTGCATGAAGTGAACCCTCCTCTCTCCCCCAAGGTGGGATCTCCAGACCTTATTGTTAACCCTTGTGAACCTTTGTCCCCACACAATTCTGTCGGATCTGATATTGAATTTTTATTACTAAATCAAGAGGTCGCCCTAGAAGCTCTCATTGTGAAAACGGGTCCACATTCCCCCTCCATTATTATCAGCCCCTCCTTAAGATCTAATGTTACTGTTAGGAGAGGCAGAGATAAATCTAAGAGGAAGAAAAAACTGGCACTTGTGTCGGATCTAAAGGATATTCCGTCGAAAATCTCTTTTCGGGACATCCCTGTATCTTTAGCTATAGAAAGGGTCCTTGGAGCATTGACCCAGACTTCCGAGGTTCCCCCATGAAGATCATTGCTTTAAATGTCAGGGGGCTGGGGGACTTTGGGAAATTTTTATTATTGAAGGATTACATTTTTATTTCTAAGCCTTACTTACTTCTTTTTCAAGAAACCATGAATTCTGTAGAATGCACCTATGATTACTTCCAGAAAATGTTACCAGGATGGCACATTGCTGCTAAAAGTGCAAATGGACTATCCGGGGGACTCGCAACAATGTGGGATCCAAGGTGGTTCTCTCCAAAAGCCTTCGGTTTTTTTGGTGGAATGCTACTTACAGGTTTTGGTAGGGGATATGGTCAAAGAATCCATGTGGTAAACTTATATGCTCCATATCGCGACAAGCTCTCTTTCTGGGTAAAAATGGAACGGTGTGGACTATTGGAACTGAGCAATGTCATCATTGCAGGTGATTTCAATGTGGCTCTGAATGCAGATGATAGCTGGGGTGTGAAGAAGAGAATTGACCCTACTGCCAACGCCATTAGAGACATTTTTGTTCAGGTTGATTTGATTGATATTAAAATGGAGAAAAAATCTCCTACATGGCTAAATGGCAGAAGCGGGATTGAGTTTATTGGAAAGAGGCTCGATAGATTTATGATCAGTTTTGATTTGAAAGCTGTTATGAGGGGGGTTTTGGCCTCTGTAGATGATCTGACTCTGTCAGACCACAGGCTGATTTCTCTTACCTGGAAATTTGAGAGGAAACCTAAGGGGTATCCCTTCAAATTTAACAGATCTTGGCTTGAAGACGAGAGTTTTAACACCCTTATAAAAAACCAGCTTAAATTATATCAGAGGCAAGCTGGTGTATCAGCGATGGATCATTTAACAGATACCATGAAAGAAATTAAGAAGGCTGTTCAACTGTGGGAAAAAGGGAAAATCTGGGAAACAAATGACAGAATTCGGAATATACAGGTGGAGAAAGCTCGGATACTCTTTGACATTGAAGAAGGTAGACAAGCTGGAGATTATTGGGAAAGGCTGAAAGTATTAGAGGAATAATTAAAAACATATATTTTCAGGAAGGAGATGACTTGGCGTTTGAAAAGCCGAGCCATATGGTTGGATGCCGGAGACCAAAATACCAAGTTTTTTCATAAATATGCATCCGGGAGGAGACGGGCAAATACCATTTGGTGTATTGAAGACGACGATAAAACTGTTCACTCTACTGAAGAAATTAAGAGGGCAGCGATGAAATATTTTGGCACTCTATATAATAGAAGGGAGGTGCAGGTCTCAGATGCATAGATGGAAATGATACAACAATACCCAGTAATGTTCGATCAACAGGATTTGAGGTGTTTCAAGAAAATGGTCACGCCAGAAGAGGTAACTGCAGTGCTAAAATCATTTGGTACGGAAAAAAGTCCGCGTCTGGATGGTTGGACGCCGAATTTTTTCATACACTTTTTGGAAGATTTCATAATGCTACTCGCTGAAATGGTGGAGGAAGCTCGGATAAGTGGCAAGATAAAAGGTGCCATTAATTCCACTTTTCTGGCGTTAATACCCAAGAAAAAAGGACCTATCTCCTTTAATGATTACAGACCTATATCTTTATGCAATACTTTATATAAAATCATTTCCAAGGTTATAGCTGAAAGAATGAAGGGTGTCCTGTCCAAATTTATTACGCCTGAACAATCAGGTTTCTTGAAACAACTAAGTATTCATGATGTTGTGGCGACCACACAAGAGATCATACACTCCATTCAATCCGAGAAGAAGGATGCTGTGGTATTAAAGATCGATCTTAATAAGGCTTTCGATCGAATGGATTGGGTATATATGATACTTGTTCTTTACAGGATTGGTTTAGACAGAGAGGCTGTGGAGTGGGTGATGGGCTGCTCCACCAATTTATCCATGGCGGTAATCATCAATGGTACAGCCTCAAATTTCTTCTTTCCTAGTAGGGGGCTCCGCCAGGGGTGCGCTTTATCACCACTTTTGTTTATTCTAATGATGGATGCTATGAGTCTGAAATTGAGAAAGGCTGTTGTTGATGGCTCTTTCAGTGGGATTAATGTTGGCACTAATATGAATGCTTCCCATAGCCTGTTTGCAGATGACATTTTAATCTTTGGAATGTTACGGAGAAATTGCTGGCAGATAATTCAAAACATCTTTCTGGTTTTTTGTGAGGCTACAGGTATGTTGATCAGCGAAGGCAAGTCTTGCTTATATTGTGCAGGTGGAGAGGAAGGGGTAATAAATGATATAATTTCCTTTTTTAAATGTGGAAGAGCTGATCTTTCCGGAGGACTGGTTTACTTGGGATTTAGGTTGAAACCATTGAAATATACAGTTAACGATTGGATATGGATTATTGAAAAGTACAAAAAGAAATTCAGCATGTGGTCAGCAAAATGGCTATCAAAGGGGGGCAGATTGATATTAACACAGGCAGTCTTTCAACAACAAACTGTTTTCTGGGCACATCTATATGTGATCCCAAAACAGATTTTAAATGACATTAGAAAGATTATGGCTCAGTTCATCTGGGGAGGAAGAGGAGATAAGAGATGCATGCACTTAGCTAGATGGGATACAATTGCAATTCCGAAAGATAAAGGTGGATGGGGCATAAAGGATTTGGAGATCTTTGGTAAATCCTTGCTCATCAAATCATTATGGAGGGGCCTGAATTACAAGGGAAAATGGCAAGATATCATTAGAGGGAAATATTTGGGACAGGAGTCTATGGAATCAATAGCCACTAAGGGATGGAAGGCACAAAAGAAGCAATCAAATATTTGGAAGGGCTTCAGTTCAATCTGACCCACTGTACAAGGAAATTTAAATTGGTTTTTTGGGGATGGCTCAAAAGTCCTAATTGGTAGCACCAACATGTTGGGATTTGATAATTTTCATGACATTGATGGAGCATTAATCCTGGCACTAAACCAAGGTGGCTTCTTTTACTTAAAATAGATTATTGCTAATTGGGAGAATGGGATCCTGATTTGGAAGTCTTTCAAGGACACAGGTATGAATCATAGATGGGAACAATCTTGGGCAAATCTTTCTATTTCTCTCAGACATTTGGGACTGTGTAAAATCCCTGGGGGTGATAGGCTTATTTGGAGAGATAAAAAAATTGAGAGTGGCCCGAAGGTAAAAGATCTTTATCAGACCCTCATAGAATCAAAGCTTCTTTTGGGTGCAGACAACTGGTTTAAGATCATATGGAAGGTCAAGGTCAAAATAAAAAATATTATTTTTCTATGGCTCGTTTGGAGAGATAAAAACAATACTTGGAATAACTTGCAAAAAAGGGGTTGGCAGGGTCCGAGTTATTGTTTGTTATGCGGTACAGATGGCGAAGATAACCAACACCTTTTCTATCTGTGCCCCTTTGCTAAGAAAGTCTTGGAAATGCTGTGTTATAAATGGAATTTCCCAATCCCAGAGTACTCAAACACTGTGGATTGTATAAGGTGGTGGTTTAGTAGGGGAAAAACTTTTAGAGCCATACCCATACTTTTCCACTGGAATATTTGGATAAACAGAAACAGAATGATTTTTGAAGGGAGACCTTGTTTGCCGGATAAAACTTACAACCAAATCTTAATTTGCTGGGAGAGGCAAAGGACTTCTGAGAAGCAGCCTGTGGATTTTTCCAGGAGGAACAGACCTCATGATTTACATTTCCCGGCAGGATATTTTGATTGGGCTGCACAAAATAATAATTGCGGTTGTGGTGTTTGGCTAATGCTTTCTCCAAATTGCCAATACAAATTCTTCTGGAATGGTGGTATAGGTACTAACACAAGAGCAGAATGCATGGCTCTTTGGGGATTTCTATGGGTGGTGTCACTTCTGTGTGTGGAAAACTTATGGATCTTCGGAGATTCTAAAATATTAATCGATCATATGAACAACAAATCTAATCTAAACCTTGGACTGATAACTCACTGGATTGAACGTATTCATATACTGAGGGAAAAGTTCACTTTTATCTCCTTTTGTCATGTGTACAGGGATAAAAACAAGGAAGCAGACTGGCTTTCAAAGAAGGGACTGGAGAGTATTTTTGGATACATGAATTATGAGTTCATCATTTCGCAGGGAACAATAGCTGAAGGAGTGATCAATCTAGCATAACTGCTCAACCACATGCTAAAAAAAAGAGACTTAGTTTTCACAGCTGGAGCTTTTCAGTTGTTATTGTGTGCAGCTGATTCTGTGTGGAGCCTTCCAGTTGTCCCATGGAAAAAAGATATTAGTGATTACTGTCCCGTTTTATTTGCTGTGTAGCTACTTTCTGTTTGTGGTAATTCTTCATTGGAAGTTTCCATGTTTTTCCAAATTTTGTTTACTGAACAAGTATGAGGTTATCCCTCACAAATTGTTGCCCTAAATTGATGTTGATCATCTGAAGATTGAAAACTGTTTTGCTCTGGTACATTATATAAACCAGTTGTATTTTTTCATGCTGAAAAGTATTTGTTGTGGCTGAGTGGTGAAGGAAATCATCTAAACGGAACCAAGCAGCAGTGGTGGAGTTATATTTTTTGTTGTGTCTCGTGGAAATCCAGTGGAAACGTATGTGAGCACATTCAGGTTTTGTTTTTTGAGAATAGTTACCCAAACCCTCACATTGGCCTTGCTGCTGAGTCATGTTGGTAGTAGTATTGTAGTGTGAAAGATTTAAATTTTTTTATCATTAATTTTTTTTTTTACCGCTATTGAACTGGTCTATGAGCAGCCGACTGGTGTGGTGAGCTGCCATAACCATAACCACCATAAATTTGATCAGTCATCATTCATGAAATGTTGTGAGGAATTGATCCTCTACAAGAACCACCTGGACTTCCAAGCCGTTGTTGTTACCGTCGTTGGGGCCTTGTTGATTGTGGTGGTCAAGAGGGCCATGGGTGCGAGCGAGCCATGTGGTGTTTCTATCCTCTTCTTCGCATCTTCTTCGTCGCGATCGTGCATGCGAACATCGTGCTATTCTTCATCCTGATCTGAATCCTTGTCGAATTTGAACTTTGGACTGATATAGTTGTTGCATGGCTTGTGTATGCTCTATGGAGTTGTTAAGCAGGGGTTATTTCATGAGATTCAAAAGATAGAGCACTATTCAATTATCTATTCAACTTGTGAAGGAGTCGAGCCTGACACCATTTCCACTCAAATTGGACTCTCAAACTAGAGGGTTGAAGCTAAAACACTAAATTGTGCGCATAAGCACACGCTAGAATGACGTTTTTACACAAGAGCTTGTTATGAGTCGAGCTTAAGGCTCTTTATTATTGTTTGAATTTTTCTTTGTTATTTTGTTTATTATCCCTCCTATGTATACCTGGTCATTGCTCTAGTAACTATTTTCAAAAGAGTAAATTTTGCGACAGGCATTGGTGACTAGAGGTAATGTACAAGTAGAAGGTTCTGAAGTGGTACATGTTCTGCATATATTATATTTTTCATTTCTTGTCAACAAACATCAAAAGGGGTTATTTTGATTGAATAGGTAATGGGACATCAATTCTATGTAACAACAAGTGGTTACAATATGCTTCTGTTTGAAAAATCTTATTTTTTCCTTTAGTGTGCACCAGTAAGTTGCATCAATAAGAGCTTTGTGATTTAAGCGTTTTGTAATTTTTTGTATGTCAACATTTATAGTACCACGAGTTTTTTGTTACTTTTACCTTTTGATTAAAATTATTATTGGATGTACACAAGTATGCGTGATTTTATCAGATTAATGAGCTCATTTTTAATATGATGAAATATGGTTTGAGCTAGTCTGTTGGAAGCAGTCATCTTATTATGTTTGGCCGCGTATTATCTTGTGTTTTTCCATGATTGTAATGACCGTTGCAAAGTAATAAAATAGGCAGACTTGATCAGTGGGGAATAAAGTGGCTAAATGGATCGGTGCTGCACATTTTTGTGGAGTGTTGAAATGTGACTGGTGGCGTCCTCTTCTTGTGAAGGATAGAGAAATTGTGCACTAAGGAATTTGAGTGTTTAAAGCACAATAGATGCATTGTGATTGTTGAATCAAAAATTATTATGATTTTATGGTGGATGTGAGCAATGATGGGTCAACAAAGGAGATTGAAACAGTCTCAAAGAAAATTGAAACATACGAGGAAAAAACATCAATAGACAGATGCAATATATTTTTTAGCTGAATTCGGTGAAGAGTTTCAGATTGACGTTGATGGACATGTATTTGATCAAGTAAAGAAACATAATGCATATATGAAATTTGTTGAAATTGTAAAAAGGTTAATGTCGGATCTACCTTCTTTCTTAGGTATAAATTATGAAATCAGTGTCATTGAAATGAAAATAATATTATGGAAGGTAGATTTATTGAATTATGTTGAAGATGGTTTGAACCATGATATGAATAGATATGCATCAACATTACATAGTATCACATGTGCATTAGATGAAAGCATCTTACTCAGTATACTACATGAATATGGTGAGATTCAGAACGCAAAAGTATTGTGGGATATTTTAGAAATGAAGTATAGTTTGAATGAGGCTGAAAATGCTGGAAGTATTGTCTTTGAAAATGATAAATGTGATTTTAGCCTCATAATTTATTGTGACATTGAAGATCACAACATTAAAGCTAAAATTATGGATGATGAATGTGTGCATGTAATTTATATTGAAAGACGTAATGATGAAGAAACAACCATTGATGTAGAATTTGGAAGTTTTATGAAGAAAGCTTCATTAATGCAGAGACGTATGAAGTCAAATTTGATGAGAATTATGTATCTCATGAAGAGTGGTTCAATCTGATTTATCAAAAGTATATTATTAATGAGTTGTTTGGTGAGAAGAGATGCCGACCTCCATATACAAATCAAATGCAAGACAACATGTTTGCGGCAACATAATTGATTAAAGAGGTTGAAGACATGACCAACAATTTATGTCAGCAGAGAAAAATGAAGAAAGGAAATCTCTCTGAAAAGAGTAGGATGGCAAGAATCAATATGGTTCTCTTTACGAATCTAACATTATTTTTAAGTGTGAAAATATTGGTATTTGGGAAGAAGAAATTGCAGACATTAAGGACAAGTATAAGTCCCAAGAGCCTACAACATTGAATACAAAAAATGTTACCGTGGAATCAAGGTCAAGAGAGAGGAGATTAAGAGTTCAAGTGTTATAACTTTGGTGCAGAAAACGTAAAAAAGAGGAGAAGATCCACCACTATCTTATGACAAGAAAGGTGAAGATGAAACTTCACCAACATATGAACAATCATGGAACCTTTAGCAAGAAGGAAACAATGAAAGCTCGGTTATCAAGTTTTTTTTACTTATCAATGTAAACTTAACTGAGACTGAGACCAACAGACCTACGTTATTCAAGTTATGCTTTGATCCATTTCTCCATTAAGAGGGGAACTTGGAAAAATGGAGAAATTTATAATTATCCATATTATTCTATTATTAGTGATCTATTATGACCAGTTAGATTGGATCATATTTTTAAGGAATTTGGTCAATTCCTCAACAGGTTTCCAACTTTATCTATGTATGAATGATTTGGTGTATGAATAGAAGTGTCATGTGCAATAACTCTTGTGGTTGAGCTTGGCTCACCTGAGAGATGCTCAATTCCTCCATTTTCTGTCTCTCCTAAAATTTAAATTTTATCATTGAAAATGGTACTGTTGTGCTTCTTCATTCTATCATTATATAAATGTAAATGGTACAATTATGCTTCTTCATTGTATCATTATGTTTTTTAATGTCCAAACTAGTTTGTTTTATTTTGCTTGCTTGTAGTTTCTAAATATTTCAATTATGTAGTTAGTCGCTTATTCGAGCTCACATATTTTGCACATATTTATTGTCATTTAAGCTCAGGGGCTAGGATGGAGGATTATGGAGGCTTTACAAGTTTTATTTGGATAAATTTTACAGAATTGATGTGATTTGCATAATAATAGTTTTCCTCAACTCCGAGGCGGTCTTGATTATCTTTTCACTGGAAATATTTGGATTTCTCAGGAAAAGTCTTGAAAATAATGGAATTTTTGGGAACATTATTAAAAGTAATGGAATTACTTCACAAATTCTTAAAAGACAAACTTTTTCTTCTTCCTCACAACTCATTCTTGCCACTTATTTCATTTGATGCAATGATATCATTTATTTTTTTCATATCCAATTGTTTACGTCTCCATGAAGGTCAATTTCTTGCCCCCATAAATCTTTTGTCATTATGTTTTTTTTTTTTTTTTAATGTGAAACAATAGTCTATACCTCACTCACAAAGGCCTTCACTTCATAAAATGAGGTGATTTTTTTATCATTGAATATATCTGTGACTGTGCACAACTCACCTCATCTGCATTATTGGGACCTTCGTCTGCATCATTCGGACCTTCGTCAGTTTTTTGGGAAGCTAAATCAGTTTCTCGGTCAGAATTGTAGATACCAATACCTTAAAATAATAATCGAGATTTTGTAGTTGCAAATAGACCAGCATAGATCCATCTTAACATGAGTCGAAAACTTCTTCACCTGAAAAAATATTTTAAGTGAAAAATACAATGTGTTATATTTCAATGTTTAAATTGTATTTGTGAATAGTAAATAGAATATAAAATGGTTCTTCTTCACCTGAAAACGTCTTTAAAGTGAAAAATATAATGTGTTATTTTTCATTGTTTAAATTGTATTTGTGAATGGTAAATAGAAAATAAAATAATTTTTTATTATTAATATATTTTTAAGTATATGTGGATATTAATACTTATTAAATTATTTTTATTGATAAATCACATTGAATATATTTTACATACAACATTAAAATATTTTATTTTAACACACACACACACACACACACACACACACACACATATATATATATATATATATATATATGAAGATGATATGGATATAAATTAGTTAACATAGATCTTCAAATAGTTTATTTAAATTTCTTGTTCAAATATTTTTGAAAAGTATAAGATTTAAACATCTTACTAGCTCATTTTTTACTTCTAATTACTTTACAACATATTCATTTTTTTATTATAATCCACATTATTTTTTTATTTATAACATAATTTTTATTTTTTATTTTTATTTTAAAGAGGAGCCTACGGACAGACAAACTTACACAAACTTACACATCCCCTCATACTGGGTTATAGAATGAGCTTGTCAACTCAATCGTTTTTCCCATGACCTTTCCATATATTATTTTTTATATAAAATAGAATCTAGAAAAATCTTATTTTTAATTTAATTTATTTTTATTTTTGTGTAATTTTGATTGAGACACATTACAACATCTCTTATATAGAGAACGCAATAATATTTTTCAATATAAAAAACTATTTAATTTTTAATTATTTTATGTTTAAAATATAAAATTGATATAAACATTTAAACATTTTGTTAAATCTAAGATTTTTGTGATCCATAATGTAGATAAATTGTCTTTGAGATTAACCATATCATTAAGAAAAACATTTTATCTACATTTAAACATTTTTTTAAAAAGAAAAAAATATAATTTTATTAATAATAAATATGAGGAAAATTTGTATTATTTTTTTCCTAATTTTGATATTTTCTTTAATTTTAATATAAATATTATTTTATTAAATTTTAAAAATATAATATAAATTAAATATATAACATCAAGGGTTGAGAAAAAAAACAGCACCTATTATTTTATTAAATTTTAAAAATATAATATAAATTAAATATATAACATGAAGTGTTTAACAAAGATAAAAAAAAAACAACCAAACGCATAGAAGATGATGCACCTTTATTCCATAACATTCAAAACACATGGATGGATGTTTTTGCATTGAAAGTTACAGAGCCCATGTATTCCCTTCATAGCCAAAACACATGTTTCAGGTCGGCAATTACATATTCAAATCCAAACAAGATAGGTTGTGGAGCGACAAGCCCCTGCCCATGAGCAACCCAAGAGCAAGGATGTTGCATTGCACTAAACAATTATGCCTCTTCCGGCCAAAAGGCACGAGAGACTAAAGAATCTTGCGACTATTTTGTGATAAATTTTAATTTTTTTTTTTTTTACAAAATCGATTGCTGTTTGATATTCATAAAAGGGGGTGGAGACGGAGCTCCAGAGTTACATGATAGCATTGGCGAAAGGTGGGCCAATTGTCGCTATTTTTAGTGCCGATTTCTCTTTTACATCTCGATTTTTTCACATTGTGAGAAGGAGTAGTAGTATGGATTTTAACAAATTGGAATAATAAAAAACAAAATTTGCATTTCATAGCTGAAAAAAGAGTGTATGGTGAGAATGCCGCCCATTTCTATTTTTACCCACTTTATAATGCTGCGCTGTACCATTCTTTGTCTGAAAAGCGTGACAGGGACAGAAGGCTGTCTGAATAGCCAGGGGCAGAGTTGTCTGGATAGTCAGGGGCGCAGATAAAACGAAGACAGAAGGCCTGGGGAACGAAATTAATATGGTGCGCTGGCTGTTTTGGGCAAGAATCGATGTAGTGGAGGTTGAAAAAGCAGAGTTTAGATCGAAAGGAATCATGTCCAAGGAACGAAGGATTGCAGTTTGATATTTTGCAAAGGGTCTGAGCAAGGTTTTACAAAATCCAAGAACTGGGATTTGCTGAGGGTAGAACATACTGGGATGTATAACAAAGTTCATGGCAGGAAAAGAAATTGATCTGAGCCATTACAGCGGAGTTTTCCAGTAGAGAGGGTGCATGCTCTATTTGCCCTTTTATCAGCTTCTTTGTTGAGGATTCGAAGAACATGATAAAAGAGGTTTCCGTTCATCTGTTGATCAATATCATGGCAGCGCCCAATGACTTGCTGAAGAATCACATTGGGGGCTTTCCTGTTGCTTGTCATCAAACTAATTACTATTGCTGAATCTCCAAGTATTATAGCTGTGTTGATGCCAAGTTTCTGGAGTTGGAGCAAACCTTGGTAGAGTGCTAGTGCTTCGGCTCTGTTATTAGATAAAGTGCCCAGTCCCCATTTTTAGTCCATAAGTACATCCCCATTGCCATTGCAGATGAGTCCTCCAGCCCCAGCCATTCCTGGGTTGGATTTGGAGGCACCATCGAAAAAGAGATACTGAGTGTTACAATTTCTGAGCCATCGTGCAAATTCCTCTTCTTTCATCCTGATTTTCCAGCTATATCTGGAGTTGGTTCTACTGCTGAGATTGTTTCTATTTTGAGAAAAGTTGTTTCTATCTAGGAGATGCCCTATGTAGTTTCTTTCTTCGACATGGAGGTCCAGTGTGTTTAAATGCCTTTGACAGTTCATAGATAGAGCTTCCAAATTGAGACTCCAGGCTTTGTTGAAAATCTTTCTGACGCTGGTTTCCTTACCTTTGAAAATCATGCGGTTTCTTGCCAACCAGATGTTCCATAGAAGAGTACAAGACAAGGCATTCCACACCCTGCGTGCAATATTGTTTGTTTTTTTCCTCCACGGGTAGCTTTTTTTCCATATGTACAGAGCTTCAGATATGCTAGTGCTAGGCTCCCAAGGGGGATCGTGACTTCGGAAAGCTTCCTTCCAACAAGCTATAGCAAAAGGGCAGCCTATAAAATATGTTGGCTTGTCTCTTCGTCAGATTTGCAATTTGGACAGCGAGAAGGCCCTATTATTCCTCGCTTCTTGAGGTTCTCAGAGGTGAGGAATTTTCCTCTTAGGAGAGTCCATAGAAAGAATTTAATTTTTGGAAGAGATTCTACCTTCCAAACTAGTCTCCACTACGCCCAAGTAGACATTGGAAAGTAGTTGCTGCAAATCTGTTGGTAGGCAGCTTTAATGGTGTAGCTGGTGCCTGATGGATCCCAGCGAAAATCATCAGCAGCAAGGTGATTAGAAGGAGCTATACCATGGAGATGGGCTTGCAGGTTGAAAAGGCTAATTTCTATGTCTGTAGGTATTTGAGGAAAAGTCCAGCCATTCCAGATATGAGAGTGGGCGTCCCATTGGGAGATTTGATCTAGAGTTTGAATTCCTTTGCTATTAAGAAAATCTAAAATCTGCTGTGTTCTAGGCCTTTGACGTATGGGTTGTTGCCTCATTATTTTATCATCTCCAATGCTAATGTGGCTGCCGCCTTTGGAAACTTTGGAGGTGTTCTGTTCAAGAAAAGGGATAGATTTCATGCACATCCTCCAGATTTTTGAGCACGTTCTATTTGGGAGTTCATGCTCCAAAAGTTGATGTCTTGGGAAGCCAAGGTATTTTTTTTCTAGAACTGTCTTCCACCATGCGTTCTTGCCAGTAATGAATCTCCAGACAAGCTTGCCAGCAAAGGCAAGGTTTATAAGTTTAGGGGATCTGATTCCTAGACCTCCCTTCTCATATGGTTGAATAACCTATTTCCAGCTTACCAAATTATATTTTTTTGTGTCAGTTCTCCCTCCTTTCCAAAGAAAAAATCGAAGAAGAGCATCCATTCTATTATGAAAACTGGCAGGGGCTTGCATGAGTGTAAAGCAAAACAAAGGCAGGGTAGAGAGACCTGCTTTAAGGAGGATGAGGCGCCCTACTGGATTGAGCCAAGAGGTGCCCCATTGATGTATCTTCCTTTTCATTTTGTCGATGATGACTTCCCAGGAAGCAGCTTTCAGGTTGCCAGCAGTCACTGGCATGCCCAGATAGGTAAAATGTTCCCAGTCCAGCTTGCAAGGAACTCCAAAAGTATTAGCAATTCTATGAATAATTTGAGCCGAAGCGTTCCAGCCATAAATACAGCTCTTGTGATAATTTATCAAGCCTTCGGAATAGCTCATGTATTGATCTAGGAGAGATTTGAAGCGTCTGGCTATGATATTTGAGGCTCCCCCCATTAGAAGAGTATCGTCAGCAAACTGAGAATGGTTGATGTTCTTGATTCCATTATCAAATTTAATTCTGGTGATGAGGCCCATGCGACGGTTGAAATCCAGAGCTTTGCCGAAGGAATCCGCCATCAGAATAAATAGATAAGGTGAAATAGGACAACCTTGTCTTAGTCCTCGAGTAGATTGGAAGGATGGTCCAGGTCTACCATTAATAAGAGGGGAGATCCACGGGCCTGTGATGCAGGCTTTGATAAGGCTAATGAAGGGTGTAGCAAATCCCATTTTTTCAAGAACGGCAAAAAGGAAGGAGTGTCGGACACGGTCAAAGGCATTGGCTAAGTCTAACTTTAAGATGAAGCCTTTCTCATTTCTTGTTTGACTGGAATGTATAGCCTCTTGGACGAGAAGGATGGAGTCCGAGATTTGTTTATTGGCCAAAAAACCCCCTTGGTTTTCAGAGATAAGGGAGGGGAGGAGTGGTTTAAGGTGTGTGGCCAAAATTTTTGTCAAGATTTTGTAAGAGGAATTACACAATGATATGGGTCGAAAACGAGAAAAAGACAAGGGTCGATTTTCCTTAGGAATGAGAGCAAGATGGGTGGCATTGGTAAATCCTCCTATTTTGCATTTGCGTTGAATCCATCTTAACATCTTGATGAGGTCTTTTTTTATAGTTCCCCAGTAAGTTCGATAGAAGCAGATTGGGAAGCCATCTGGGCCTGGGGCTTTATCTGGCTGAAGCGTCCAAATGGCACTTTGTATTTCTTCTTCAGTGATTTCTTTGGCCAAATCTGTGTTGGTTTCCTTGCTGATTCCTTTGGGCATGTGCTGTAGGATATTTGACTAATCCTCTATTTCCTTTATTTCTGTTAAAAGAGAGTGGTAATAAGCTGAGGCAGTTTGTTTGATAGCTGCTTCGGTTTTATAAGGGAGGCCTTCCTCATCATTGATCATGGTGACATTATTTTTGACTTTCCGGACAGTTGCTTGCTTATGAAAAAAGGCAGAGTTTTTATCTCCTCCTTGAAGCCAGAGCTGCCTTGATTTTAATCTCCATTTCTGCTCTTCTTCTTTATTAACACGGTACAGCTGATAATATAAGTCACTTTCTAGTGCTTTGTCCTCTTGGGAGAGCCCATTCTCCTCTATTTTCCTGTGATTTTCTTTCAGTCTGTTTTTTATATCTACTTTTGCGTTCTCTGGTTCTTTATAGTGCTGCTTCACCCAATCCTTCAGAGCATATTTTGTGTTTTTCAGTTTACATTCCCATATGAAACCCGGTGATCCTTCTATGTGATGCTGCCATGCTTCTTTTACAATCTGATCCACAATTGGGTTATTGCGCCATAGGGAATTGTATTTAAAAGGAAACGCCCCCAAAGGGCAGTGTGACTCAAGAACAATGCTGGTGGGGTAGTGGTCGGAAGCTGAATAGGGAAGAATTTCAGCATAAGCTGTGGAGAATTTAGTGAGGAAAGTGGTGTTTATCAGAATTCTATAAATCCGCTCCATTATGTTGTCTTTGCCCAATCTTCGATTATTCCAAGTATACCTCCGGTTTTTTGGAATGATATCAACTAAATCATAATCCTGCATGATTTCTTCCAGCTTTTCTCTAAACGGGTCAAGTGCAAAGATTCCTCCTCTTTTCTCATTGGAATGTAAAATAAGGTTGAGATCTCCCCCAAGGATGATATTGCTGTTGTCTTCAGCTTGGATGTCTTCTTGTAGAGTGGCCCAACATTGCTCTTTGTCTCTGAAATGATTCGGTGAATAAATATTATAGATGACTATTTATTTGTGCTCTGCTTGCCTTTCTAATATGACTTTGACCCAATATTGACTGATAGTGTTGGATGTGCATGCCCAAATGTTTTTGTTCCAGATAGTGGTGATTCCGCCAGAAGCTCCTCTTGCTTCAAAAATATGTCCTTCATAATGTCCTAATTGATATATAATTCCTCTCATCTCTTGCAACCCTTGTTTTGTTTCCTAAATCATTAATATTCCTGGTTTCTCATGATTTATAAGATCTTTCAAGGCAGAAGTTTTTGAGGGGTGCCCCAATCCCCTACAATTCCATGATACAACTTTCATCATTGGGTATGTGCATTTCGGAGGGATGCTCGCCCCCCTTGCTCCTTATGCGTGGTTTCTTTGTTATGTTGGCCCAATATATAAGTTTCTATGGGATTTTGAGTTCCCATGGCAATATCTTTTTGTGCATTCTCGTCTCTTTGCTGTTTGCTGGTTTTCCTGCTGGGTCCTTTTTTATGAGTTTCTAGATTAATTCCATGCTCTTTCGAGGAGCTCTTGGTTGATCTGGATGGGGGGGGAACAAGGGAGTGGGAGGGGGAGGATTGAGAAAGGGTAAAAATGACGGGGGGATCATTTTCAAGGGAGGTCAAGGGATCATTTTCAGGGAGAGAGAGGGCATCAAAGGGGTTTGAAGTGGTCAAAGGAGGATCAGAGGTTGGGCCCGGGTTGGGAGAAGAGCCTAGGGTAGGAGAGGATGGAAAAGTAGCTGAGGGAGGGGTCTTGGGAAGAGCTGAAGAGGAGGAAGGTTTAGAGAGGGTAGCTTTGGGAGGAGCCACTTCAGAAGTTGCTTTCTGGCCAGAAGCAGTCTTCTTTTTTTTAACGGTCTCCCATTGCTCTTCAGAATGAGCAGGTTCATCATTAACAAGTTTAGAGCGGCGATTGGCAAAATGACCATATTCATGACATACCTTACACTTGAATGGAATTTGTTCGTAGTCCAGTTGCTGAATGTGCGTCCAGTCATCCACATTTAGCCTGATTGCTTCTGGAAGACCCTTGCCGAGGTCGACTTCAACACATATTCACGCACATGCCTGCATATTATCCTTGGGCTCGCTCCGATTAATTTATTTCCCGACAGCATTGCCAATGGCTCGAACTAAGTCATCTCCCCAACAGTGAAGCGGGAGATGCGGAAGCCGGACCCAAACCGAGACAGCGTTAGGGACATCCAGCTCAGGATCGAAGTCTGGAGTCCATTTGTTCAGGTATAGGCCACGAGAGTCCATGAAATAAGGACCATTTCTGAAGATTAAGTCCTTGTCTGCTCTAGATTCAAAATGGAATGTATAATAACCTTTCCCGCAAAAGCGAATGGAGATTTTACCATTAAATTTTTCTGCCCAGTTCCTTTCAATCCAACATTGGACTGTTTTCGGTGAAGGCCATAGGCCAGTGAATTGTCCGATGAGTCCCCGTTCAGCAAGAGATATCGCAGCCATTCGGGGAAGAGTAGGAGGTAGCACAACCTCTTGCAGTCCATCTAACTTTTTTACAAACTTCGAAAGCGCTGGGCGAGGTCGTTGAGGCTGTAAGGATTTCACCAAGGCAGAGAAGGCATCTGCTGCAGATAACTCGTTAGTACCCTCCGAAACAACATCCGAAGAGGCCATGATAGGCCTTGATCAAGGTAAACAACAGACAGGGCTAAAGAAGATGCGCAGGCAGTGTGTGCATCATCCAAAAGCTTCAGAAGAAAGATTGAAGGCAAAGAGGGCAATAAAAAAGGAAAGGTAGCGAATAAGAAGCCAAAAAACCACACCACACGGCAAAGCGCTGCACCACAGAGCCGTCGTGCAGTCTCCAAGCACCGTGCGCATATAGAAGGAGGCATTCCAGGCAAAAAGATCGTAAGCAGTCCCAGCTCCAGGAAAGCGGAGCCCTTCGAAACAGCCCAGAGGGCCAAGGCAGGAGGCGGCCTTAGGCGCAGAGGAGACCAGTTGCAGAGGCAACGGCTAGGTCTGCCATGGGAGTCCAGTTAAGAGGAGTTGTTACATTAGATATCCTGCCTTCTTGAGTTTCAGTTTCGCTCAATATTTCCGCAGATTAGGATGAGCTAAGATCTTGTGATAAATTTTAAAATTACTATCAACTTTTAAAGAAATATTAAATGAAAAATATTTTTTTTTCTAGATCAAAGATCGTGACTATAATTAAATAAGCTAATCATAGTAATGACAGGAAGCTGGAACTGGAAGAGTTCATACTCGTGTTCTTGCTGCATTAATGAATTCATGTTTTGATGGTTTTTGGGGTATTTCTGGGAGGTCCTTGTTGGTGTCGGCAAGATAATCCATTGGTTACAAAAGGAGAAGAGAAGGCTTTAAGTTCGAGTCTTGCTCCTGTCGTTAGAGGTATGCAACATCAAAAGAATATTTTTTGATTGTCTATACAGGAAATGGTCCCATTAACAATTAGCACTAGAATAGTTAATTCATGAACCAAATTAAAGGTAAAAGTATAAAAGCTACACATAACACCATGAAACCATGCATATATACTGAAGTTAATTCAAGATAAATATGAAAAAGAGGAAATAACGCACACAAAATTTATGTTTGCACGAAATTACAAAGAAAGGGATGAAAATGCAAATTAAAAAAGTGTAAGTTTATTAATTATAGATTAACCTACTCCAAAGTTGAGAAAAGGAAGGGTAAGTAAATGTGGGTAGTTAAGTTATTTAAAAATATGTTATTATTTTTTTGGAAGGTTTGTAAATAAAAAATAAAAATTTCATTAAATATTGCTATGAATAATTTATTAAAAATATTGTTTACCAAATTAAATGACAATGGATGTACCGTGTAGTGTGGAAGGATACATTCAACAATGTCATAATAAATGTATTACTAAATTTAGTGACTTTAATCATTTTAAGTTGATTAAATTAATCTTAAAAAAAGGGGGCTTAAATTAATTTTAAAAATTAAAGATAAGTATGATAATCATCAGCATATGAACATATGAACACATGTCAACATGTCAAAATATGCGAGTGTCTAAAATATTCAAGTATAACTTGCAACGACATTTATTGGTTGAAATGCAAGGCAACCCTATTTTGGATATATTCCATGCAAATATTTTCATGGCAGTTCAAGATGGAGGAGTAGTTGTTCCAGTAGATTCTACATCCGATGAATGAGATCGATATTAGGTAGCTCTAGTAGCATCAGAGCAAGCATCATAAGCAAATAAAAGCATCAGAACTAGAAGATGGTGGTGGAACCACCACGCATGCAAGAAGATAGCTAGTTGGAGCACGCCTTAATGGCATATCCAAATCCAGTAAAAGAACCAATTGATCGAATCTCACTAGAGTCATCTCACCCATTGTCATTTGTTGGTACTTCATGCCAAGAATCAATGTCTTCGGACCTACAAGGGGAAGGGGCTGAAAGTAAACATTGGATGAAGTAAGCATGCAACCATACACCAAAGCGATGATGGGATTGGAAATGTCAATAATTTGGTAGCCTTGCGGTGGACTTATCACTAATCTCGGTAGCATTGAAATTTCTTATAAAACCATGAATGGATATGTGGATATTTCAGGATTGCTTCTGTATAGATGTTAGTATGAATCCTTTGTCGAAGTGTACGAAAAAAGACCACTTTAGCTACGCATAACTAATAGCCCTAACATCAAATATGGCTGCCAATATCTTCAGATCTGCAGTTAGTTGATCAAGACAAGAGCTGCAAAAAACCAAATCTATGCATAGAAAGACATTAAGCAGTAAAAAGAAGGGTTTGCTCCATATATCCAATAGACAAGAAAAGAACAATTTTTGAAAGAATTTTTTGTATTAAGGGCACCTGGGAGGAAAACAAGAAGATGTTTCCAATTCTCCTCAATGGGATGGGTTCTTGGAAGTCCTCAGCACTTCAGATCTAGCATTTCTCTCTCCCGTTGGTGTAGAAAACCCAGACAAAGATAGAACTCAAAGGGAGCTCACACAGCAAATAATGGAAAATATGACAATGATAATGGCTCAAAGTCAGACCAAGAGTTTAGATCCAGAGTGATCCAATAGGCAACAAAAGGTGAAAAATGGTAGGGAAAACCCTCCTATTTATAACAAAATATTGGGTCATTCTAGATCTTGGTGCATGATTAAAATAACGTTAACCAAATCTAGATCCACCTTTTATGGAATATTTTATTATATTTGTTGGATGGAAAAGGTATTTGACTTGGGTCAAATCCCTTTATTTGTAAATAATAAATAAATAAATGATTTATTTATCATTTTAAGGAAGTGGTTGAATGATAATCAAACAAATAATGATTTATTTAATTATTTGTGGGTGATTTAGTCATATTTAACAAGGAATATTATTTAAATAAGATTTAAATAATTATTCCTAGAAAATAATAGGATAAATAGAGATTTATCTAATTAATTTCTTTGTTTTGGGTTAAACATGATGAGGAATAATAATTAAATTATTGTTTAATTAATTATTCCATGAGGAAAATCAAACAAATATAGATTTGTTTAATATTTCCTTCTGGGGTTTCCTGTTTAGACCATAAACAACCTAATAAATGTGGTTTATTAAGTTATTTTACATAGTGAAAGCAATTTTACTTAGGGTAAAATTGGTCTTATAGGGTGTACTTGGGTCCATCTAATGATAGTAGGTTAGATGACCAAAAAATGGTGTAACAATAGAAATTCCAATGCCTAAATTAACCTTGGATATTACAATAAAGGAGCAGTTAGAAGGATAATTGATTGGGCATATGATCAAATCACGAATTTCACCATTGAATTCAAGATTGGGACTCGAAATCTTGGTTGACCTAGTCCTCGAGGAAGGACTTTCGTTGTTATATACGTAATTTATCCTATTGATTATTCATGTGGATGAGAACTTAATCCTGTAAAGAATGAGAAGGACATGTTTCCTCAAAATCCCTCCGTGATGATGCTACAATGAACTATCAAACATCTTTTGGTGCTAACCTTTTCATATGAGTAAATTGCTTAATCGACTACTTAACCAACAGGAAGATGGATGAAGGAGAGGCAACAAGAAAGCATCTTCACTTTTGTTTCATGGATGGGAGGCTAGTTGGCAAGTAGTTCACTTTTGGGGTAAGAGATTGATTGAAATATACTTAGTGAAGCTAAGGCCAAGGCTAAGTATGAAACTAGCTGGAATCATGAATGTATGGGGGGGGGGGGGGCACAAGGCTGGGCTAGAAAATATGTTGGTATAACATCAACATCAAGCAAGACAAGCTAAGATAAGGTGAAATGAATTCCTAACTATGGTGGTAAAACAAATAGGACAACACCAGCATATCCATCAGTAAATTTTCCAGGTTCGCTAAAAATATCTTATTAGATTCTATCATTTTGTCGATTATGTTTTGTTGTATGTTTGTTTGATGGGTTTCTCATACAACGCCGAATCGGGTTAATTTCTATGCTTAAATTTGTATTAGGCTTATTGAATTTGGGTATTTTGAAAATAAATTTTAGATTTTTACCTATTTTCATTGTAGTCTTTTCTTCCATGAATGTTGTATATGAATTTGTGCAGCCTCGCAGAATGATCCTCCACTACTTCCAAGGGAGGGAGTCCAATTGAATAAGGGATGATAAACCTGAGCTCTCAAGGCATATGCTTAGCCAGAACTAGGTATTTACAGTGGCTTTGTCTGCACTAGTGGCTTTCCAGTAAGGACACAAAATCTTTCTATTAGGCCTAGAGCATTTAGTTCCTCAATTCGACAGTTCCACAATCTGTACTGAATTTAGAATGATTGAAGCGGTGAAAGGCTAATAAATCTAATCCATATCATTGCTAAACTATATATGATTTCCAATATAAGCCTGTGCTTATTGAGGCTCAAGTGAGGTTACAACTTGCATGATTTGAGAGCTCGGGTGAGGTTACAACTTGCATGATTTGAGGCTAAGGTGAGGTCACAGCTGGAGAAGCCTTGTCAATGAAGAAGGAGCAAGAAGTAGTACTTGTCAAAGCAAGAAGCAGCACTTGTCAATGCAGAAAGCAAGAAGTAGAAGCACAATATGGTGCATCAAGTATATATATAACTTCTATTCTATTTTATCATTTAATGTTGCCCATTAATGCTAGCATTACTTGAGTGAAAAAATATATGATCAAACCTTTTTGTTTTAACCTAAGATATATGGACCTCTTTCTCGAAAAGAGGCCAATAAGTTGTTGAAATCGCTAATTGGTGGAAAATAAGGTTAGAAATATTTGATAGGTTGAAAAAATAGAATAAAAATAATATAACAAAAATCTTGATTAAAAATATTGGTTCACAAGCCAATAAAATGCTAAGTCAGTACATTTCGTTACTATAGTCCCATGTGTGAAAATTTCTGAATTTACGAAACAAAAACCCTACTATTAAATTCTTGATTTACTTCTCCCACTTACATAAGTTATTAACTTGAAAAAATCAGCATTAACATCAAAGTAAATACAATTAATACCCTACACATGCAAATCTAAGCTGAATAACATGCTCAGTGACAAGGTGATACACAAGAATTTTTTTGGACAAATGTCCTTGGAAAACCCAATGCGGGAAAATTGGTGCTGCTAGCTTATGGGGGGTTTTTATTATTTTGTAAATTCTAAGTACAACAAATCTTAGCACAAAACCAGTTAACCTAATAGATAAATATAAACGGTAGAAATACCCCTATCCTGGAGACAGAAAACTGTGACTAATTCACACCCTCAAATGGAATTTACAGAACTCAACCCTTTTTCGGTCTTTGGAAACCCCAACATTGTTTTGAAGCCCTCTACATCAGCCTCTACACTTGCTCAAGAAGGGCTTGTGTCACCCTAGACTGGGTTATGCTGCCCCTGCACTACCCTAGCTGGGCCTCCGTTAGCCCTCCTGGCCTCCTGTTGCCTCTGCGTTGCCCTTGTTGGGTTCTCAGCTACTCTGTGTAGTTGTTGCTTCTGCGCTGCTCTGGTATGCTCATTCTCTGCCCTTGTTGTACTCTTGGCCTGGGAATAAACTATCCCCCTCGCCAATATTGCCCCTCGCTGCAGCTTAAACACTTCTGAAATTCTTAGCAAACCATGCCCTGGAATTCCAGCTTAGCTTCAGTGCTTTGCCAGCGTGTGTGTCCTCCAACTGACCCCAAGCCCTCTTTTTATACTTTTCTCACTGAAACATCAATGACCATGATCTAATATTGAATCTCTAGCTAATATTAGAAGATGCTTGATCCGCGTCACTTAATTCATTCTCATCACATGTTTAATTTCATTACCTTTAATCTTTTAATTTTCCTAAGCTAGACTTAGGGTCCTTAATTAAAATATTAATTAATTAAATATCACTTAAACTGGATGGAATTTCTTCAAATTCTTTTTGGGTCTTGGATATCTTATGTACTGTAGTCCCTCCACAAATTTTGGGAGCTAAAGCACATCCGATGCTACCCCAGTACCCCAAAATCTCAACACTCCCTCTTAGCAAGGAATGTGCTCTAGCAAAACACTTCACCCCGAAGGCTGTTGTGATCTCTGGTGTTGGCCTCTACACTGATTCTTGGCCTTCTACCATTCAACATTGCACTGCTACTGCTCTTTTGTATTGTTTCCCATGACTCTGCCACCGTCACTGCTACATTCGTACTGCAACTCCCTCTCAAATTGTTGCATTGTGTTGCCCGTAGCACTGCCACTGCTAAATGTTGCACTGCAACTCAGTTGCTGAGAGTAATAAACTGAAGGAATCCTCCCAAATATTTGACAAACAAGTCATTTGGGCTACATCTCATCACTGAAGCTCCATAGGCTACTGCTCTATGCTACCCTTCGGAGGCTACTGCACTGCGTAAGCATACCTCCTCTGGGTTGCTGCTACAAGTGCATTATGTTTCTCCCTCTCAGTGTGTCAGCCTCTACCTTTGCTTCATCTGTGATATTTTGCACCCACTGCTCTACTTGACCCGCTCCCGTCTTAAGGCTCCCATAGCTCGTATGTGATCCAAGAGTTGGGCACCACGAGGATCCCTCCACCACTATATAGCTTCTTTAAAGATAAATATCACCCCACTTCCATAGTTCATGAGCGCTCATGACTACATCATCATCAGAGCCATCGTCTACTACAATAGCCTTAGAACTAGAAGCTTCCTTGCCCTTCTTCTTCTTAGGACAATTTCTGGTGAATTTCCAAGTTCGTCACATTGGAAACATTTGATCTTTGATAGATCACACTTCATTTTCCCTTGCTACCTCTTTGATGCCATGGTTGCATCTTCCACTTCCTCTTTCATCACTTTGCCCGCTATGGTGTTGTACTGCATCTTCATGATTCAACAGATCTACTCTTGTCGTAGGATAGCCCACATATTTTCTTAGGAATATCCACTATGCCAAAAATACTTTGCACAATCATTTCCCAGTCCTCTGTGACAAATTTAGAGAAGTCCTCACCATGACATCATCATCCACCTTCACTCCACGTCAGTCAGCTAATTTTGGATCAACTGCATTCTGGATAGGAAAGGATCAATTTCCTCTCCCTTAGACATCATGAATAACCTTAGTTGGTTCTCTAGGAGCATCTTTCTCTAGACGGACCTCCTTTGATACAATGTGGTTAAAGCTTCCCACATCTCATGAGTCGTTGTCTTCTCAGTTATGTGTGGTACCACATTATCTTTTACCCCATCCATAATGAAGTGATTGGCATGCGTCGCTGCTTCATTGTGCTTCTCCAAGAGTTTCACATTAGTTGGTGTAGCCAAGACTTTCTCTGCATGCTACCGTATACCGTAGGCCTCCAAGATTACCAAGATTATGGCCTTCCGGATAGCAAATCTGGACAGGTCGTCCAACCTATTCTGATCACACAGTCCGTGTGGCACCATCTGCTCATAAATTGACAAAGTGACACACAAGGATTTTCTGGACAAATGTCCCTGGAAAAACCCAATGCAGGAAAATCAGTGCTGCTAGCTTCT
This sequence comes from Pinus albicaulis, assembly GCA_034641835.2. Classification (NCBI taxonomy): domain Eukaryota; kingdom Viridiplantae; phylum Streptophyta; class Pinopsida; order Pinales; family Pinaceae; genus Pinus; species Pinus albicaulis. The sequence goes on along the minus strand of CM076575.1, from coordinate 599,975,443 downwards.
GGAGGGTTTTTATTATTTTGCAAATTCTAAGTACAACAAATCTAGGCACCAAACTAGTTAACCCGACAAAGAAATATAAACAACGACAATACCTTTATCCTGGAGACAAAAAATTGTGATTGATTCACACCCTCAAATGGGATTTACACAACTCAGCCCTTTTCCCACCTCTGGAAACCCCAGCGCTGTCCTTAAGCCCTCTGTGTCAGCCTCTGCACTACATAGGATTGTGGATTTTTGTGTATTTTGGGTAGCATCAGTTTTTCTCTAGGTCCCAAATTTTGAGGAAGGACTAGAGTTCATCTGATCTACAAGACCTAGAAATGGATTCGGCAAATTTCATCTGGTTTAGGAGATATTAAATTAATTAATTATTTTAATGTATTTCCTAAGTTAAAACTTAGGAAAATAAAATAATTAAAGTGAATTTAATTAAACATGTGATGAAATTGTCTTAAGTCACACAGATCAAGCTTTCTTTTAATCTTAGCCATTGATTAAATATTTAATCTTGGCCATTGATTTGTCAACGAGAAAATTATAAAGGAAATTCTTGGGGTCATTTGTAAGATACACAGAGGTAGAGCACTGAAGCTAAGCTGAGATTCTAGGGCGGGGTTGCTAAGAATTCTCAAGTGTTTCAGTTGCAAAGAGGGGAATTTAGACCAAGGGGATGATCTGATCTCAGGGTCTAGAATACACAAGAAGCATAGAAGAGATCAAGAAAGACAACGCAGAGGAAGGTAGTAGCAACAACAGTAGACGACAGCAGCAGCAGACGACATTTACAACAGTAGCAGACGGCAACAACAGCAATAGTAGATGGCAGTAGCAGCAACAACAGCAGCAGCAGCAGCAGCAGCAAGGACAACGTGATTTTCAGGAACCCTTCAGGGGTTACGCAGAAACCCTTAAGGACAACGTAGTGACTACATCACCCAGTCTAGGGTAACACAGTCCCTTCCAGTGACAACACTGAGAATTTGGAGACCTTCAAAGGCTGACACAATGTATTTCAGGGGCAGATCTGGAGATTCTAGGCCTAGATCTGGCTGAGTTATGTAAATCTCGTTTGAGGGTGTGGATTAGTCAGTATTGTTGGTATTAGATCAACCAGGTGCTATAGATCTATAGTTTTCTTTATAGGGTTTTCCAAATCTAGAACCTAGAGTTGTGTATTCATAAATATTCTTAATAATAGAGCCCTCCAGTAGCTAGAGACTAGTTTTCCCACATTGGGTTTTTCCAGGGACAGATTATCCAGAAATAACTGTGTCACTTTGTCTATGTGTGCATGTTATTATTCTAGATCTGAATTGTTATAGATATGTTATGTGTTTTTCTTTGATGTTAACTTGAATTTATTCATTTGATAACTTGGGAGAAGCTTAACCGGATTAATAGAAATAATTTCTGCATAAGAATTAAGATTCAGAAATTTCTACATGGTATCAGAGGAATTGCAGATCTAGAAGGGTCACCAGCTGAAGCATCTGAAGGATATAGCTGCAGAAAGCAGCTGGAAAGGCAGCATAAAAGAATATCTGAAGGGACAATGCAGTTTTCAGGAGGATATTCACTCAAAGGGAAGGGTGACGTTGTCCAGCGCTATGTCCTAGCAAGCCCACACATTTACTGTGCAGAGGTAGCTCAAAAACAACGATGGTTGGGTCTAAAGCCAACCAGTGTGATTCAGATCTGAATATGTCAGATCTAGAAAAATTTGCAGAAAAGTTGTAGAAATTTAGAAGAGCTGGTGGTGTTAAAATTCTGGAGTTTTCAGATTTTTAGCCTTAGCACAAGTCACAAACTTTGGGAAGATATCAGTTTCTCAGAGAGTTTCTTTCCAAAGGAAACTTGTAGTTTGGTCAGAAGATCAAAGAAAAATTTGTATCATAGTTGATTTGGTAGATTTCCAAGGAGGGAAATCAAGTGTTAGAGGGAGCATAGGGTTCCCAGTTTGAAAAGGACTCTAGATTCAAGATCTCTAGCATAGAGAAGAGGAGTTCTGATACATTCTGAGCAGATGGATCCTCATGGACTACGCGATCAAGATAGGCTAGAGGGCCTCTCAAAATTTTCAGTGTGGAAATCAAGGATCTTGATCAAGAAGAAGAAGAAGGATATTTCAAAGATCAAGTGCTTCTAGTGTGGTGAAATGGGACATTTTTCTAGCCATTGTCCAAAAAAGAAGAAGGATAAGGAAGAATCTTCTTCTAAAGTAGTGGTGGTAGATGATGGATCAGGAGATGATGTAGCCATGAGTTCTCATGAACCACGGAGGTGGGGTGACATGGACATGTAGAGGAGCTACATGGAAGTAAGGCGGGATCCTTGAGCAGCTCATCTCTTGGATCACAAGCGAGCTACGACAACCTTAAGAAAATAGCAGGACAAGTGGAGCAGTGCGTGCATAGGTCACAGATGAGGCAGAGGTAGAGGCAGATCTAGAGGTTGGGAGGAGCAACAACAACATAGAAGCAGTAGCAGCGTAGAGGCTGATGTGACTTCAGCAGCGCAGAGCAGTGCTGCTTACGCAGTGCAGAGCTACAACAACTCAAAGAGCTTCAGAGGGACAACGCAGTGCAGCAGCAGCGTGATAGATTTCAACACAAGGAGCTGATGTGCCTAGTGCAGAGGGAGTCTGATTATGAAAGCAAAGCTGTAGTTGTGCATCGTTCTTTAGATGTCAACACAGATCTGTAGCCTATGGAGCTTTAGTGATGAGGATGCAACCCATCTGACTTGTTTTTCAAAGATTGGGCAGGAGATTCAGTTGTTTCTCTCAAAAAATGAAGTTTCAGTGCAGCAAATCAACAGTGGCAATGCTATGAAAAGCATAGATGCAACATATTGAGAGTGAGCTGCAGGACAGTGGTTGCAGTGGTAGTGGCAGAGTCATGGGTAGTAGTATAGAATGGCAACAGTAGTGAAAATTTAAGTGGCAGGAGGCCAAGATTCAGCAGCATAGAACCAGTGCCCAAAATCATGTAATGCATAAGTGTGATGTATTGCTAGAGCACACCCTTGATGCTATGAGGGAGTGTTGAGATTTTGTGTATTTGGGGTAGCATCATTTGTGCTCTAGGTCCCAAATTTTGAGGAAGGATTAGAGTTCACCTAATCTACAAGACCCATATATGGATTTGGGAAATTTCATCTAGTTTAGAAGATATTAAATTAATTAATTATTTTAATGTATTTCCTAAGTTAAAACTTAGGAAAATAAAATTATTAAAGTGAATTTAATTAAATATGTGATGAAATTATCTTAAGTCACACGGATCAAACTTTCTTTTAATCTTAGCCATTGATTACATATTTAATCTTGGCCGTTGATTTGTCAATGAGAAAATTATAAAGGAAAGGCTTGGGGTCATTTATAAGATACGCAAAGGCAGAGCATTGAAGCTAAGCTGAGATTCTAGGGTGAGGTTGCTAAAAATTCTCAAGTGTTTCATTTGCAGAGAGGGTAATTTCAACCAAGGGGATGATCTGATCCCGGGGTGTAGAATACACAAGAAGCAGATAAGAGATCAGGAAAGACAACGCAGAGAAAAGCAGCAGCAAACGACAGCAGCAACAGACGGCAGTAGCAACAGACAACAACAGTAGCAGACGACAATAGCAGCAGACGACAGCAGCAGCAGATGGTAGCAACAACAGATGGAAGCACCAGCAGCAGCAATAGCAGACGAAAACAACAACAGGAACATCAGCAGCGGCAACAACAGTAGCAAGGACAACGTGATTTTCAAGAAACCCTTTAGGGGTTACGCAGAGACCCTTAGGGGCAGCATAGTGACAACGTCACCTAGTCTGAGGTAATGCAGTCCCTTTCAGTGATAACGCTGATCATTTGGAGGCCTTCAGAGGCTGACACAGTGTATTTCAGGGGCAGATCTGGGGTTTCTAGGCCTAGATCTGGATGAGTTCTGTAAATCCTGTTTTGAGGGTGTTGATCAAGAGATCAAGTCTCTTGTAGAAAAATGCTCAAAAATGAAGTTGCTCAGAATTGGTCCGAACCAGATCGACTGGAAAGAGCTCGCCAAAAAGATCCTGTAGCCACGAACGACACTCAAATCCGTTGCCGTATGGAGGAGATATTGCAGTTTGAATTTGCCCAATAACTTTCAATTTTGAAAGAAATTTTTTTAATATATGTGTTGGGATAATTTTATTTTTTTATTAAGGTTTAATAAATTAATTAAATTATATAGTTTTAATATTTTATATGGTTTTTTATTAAATCATATATTATATTAATAATTAATTATTTTAATTAATTATTAAAAAAATTTAATTAAACCTTATTAAAAAAAACCAAACATAAAACCCATATATATATTAAACAAAATTTGAATTATAAAAAAATGTGTTAAACCCACATGGCAACGTTTGTTTAAAAAATAACGTGGGCAATGTTTTATTAACATTTCAAAGGTTATGGGCACGTTATATATGTTTTAAAACCCACATATCAAAGAAACCCAACGTGCAAAGTTTAAAAAGTCAAAGGTATTCGTGGCGTCTACGTGGAGCGGAGAAATGTGGGTTTAAAGCCACGTGGGCAAGTTCACGTCGCATTGGAGCGGAGGTTAAGTATTGTTTTAAAAAACGTGCTGTATGACGTCACGCGGAGTTGGTTAACAATAAAACGTGGAGGGCGCATGTGAACGCGGAAGATTTTTAAACAGTCACATTTAATGTTGCAGTTAACCGTCCGCCAGTTTTGGAGCATGCCCAGCAAATTTGGTGCAGTTTCCATTTTTAACTAGAGTTAACTCCAGTTCTCCACAGTTAGTGGAGCTTTTGAAGGGCAAACTTCAGTTAGCCATAACTTTGGCTAGGAAAAGCCTTTTGATACGAATTTTTTTTTGATTCTGGGGTAATTGATCATTCTGAAGCTATTGGGAGTGTTTGCAGAGCCATCAGGGCACTCTAACAGAGAATTTACCAGCGTTTTTGGTCGTGGAGCCACTAGGGCCTAAGGGAAGAAGAGCTGTTTTGGTCTACCTTCACCCAATGGAGGTGATTGTTTAGTCAGTTTATACTGATTTGCGCCTTCTGAATCTTAATTTGCAGTGTATTTTTCCATTTGAGGCTTCTATACAGTTGTATTCACATTTTGAGAATTTAATCAAAGAGGAAAAAGCCTAATTAGAGGCTTTTGGACCCAGCGGAGGTAGCCCAAGAGAGGGGTGAACCGCTTAAACAATTATTTGTTGTCATACTGTATAATTTTGCTGCATATTTTCAGATTCTGCTCCTTTAAACAGTAAATTTTTATAAGCAAACTTTTCCCAAGCAGGTTTAAACAGTGAACAAAACTTATTAGTTCATCTTCAAACCACTATACTTCATTTGCAGAAAATGTATACTTGCCTATTCACACATTAAAGTTGGATTAATGAATACTTTGCATAAACAAATACTTTCATTAATCAGATCTATTTCATTGATTACATTTTATTTCTTTAGGCAGAGCCAGTTTGTGGGCCAGAAGCTTCTGGTTTCATCCTTTCTAGTAAAGGTGAAATAACCAGTAAATGCCCTTTACTGTCAATCTCGGTATGAGAAATACTTTGTTCTCACAATTTCAGATCAGGTTGGTATCAGAGCTCAAGGTTTTGCTTAAGAGTTTGTGAAATTTGTGCAAGTAAATTGTATTATTCTGCAAAATATGATGCTTACTAGGCTGAAATTGAAAAGAGGGGAAGGTCAATTGGTCAGAGAACAAATTAATCCTCAACCAAGGAGGGCTAGAGTGCCATTACATCCACCTTCCATTTCATCTTCAATAGCCTTAGAATCAACCACAAACATGTCTTCCAGAGAAGGAGAAGTACATGAGGAAATGGATCCCAAGGAAGAAGAAAGAGTCTTTAGAAAAGCTTTCTTGGACTTGACTGAGATGGTTAGGATCCTATAGCAGGAGAGAAATGACAGGATTGCTGGAGAAGGGTCTAGAAACCAAAGAGAAGAAGGAGATTCTTCAGGAGGAAAGAAGGACAAAGATGAGTCTAAGAAAGGGAATGGAGGAAATGGTGATCCACCATCTCCATCATCATCCTCATCCTCCACATCATCCTCTTCAACTTCTGAAAATCAGTCACAAAAAACAAAAACATCTCTTAAAAATCCTTTGTTAAAGCTTGATGTAAAGTTTGAGTTGCCGATGTTTAATGGTGATGTGAATGCAGAAAAATTGGATAACTGGATTAGACAGCTAGAAGTCTATCTAAGAATTCAGAATTTGCATGATGATGACACAAAAATCCAATTAGCCTCTTTGAGAATGGATGGAGCAGCTTTGGTTTGGTGGGAAGCCAAGACCAGGGAGGAAATTAAAAAGCATGGTAAGATAACTCTAACTTGGACTAAGTTTGTTACAGCCATTAAGAAACAGTTTTATCCTCTTGCTCATATTCAAAAAGAAATCATGAATTGGAAAAATTTTAGGCAACTTAAGGGTCAAAATGTGCAAGATTATACCCAAGAGTTTAGAAGGAGAGCACTTCTACTTGGAGTAGACTTACAAAGTCAAGACACCTTGTTGAAATACATAGGAGGTTTGCACAATTATCTGCAACATACTATTCTAATGTTCAATCCTACCAGCTTAGCTGAAGTCTGTGTGCAGGCTACACATTTAGAAGCTAGAGGGAAGAATACTTTTGATGAGGATAGTAATTTCAAAAACAAAAGAAAGAAGAGAGTTGCAAATTCAAGAAAAGACAAAGGAAAGTTCTTTTGCAAAAACTGTTCAAATACAAGTCACGATGAAGATCATTGTTGGAAGCTTCATCCTGAACTGAAACCAAAAAAATTCAAGAACAAAAACAAGACCAAAGAAAAGGAGAAAATTGTAGCAACAATTGAGCAAGACTTAGGGTCAGACTCAGGAGATGAGACAAAAAGCATAGGCATGGTTTTAAAGAAAATTAAGGGGAAAGAAGTGGTGCAAGACATAATTCCCAGTTCTAGCTCTTTGAATTGTCACAAAGATACTCGTGAGGAAAAGAGGAGGATAGAGCTCTTCCATGTGAGGGTAATTTCAAAACATACCAAAATTGACACACTATTTGACAGTGGGTCACAAGCGAATCTTATATCTGAAGACTTGGTCAAGCAGCTTAAACTTGAAACCATTCCACATCCAAAGCCTTATCCACTTGGATGGATATGAAAGGATGCTAATTTGCAAGTTTCAAGGAAGTGCATATTGCGCTTTGCAATAACTGCACACTTTATTGACACAATGGAACTTAATGTGGTGCCGCTTGATATCTCAGGTATTGTTCTGGGAAGTCCTTACTTATTTGACAGGAAGGCCATCTTTCATCGCCATGAAAACAAGTATCACTTGTTCAAAGATGGTAAAGAGTACATTGTGAGAGCTCACAAGAAGAAGCTGGAATCTTCTTTACTCCATGCATGTCAATTGAAAAGACTGGTTAATGCAAGTCAAAGTCTAACTTTGTTAATGTTGAAACGACCAGATTTTGAGCATTCGCCTTTTTATGATGTTGCTAATGATTTGTCTCAGTTTGATAACAGTTTGTCTTTGAAAGAAGATGATGTTATGTTGCACAAATTACCTTTTGGGTTAGCCAATGCAGAAAATGAAGTGTCAAAACAAAGCAGTGCAAGCAAGAAGGACACACCATTTAGCATGGGAAAAAGTTGGTTTCAGAATGGTAGAATTCGCCATGGGAACAGTTTGCAAGGTGACAGTTATTTTAAGTCTTCTGGGAAGTTTGATCAGTGTAGAAAAATTTTGTTTTCTGCAGATTACAATTGCTGTTCTGCAAATTTTAATCATTTGCATCATGACTCCGTCAATCTTAGCAATGGTCGATCAGTTGATTCCAGAGACAGATTATGATTTTCACAAAAGCTCCATTTGATGAAATCAGGTGGATTTCAGTTATTCAAGGGTGGAAGAGTGGAGAATCAGTCTCCACATCATCAGTTTCACTAGTTAGAGAGCTTTTGGGGTCCAAAATCTTCCCATTTGGGAGGTGTGATCAGGAGATCAAAGTCCCTTGTAGAAAAATGCTAAAAAATGAAGTTGCTCAGAATTGGTCCAAACCAGATCGACTCGAAAGAGATCGCCAAAATGATCCTGTAGCCATGAACGACACTCAAATCCGTTACTGTATGGAGGAGATATTGCATTTTGAAATCGCCCAATAACTTTCAATTTTGAAAGAAATTTTTTTAATATATTGTGATGGGATAATTTTATTTTTTTATTAAGGTTTAATAAATTAATTAAATTATATAGTTTTAATATTTTATATGGTTTTTTATTAAATCATATATTATATTAATAATTATATATTTTAATTAATTATTAAAAAAATTTAATTAAACCTTATTAAAAAAACTAAACATAAAACCCATATATATATTAAACAAAATTTGAATTATAAAAAAATGTGTTAAACCCACATGGCAACGTATGTTTAAAAATTAACGTGGGCAATGTTTTATTAACATTTCAAAGGTTATGGGCACGTTATATATGTTTTAAAACCCACATATCAAAGAAACCCAACGTGCAAAGTTTAAAAAGTCAAAGGTATTCGTGGCGGCTACGTGGAGTGGAGAAACGTGGGTTTAAAGCCACGTGGGCAAGTTCACGTTGCATTGGACCGGAGGTTAAGTATTGTTTTAAAAAACGTGTTGTATGACGTCACGCGGAGTTGGTTAACAATAAAATGTGGAGGGCGCATGTGAACGCGGAAGATTTTTAAATAGTCACATTTAATGTTGCAGTTAACCGTCCGCCAGTTTTGGAGCGCGCCCGCCAAATTTGGTGCAGTTTCTATTTTTAACTGGAGTTAACTCTAGTTCTCCACAGTTAGCAAAGCTTTTGAAGGGAAAACTTCAGTTAGCCATAACTTTGGCTAGGAAAAGCCTTTTGATACGATTTTTTTTTTTTATTCTGGGGTAATTGATCATTCTGAAGCTGTTGAGAGTGTTTGCAGAGCCATCAGGGTGCTCTAACAGAGAATTTACCAGCGTTTTTGGTCGTGGAGCCATTAGGGCCTAAGGGAAGAAGAGGTGTTTTGGTCTACCTTCATCCAATGGAGGTGATTGTTTAGACAGTTTATACTAATTTAAGCCTTCTGAATCTTAATTTGCAGTGCATTTTTCCATTTGAGGCTTCTATACAGTTGTATTCACATTTTGAGCATTTAATCAAAGAGGAAAAAGCCTAATTAGAGGCTTTTGGACCCAGCGGAGGTAGCCCAAGAGAGGGGTGAACTACTTAAACAATTATTTGCTGTCATACTGTATAATTTTTCTGCATATTTTCAGATTCTGCTCCTTTAACAGTAAATTTTTATAAGCAAAATTTTCCCAAGTAGGTCTAAACAGTGAACAAAACTTATTAGTTCATCTTCAAACCACTATACTTCATTTGCAGAAAATGTATACTTGCCTATTCACACATTAAAGTTGGATTAATGAATAATTTGCATAAACAAATACTTTCATTAATCAGATCTATTTCAGTGATTACATTTTATTTCTTTATGCAGAGCCAGTTTGTGGGCCAGAAGCTTCTAGTTTCATCCTTTCTAGTAAAGGTGAAATAACCAGTAAATGCCCTTTACTATCAATCTCTGTATGAGAAATACTTTGTTCTCACAATTTCAGATCAGGCGTGGTTCAATCAGTATTGTTGGTCTTAGATCAGCCAGGTGTTGCAGATCTAGAGTTTTCTCTGTAGGTTTTTCTAGATCTGGAACCCAGAGTTATGTATTCAGAAATATTCTTAATAATAGAGCCCTCCAGCAGCCAGAGACTAGTTTTCCCACATTGGGTTTTTCCGGGGACAGTTTGTCCTGAAATAACTGTGTCACTTTGTCTATGTGTGCATGTGCTTATTCTAGATCTAAATTGGTAGAGATATGTTATGTGTTTTGCTTTGATGTTAACTTGAATTTATTCAGTTGATAACTTGTATAAGTAGGAGAAGCTTAACTAGATTAACAAAAATAATTTATGCATAAGAATTAAGATTCATAAATTTATACAAGGAAGGGCCTACATCACCCTAGACTGGGTTACGCTGCCCTAGTTGGGCCTGCATCAACCCTCCTGGTCTCCTGTTGCCTCTGTGCTACCCTTACTGGACTCTCAACTGCTCTGTGTAGTTAATGCTCCTGCACTGCTATGGCATGCTCCTTATTTTCCCTTGTTATACTCTTGGCCTGTGACTAGACCATCCCCCTCGCAAATACTACTCCTCACTACAGCTTAAACACTTCTGAAATTCTTAGAAAACCACACCCTAGAATTCTAGCTTAGATTCAGTCTCTGAGAGTGTGTGTGTTCTCCAACTAACCCCAAGCCCTCTTCTTATACTTTTGTCGTTGAAACATCAATGACCATGATATAATCTTGAATCAGCAGCTAAGAATAGAATATGCTTGATCCATGTCACTTAAGTCATTCTCATCACATTTTTAATTTAGTTACCTTTAATATTTTAATTTTCCTAAGTTAGACTTAGGGTCCTTAACTAAAAATATTAATTAATTAAATATCTCTTGAACTAGATGGAATTTCTTCAAATTCTTTCTGGGACTTGGAGATCTTATGTACTCTACTCCCTCCACAAAGTTTGGGAGCTAGATCACATCCAATGTTACCCCAACACCCCAAAATCTCAACACCATGCCACATTAGGGGAATTTTGAGGTCTAAAATGGGCCTCCTAAATAATAAAATAATAGCTAAACCAATAAAATAATATTTATGAATTTGCAATTCACTTTTTGCACCACAATTCATGTAACCATAGTTAAATTCAATTCAAAAGTTGTACCAAAGTAAAATTAATAAAAAAAATGTATTGATGTGACTAATAAGAATGAGGTTTTCAAGAAAAACCATTATCATTGAACAACTATTGCATTTTTTCTTTGTACTTAAATAACTTAAAATAAAATATAAATATAAATTTATAAATTCTTAATTATGTTATATGTTATTAATTAAAATTTATATTATTTAAATTGTATAATAACATGTAATTAATATACTATATAAAAATAATGTAATAAATGTATAGGGATAAGCATTATTTCTTTCAAGAAATATGAAATGATAATAATACATTTTTATTCAAAAAGTGTGAAATGAAATTTATTATGAGTACTTTACTTTGACTTTAAAAGTACTTAGAGCACTACCATGGTTAACCATGAGTTTTTATTCACCATTGAGAATGTGACAAGTAAGTACCTTTAACTCAAGCAATTCCACCTCAACCATTAGGGATGATGTCATCCCCTAAAATGTGATTGGTTCTCATAAAGTGAATTTTGATTGTACATTTTTCTTAGGAGGCCCATTTTAGACCTCAAAAGTCCCCTAATGATCTGACGACAGGGACTAATAAGATATAAAATAGCTAATTAACTCCCACATGGAGATTTAACTATATTTAGAGTGTCAGCTAAGTGAGCATTGAGTAAAGTCGAGTTATATGATAGATGAATTTCGTAATTGTGCGCATGTCAAGTTATATTAAGCAAGTCGTTAGTCGAAAAGGATAAATACCCTTCACTAGGTTCATTGTATTATGATTGAAATTTGTGTGATCAATAGAAGAGACGCATCTCATGTGTTATTATGTGAGAATTATTTTTGTTATTTGTGCCTTTACTGTTTTGCCTTTCCAACAAATTGGTATCAGAGCGAGGTTACAAAGAGTCAGGGAGGATAGATCAACAATAATCTGTGTCTGAGAGGAGAAATATTTTTTTTCTTGCTTGTTTAAGTTATAAATCATATTTTACGTTATATATAGGGCGTTATAACACATGTTCGTTTTACATAGAACTTCATTACAGTCGATGAACTTATGGTCTTTGCACAGCATGCGGGGTCCTTTGGTTTCCACAACGTTAGCACACTAATGTGGTGCTAGTTGAAGTAATGAACATTACATACTATCAAAGTACACTTTTGATGCGTTAGCGGACGAAAAGGTCAACATTAAGCATGTTGAAAATTTGTAGAAAGGAATCACGACGTTTTAAAAATATATGTGACAATTCATACTCTTATCTACCTTTTTTGAAAAGTTTTGATTCTTTTTAAAGTTTTTCAAAAGGATGTTTTGAAAAGAATAAAAAGGCTTTCAATAATACAAGGTTTAAAAAGGAGTTAGTATTAAAAGGTGATTATTATAAAAATCTATTTTATATATAAAAGAATTTTTTTTATAAAAGTTTTTTTTTATATAAAATAAAATTTAGGGTATTATTATAAGGGTTATTTTTTTAGCTTTGCAAATCTTATAAAAGGAGAAACTTAGGGTTTCATAAGAGAAGAGAAATTTTTGAAGAAAGATGGAAACAATCGATTTTCAACCACAAATTCCTCCTTTCATAGGGAAAGATTATGATGTGTGGGCCATTAAGATGAAGACCATGTTGAAAGCGCATGATATTTAGGATCATTTCAAGCTTGGGTTTCAGAACGTCAGAGTGAAACAGAAGAAGGAGCTCTCACCAATGCAGAGAGGGAAGAATGGAAGAGAGACAAAAGGAAGAATGCACAAGCGTTGCTTCTTATCCAGCAAGGAGTGGATTGAGTAGTCTTCTAGAATATTATGATTATGTCTTCACCAAAGATAGCATGGGAAAATTTGGTGACAAGCTATCAGGATATGGCCAAAGTCAATATTGTTACATTGCAGAATATTAAGAGATAATTTGAAACTCTGCAGATGAAGTAGACAAAGGACATCGATTCTTTCATGAATCAAATCATGTTTGTCATAAATCAGTTAAAAATTTATGGTGAAGATATTAAAGACCGAACATGGATTGAGAAGGTCCTTAGATCCTTGTCTACCAAGTTTGATGTTGTGGTAGCAACCATAGAAGAAGCCAATGATTTGGCAACACTAACAGTTGATGAGTTGATGGGATCAGTTCTATCGCATGAAGCAAGGATAGACAGAAATAAGGATTCCACTCTAGAAATTGCTTTCAAAAGCCAGGTTTCTATTTCAAGAGGTTGAGGAAGAGGTCGATCGAGAGGCAAAGGATGAGGTGAAAGATATGGTGGTAAGAGAGATGGCCGAGAAGAGCATGAACATGAAAATGAAAGCATCAGCATAAACTTCAAAAATAATCAAAGTTTTGAAAAATCAAAGGTGAGAAGTTATTATTGCAATAAATTTGGTCACTATGCCCGTGATTGCAAGAAGAGGATAGTTGATTAAGGAAAACAGAGAGCGAATGTTAGTATAGATAATACTATAGAAATTTAATAAAAAATGCATGTATATCCTGGATTCTTCTGATCTAACAATATGCTACTGTTAAATATAGAATCACTTCTACTTATCTTTGCCCCAAGTAAGCAACTGATAGCAAAGGTGAAGATGACGGGGAACAAAATCTTTCCTCTAATCATGAATTACAATGATCAGGTTAGTTCATTTATAGTTGCATGTTCTAATTATTATTGGTTATGGCGCTTTTGGTTTTGACACTTGCACTTTTTTGGTTTAATATTTTTTCAGTAGAAACAGATGGTCAGAGGACTATCTCCCATCAAAGAACCTACTAGTGCTTGTGAGTGTTGCATATTGGGAAAGCAACACCATGAAATTTTTACGAAGGGAATAGCATACATAGCAAAGCATCTACTTAAGCTAGTGCATACAGACTTCTGTGGACCTATGAGGATGCAATCAATTGGTGGAAGTTGTTACTTCCTCACTTTTATTGATGACTATAGGAGAAAGACTTGGGTTTACTTATTGACACAGACGTCTAAAACTTTTGCAAAGTTCAAAGAATTAAAATCCTTAGCAGATAGCCAAATTGATTGACAGATCAAGGTATTGAGGTCATATCGTGGTGGAGAATATGATTCGAATACATTCCATGAATACTGCAAACAACATGAAATCATAAGAAAGTTTACAACTAGGTACACACCGCAACAAAATGTTGTAGCAGGGAGAAGGAACAGAATAATTATGAACATGACAAGGAGCATGTTGAAAGGAAGAAACTTGTCTAATAAGTATTGGGCAGAAGCAGTTGCATGCATTTTTTATGTGATAAACAGATATCATACAAAGAGTGTGATGAACAGAGTACCAGAAGAAGCATGGTTATGTATTCCATGCAACATATCTCATCTCAAGTCTTTTGGATGTGTAGCCTATGCACATGTGCCTATGTAGATAAGATGTAATATTACGAATGGGAAATAGACATTAATATAAAGCAACATAAACACATAACTACAAAAATAGAAAGACATAATAAAAACACTGCAAATATGGAGAAATGCTGAGCCATTTTATTAGAATATGAAAGATAACAATGGGTACAAATGTGATCAAAATTTTCGCACCTTGGCTTGCTCTAGGCAAGCTGGGAGTACTCTCAGAATCACTCAAGGAATGGTTGCTCTCTCTATGAAAACGTACCAATGGAAATATGGAAAGTAGTGTTGTAGTAGTACTCTCCCAAGTGCAACCAACATAACCATGCCTTCTGCTGCCCTGTAACATAGTTCCTCAAGTAACCTTCCAGCCACTTGTTCACTATCTTTGTCTGCCCATATGTATGAGGGTGATAACTGGTGCTTGGAGTCAACTCTGTACCCACCAAATTAAAGAGCTCCTACCAAAATCCACCCATGAAACGACTGTTCTAGTCACTAACAATGGTCTTTGGAAGACCATGCAACCTGAAAAAATCCCTGAAAAACAACTCCGCCACTTGTGTTGCTGTGTACCATACTGTTATGGAGAAGAAGTGCATGTACTTTGTTAGTCGATCAATGACTACAAATATACAGTCCTTGCCCTGCACCGTGGGCAACCCTATGATGAAATCCATCGAAATTCTCTCCCATTTCCCCTATGGAATGGGCAGTGGCTATAGTAATCCCGCTAGATGGCTCATGTCCCCCTTGTTCCACTGGCATACTTTGCACTCCCTGACATGCTGGAGTATGTCCTCTTTGAGGCCCTTCCAAGAGAACCTCTCACTAATGTCCCTGTAGGTTTTGGTGAACCCCTGGTGGCCTGATAGTGGTGAGTCATGTGATGCATGTAGCACCTTCTCCTTAAGCTGAGAACTCCCATTCAAGAAGATTTTATCCCTGAAATATATCACCTCATCCATCACACTATATGTTTCATCCGTGACCTATCCATCTAAGATCTTGCAGGAAAAATTGTCTTTGGAGTACTCCACCAACAACTGAGCCCTCCAATTCATGTCTAAACTCATCAGAGACAACAATGCCAGTCTGCATGAAAGAGCATCGACCACCGCGTTGTTCTTCCCTTTGACATACTTGATGTCAAAATAGTATGCATGGATCTTGCTGACCCACTTCTGCTGCCTCTCCTGCAATCTTCTCTAAAACGAACCAAAGGCTGTTGTGGTTAGTCTTCACCCGGAATCTATTCCCCACAAAGTACTACCGAAACTTGGCCAGTGCATGCATGATAGCCATCATTTCCTTTTCATATATGGGATACAAAATCTCATGTGGTAATAGCTTCTTACTCTCGAAAGCTATGGGGTGGCCCCCCTCCATCAAGACTGCGCCTACCCCCTCTCCAGATGCATCACAATCAAGGACAAAAGGCTGCGTGAAATCCAGTAACACCAAAACTAGGCAGCTGCTTATCACCTCCTTGAGCTTGTCAAAAACCCTTTGTGTTGTGTTCGTCCAACTGAATGCCCCCTTCTTGGAAATATCTGTGAGGGGTGTAGTAAGTTGGTAAAATACTTTGTCGAACTTCTGGTAGTAGGTGCAGATGCCTACAAATCCTCGAAGTTCAGTCACAATCTTCGGCTCTGACCAATCCTGGATGGATCGAATCTTCTCCTTGTGGACTCTCACTCCCTCCACACCAATGATATGCCCCAAATAGAGGATCTATTTCGACCCAAATTTTCACTTAGAGAGCTCAACATAGAAATGTTTCTCCTCTAGTATGTGTAGTACAGCCTCAATGTGCTACAGGTGCTCCTCCCACGTCCGATTGTATATCAAGATGTCATAAAAAAATGCCATCACAAACTTCCTTAGTTAACCATGAAAGATGTGGTTCATGGATGACTGGAAGGTGGTTTTTTCATTGGCTAGCCCAAATGGCATCACCAGAAAATCGAAGTGGCCATAGTGACATCTGAAAGTGGTCTCGGGAACATCGTGGTCCCTCATGCAGATCTGATGGTAACCTGATCTCATATCAATCTTTGAGAATAAATTCGATCCCCTCAACTCATCCATCAACTCATCAATCTATGGGATGGGGTATCGGTTCTTCATGGTATTCTCGTTTAGAGCCCTATAGTCGATGCACATCCTTAGTGTGCCATCCTTCTTCTTCATTAGTACAATAGAAGAAGCAAATGGGCTAGTGTTGGGTCGAATGCATCCCAATGCTAAGAGCTCATGGATATATCTCTCAAGCTCATCCATGTAGGCTTTAGGATGCATATAGGGTGTAGTAATCATAGCCTTGATTCCCTACTCCAGCTCGATGGTATGCTCAAACCCCTGATCTAGTGGCTGCCCTGGTGGTATATCTCTGAAAACTATGGAATACATGTCTAAAATCAACTACACAACTAGGTGCATGGCCTGCCCTGTAGACCCTGCCTTCGAAACATGCAGCTCTATTGCCCACTCTATATCTCCCTTCTGGAAGTCAACCTCCATCCAGTGTGCTGAAACTGTCTGTGGCGGATAAGTGTGCATGCCCCGAATCATCTCGTGCTTCCTGGTCTTCTTATCTGTCCACTCCATCTCCAAGGTTTCCCAATATGTAGTGACCTTTTCTAGCGTGATCAATCACTGCACTCCCAGTATCACGCTGCTGTCCAGAATGTCCACCACAAATAAATTATCTGTCAGAGTGTAAGTCCCCATAGTTACTGCCAAAGCTGGCACATACCTGGCACACTGCATGGTTCTGGCACCTGGTGCCATTACTGAAAACCCATAAAAGTTCTCTATCAGTATGTTCCTCCACTCTACCCAAAACTGTGCATCAATAAAATTGTGGGTAGCTCCACTATCCACTAATACTAAAAAATGTTGTCCCTGCACAGTGCCCTAGACACGCAGTGTCAAGTATTTGGGAACCCCTTGCAAGGAAGCAAGGACTCCCCCTGTAGATGCAAACGATGCCCCTCCTGCTCCTAGTGGTGGAGGTGGTGGATGATCCCCTATCTGTATGACACTGCTTCCTCCTTCCTCCATCTCCTCATATGCATCCTCTTCCTCGTCACTGTCGGAGAAGACCTCTATGTAGTGTGTCTTCCTAGAGGCACAACGATGTCCCAGTGCCCACGGCTCCTAGCATGTGAAGCATATCTTATTCCATCTCAGGTATCTCCAGGTCTCATCATCCAAAGGCCCTTGGCCTTGGTTCTCCTTCAGAGGTGGACACCTCGTGTCCTTCCCCTTCAGCTGAATTGTTAGTCTCTAGGGGAAAGGAGCTCTGGTCCTAGGCTGGGCACCCTACAAATCCCCGGTCCTCCCAACTGCATCGTGAAGTGTAGACGAACTTATAGATCTCATTAACCCCTGCAAATGTTCTTCCAACCCATCATTGAACATGTATATCATCCGGGTTGAAGACAAGTCGGGTACCATCACGGAGAGTTTCAAAAACTTGGAAATGTAGGTGTTCGGGCTCCCAGTCTATTTGAGCTTGGTTATCTCAACAAATTTCTCCTCCAGATCCCTCTAATCAAACCACTCTACCAATCTCCGTGTAAATTTTGCATAAGTTGTCACCGCTGAGTGACCCAGCGTAGCCATCCCGTGGAACTATTAATCATGGGCCTCTCTCTCTAGGTGTAGCTCTGCCACCATGATGGCCTCTCCCTCTGCCATCTAATTAAGCTGGAAATAGATATCCAGCTTCTCCACCCAAACCTTTACCGAGCATTTGGAGGATCCATCAAATGTTGGTAGGAAAGAAATTCCCACTATACAATGTACTTCCCTGTCATGTGTGTATCTTCTCCCTCTATTCTAGTTATAGGGCCTAATGTCCTTCTTGAGCTAAACAAAATCATGGAAAGAGAGGGCCTCACCAAACTCTTTCCCATAGGACTAATATTCAAGAAAGTAATCCCCCATAGGAATCGGCTCCAGTTCCTGAGATGCTCCTACCCTCGTGCCTGTAGCTAGAAATGTGGGCATCGTGGAACGTGGGGGAGTAGTTGTGAGATGCTTCTACATATGGTGGGAAGTGTCAGACCTTTCTCTGATGTGAAAATCCCTTGGGGTTTCACTCTATCTCTGGTCTGTGGTAAGCTTCTGCCCCATTTCTTCTATTCTCTTCGACAGCTCCTACACAGATTTTAGGAGGAGTTCCCTGAAATCCCTCCCTTCATCTCTCTCACCTGCCATCGGTCCTTCCTCCTCTGCGTCCACAACTATAATGCAGTCTCCCTCTCCAAAAGTGGTCTCAAGCCTATGCTCATGGTCCTTGTACTTCCTTCCCTGGGAAGTGATATATGATTTTCCTGCTGGTGTCATAGACAATATACTCCACAGGCTGAGCCAAGTCTATGAGCTCTGATACCACTGTAATATTTTGAATGGGAAATATATAGTAATATAAAGCAATATAAACACATAACTATAACAAATAGAAAGACATCATAAAAACTGCAAATATGGAGAAACGTTGAGCCATTTTATTAGAATATGAAAGATAAAAATGGGTATAAAGGTGATAAAAATGCTGGCACCTTGGCTTTCTCTGGGCAAGCTAGGAGTACTCTCAGAATCACTCAAGGAATGGCTAATCTCTCTATGACTGCATAACCCCTGATGCTGCTATGGTCACTACTACTGGAACTGCTGCTACTGCGGACATGGAGTTTTTGTTTGGGGTTGTTCCCCTGCTAAATATCCAACCCTAGTACTACCTCCTCTAAGAACTGCATGATCTCTCATCGATACTGTGCCATCAAACAAGTGTGTAATCCTTAGCTGTGATACTATGGCTCCCACCTGAAAATCAAAGGAAGGAACTCCTCACCCGAGCAGGAACTCAAAGTCCCCAGGGGTTGAGGTTGGGATATCCGCTCGGAGACACCCATGTGCTGAACATCACTTGTAGAATTCATTAAACAGTGTAAGCGTGCTCGATGTCAGAAGACACAAATCAAAAGATGCATAGTCGAATGAATGAATGAGGATCCTCTTCCTCTCTTTATTCTTGGAGAGCTTTGCTCACACCTAGGTTCCCACCATAACTGTCTTGTCCCTCTTGGCCACACTGCCCATGCTGCCACTTCTCCTACGCAGCCACTTTGACCACTGTGCCCCACGCTGTAAAATAATAATGTGCTCAAGTGGCCTTAGGGAAGTTTTATCTCCCAATTGTAGGCTAAGTGTCTTCTTACCCACTTTATTAATTGGCTTATCTTTATAAAATCCAACAACCCCAAAATTTAATATTGCGAATTAGCTGTTGCTAATTGGAAATATTACATAAGAGCAAATTGGATGATAAAAGTAAAAAATGCATATTTGCTGGTTATAGTGAGCAATCAGAAGCTTACAAATTGTATAATCCTGTCACCAAGAAGACCATAATTAGCATAGATGTTGTGTTCAAATAATAAGAGTCGTGGAATGGGACTGTAGACAAAATAGTTGATGCACAAGCACCATTAATGGAAGAGGATAATGTAGCAGATAAGAAGCAGCAAGAATCAAAAGAGCAGACACCAAATAGAGTCACACCATCAAGGACTCCAAGATTTTCGGAGCAGTATGGATCTTCAAGTAGATCAATAGACTAGAATTCTCCTGGCAACCAATCAGGTGATGAATCAATCAATGGTAAGAGAAATATGAGAAGTTAGAAATATATTTATGATGATTTGGATCTTAGTTCAAATTTTTCATTTTTTTCCATTCCAACCTTCTTGATTTGAAGAAGCAATCAGAGATGAAAATTGGGTGCAATCCATGGATGAAGAAATTGAAGCTATTGAAAAGAATGATACATGGTATTTGGTTAATTTGTCAAAGGATAAAAACCTCATTGGTGTGAAGTGGGTGTACAAGACAAAGTTGAATGAGAAAGGTGAAATTGACAGATTTAAAGCAAGACTTGTAGCAAAAGGATTCTCACAGCAACCGGGAATAGACTTTGGAGAAAATTTTTCTCTGGTAGCTAGATTGGATATTGTAAGAGAAGTTCTATCCACAACAACTCAGAACAAGTAGAAATTATATTAGATGGATGTGAAATAAGCCTTCTTGAATGGAATTCTAGAAAAAGAAATTTATGTGCAGCAACCACCAGGTTATGAAGTTGAAGGTAAAGAAGATAAAGTTTATAGGTTGAAGAAAGCACTATATGGACTGAAGCAAGCACATAGAGCTTGGTATAGCAGAATTGACAGCTACATGATCAAAAATGGATTTTTCAGAAGAAACATTGAGCCTACCTTATACACAAAGGTAAATGAGCATGGATAAATATTGATTGTTTGCTTATGTTTTGATGACATGATTTTTGCAC
The DNA here is from genome assembly GCA_034641835.2 of Pinus albicaulis. Taxonomy (NCBI): domain Eukaryota; kingdom Viridiplantae; phylum Streptophyta; class Pinopsida; order Pinales; family Pinaceae; genus Pinus; species Pinus albicaulis. The sequence continues at coordinate 599,954,865 of CM076575.1, read as the reverse complement.
GTAATCTTGAGTTAGAAGAATTTAAAGCAACCACGAAGAAATAAAATGAGATGAAAGATCTTGGTCTCATGAAATATTTTCTTGGCATAGAAGTTGAGCAATCTAAAAACGAAATTCTTATTTTCCAAAATAAATATGCTAGAGATTTGCTAAAAAGATTCGGATAGATAATTGCAAAATTGTACATACACCAGCTGCAACAGGTACAAAGTTAAGTAAGGATGATGAAGGATCAGATGTCAATACAACTCTATTCAAAATATTGGTTGGCAACCTCATGTATCTCATAGCTACAAGATCAAATATTATGCAAGGAGTGAGTTTGATTTCCAAATTTATGGAGACTCCAAAAGACGCACATTGGAGGGCAGGAAAAATAATTCTGAGATGCATAGCAGGAACTAGATATTTTGGGATAATGTATGCAAGTACAAAAAATAAATATTTGATTGGATACATAGATAGTGATTTTCCATGAAGTTTGGATGATATGAAGAGAACTTTCGGCTATGTGTTTCATCTCGGTTCAGGTGTGATAGCATGGGCATATAAGAAGCAACCTATTATGACACTATCATCAACAGAAGAAGAATATGTAGCAACAACATCAACATCATGTCAAGCAGTGTGGTTAAGAAGATTATTGGATGGACTCAAGAAGAAAGAACAAGGATAAAAAAAAATATACTGTGATAACACCTCAACGATTGCAATATCCAAAAATAGTGTGTTTCATCAAAAGAGCAAGCATATTGATACTAAATATCACTTTATTAGAGAACCTATGACCAATGGAGAAGTTCACTTGAAGCCTTGTAAATCGAGTGATCAATTGGTTGATATATTTACAAAGCCATTAGCAAAAGATGTGTTTGAGTTTCACAAAAGAAACTTAGCTGTTGTAAGCCTAGCTGAGACATAAACCAGCAGGCATGTTTGAGTTTTCATGAGTCATGTTTTAGTTTAGCGGTCGTAATTAAGGGGGAGTGCTAAAATTGCTAATTAACTCCCACATGGAGATTTAAATATATTTAGAGAGTCAGTTAAGTGAGTGTTGAGTCAATTCGAGTTATGTGATAGTTGAGTTTGGTAAGTGTGTGCATGTCAAGTTATATTAAGCGAGTCGTTAGTTGAAAAGGATAAATACCCTTCACTGGGTTCATTTTATTAATATTGAAGTTTGTGTGATTAATATAAGAGCCACAACTCGTGTGTTATTGTGTGATAATTATTTGTGTTATTTGTGTCTTTACTCTTTTTCCTTTCCAACAAATTTGTCTTCCCTTAAAAAAAATGAATGCTTCCATTATGCTCTCTAGATACCAAAGCTAATCCTAAACGTTTCCTTCGTCGAAATACATAAGAGACGAAACCACAGAAGTCATGAGTCATATGTAAAGTATTTACATCTCCACCAACAATTCATAAATAGTATAAACATTAACAAGAAAGGAATATACGGTATGAAATAAATTAATCCATACCTAATTGTGCACTCCCTGGAGTTTCCCCTTTATAAAATTTGTGCGGTATATCTCTGCATCTATTACCTCCTTTTCCCAATCACTACAATTCTTTATCAATGCATTGTATATCTCATTATCAATACAATAAACAATTACATTTTCCAATATAAAAAAAATTTCCAACAGGATCAACTGAATTAACTTCTATGGCTTTCCATGTTTTCTACAAATTAATTTTCAAGGCCACTCATCCAATATTTGGAGTCATGTAGGCTCTCCACTTGAATATTTCTGGCTTTCTCCTGCTCCACCATCTTTTGAAAGTTGTACCATATATTTTCTGAATGGATTTTTGATCTTGTGTTCCAGTATATTTTCTGATTCTTTTCTCCTTATGTATTTAAGAGTATAGGATTCTTTATCTGCAGCTAAACTCACTAATTGGGCTTCTTTATTTGAACACTCAATAATGTCCATAAAATGACAAGCTTGAGAGAAACCTTAAATGGAATCATCAATAACTTTCTTATCACCACTTCCATTAAATAAGTTTATCATACAATATATCAAAGAGGTTTCTCTCATCTTCCAAGACATTTTTCTCAGGCACTTGAAATGTTCTTCTTCTTCTAGCACTGGTGATTTTGCTTCATCTTCAATAGAACCTATTTTGTATCTTATTAATTTGATCAATTATTTAGTACTACTCTTTCCCTTTTCAAATCCTTCCTTCATATGATTCTCTGTCTCGTTAAAGGCTAATTCATTGGTTATCCAAAGGTTGTATGCCATTTCTCCTTGCATTTGTATGATGTCCAGTGCTTCTTTGTATTTTGAAAAAATTATGGGCGTCACTTATTCTTGAAGTGTGCAATGAAGACAAAAAATCATTCTCTCAGAGGATCATTATGAAAGGCCTGATAATTCTCAGAATAAACTGAGAGAGTAACCAACAGACTGTACTCAGGTAGACCATGCATTTTTGTAGCCAAATCCACATGGGTGGCAAGAAGCTATGTAGCCGAATTCTTGCAACTAAAGTGACTAGAAGCAAGTGTACTAGCATTCTTCCACAAATTACTTTCTTTATATACAATTGGTTTTTGGACTGTGTATCCATATCTTCTCTCACTTCCACAATAGTCCTTGTCCAAAATCCCTCCATGTAAAATTCTAAAAATATTAGAGCACAAATACGGATTTAGTTGAAGAATAATTACACAAACTTACAATAATTGAAAAGAAAAAAAAAAGAATTGAGAATGATTTTATTACTAAGTATTAGTTTTAGAATCAATACATAAATAAATTAAGTTAAGCTTAGTTGTACATGCAATAACTATGGATAATTAAAGCTAAGTGTTCTTTATCCTATGTTAATGTGAACATGCACCACATGCAAGCACTAGAGTTAACTAACTAAAGCCAAGCGCACACAACATGTAATTACTTGAGTTAACTAGATAATGCCAGGTGCACATCACATGCAATAACTTGATTTTAACTTAAGCTAATTAAGACTAACTAGGTGCATGTATACCAACACCCCCCCCTAAACATAACTTAGGTGAGTGTGGTGAAAAATGAATGAGTCCCGACAAAAAGGCCATTTTAGGTACCCATATACAATGCATGAAAAGAGGAAAGAGGGAAAACCTAGTGGGAAGAAAACCCCCCCTCAAAATATAATGCAAAAAGTAGAGAAAAGACAACTGTTAGGCAGTCATGTCCTTTACCCCAATATGATCTCGCATAAATCGAAACTTCTACTCAGTGAAAGTCTTGGTGAAGGTATTGATGGTCTGCTTAGATATAGGATAGTACATAATAGTGATGATCCCATCATGAATTAGTTCTCTAATGAAGTGCATGTGGATCTCGATGTGTTTGGGCCATTGTTTCTGAATTGGATCTCCGCAAAACTTTAACGTACTTCGATTATCACGCCAGATGACAGTTGGATGATGGAAACTGATATCAAGCTCAAATAGGAAATGTTATAGCCAAATGGCCTAAATAGTGGCATTGACTGCTCCTCTATACTTAGCCTCTACTGATGATAAAGCAATGGTAGCCTTCTTCTTGCTTGACCAAAAAAATGGATTGGATCCCAAAATAAGTACATAATCGAAGGTGGACTTGTGATCAATGTTGTCGCCAACGCAATATGAATCTATGAACCCAATGAGATCCAAAGAAAAATTTTCTACATAATGAATCCCATAGGTGATTGTCCCCTGGACATATCGAAGGATGTGATTTGCAACTTTCCAATGTATCTCATGTGGCTCCTGCATGTATTTGGAAATTTCTCCTATAAGATATGAGAGATCATGACGAGAATAAGTGAGATAAAGAAGACTTCCCATAAGCTGATGATATAATGTGCGATGAACCAATGGTGTGTCTTTTCCATTCTCAAGATTTATCCCTGATAAGAAAGGTGTGGTTGCTAGCTTGCAGTCACTCATGTGAAATCATGCCAAAATATCTATAGCATACTTTAGTTGAGAAATGGTAATCCTAGAACCACTCTAATTGATCTCTATTCCAAGGAAGAAATTTAGCAAGCCCATGCCTGTCATAGAAAACTGCTTATGCCATGTAGTTTTAATCTAAAAAATGGCAGAAGTTTAACTACCAATTCTCAAAACATCATCTACGTAGAATACTATGATCAACAAGGAGTCAATTCTCTTCAAAAAATAAACATTTGAATCAGATTTTCAACATACAAAATTTTGAGATAAAAAATAAGGATCCATCTTTTCATACCACACTCTAGGTGCCTACTTGAGGCCATAAAGAAACTTCTTTAGTTTTCATACCAAAGATGAATTTTGCATGTATCCTTGTGGCTGCTCCATGTAGATTTCCTCCTCGAGATCACCGTGAAGAAAGACATCTTCACATCCATATGATGCACCTCCCATCCTCTTCTTGTTGCAATGGAGAGAGCTAGCTGAATGGAATCCATTTTTTCCAGTGGAAAAAAAATCTCATCATATTCAACACCATGTACTTGTTGAAAACCTTTTGCTACCAACCATGCCTTATATCGAATAACTTGGCCAGCTGTTGCTTTCTTGGTCTGGTAAAGCCACTTGCACCTCACAAGTTTATGTTTGGAAGGTAGTGAAACTAGATCCAAAGTCTGGTTCTCAAAGAGAGAGTTTTATCCCTCATCCATTGTTTCTTCCCATTCAGGATGCCTAACTTCTTCTGTATAAGCCCATGGATCAGATGCATGCATCATATAAGCATGCATGGGAATGCATGGCTCCATAGCTAAGAGTTCTTGTGGATCTTCCTCAAACTGAGTTATAGAGGCACGATCATCTAGGAGATCACTTATGTTGCACCCTTTTTGTGTTGAAGGTGGTCGAGAATCTTTCGAACTAAATGAGGAAGTATGATCTCGATGTTCAAAAACTAGTGGCTGAACATGTGTCACAGGAAAAGGCTCATCTAGATCAAAATTTTGATCTGAAGTATCATTTTCATACTCATGAATGAGTGGTGATGGCAACTTGGTAACAAGTTCATCTGGTGGTGCATTCAAAATATCTTTGTCAAACTTTACACTCCTTTTAATAAAGATATTTTCAGTGTTGATATCAAGCAATTTGTACCCTTTGATTTCATTAGAATATCCAACAAACATGCATGATTTATTTTGAGGCTTCAAATCCTTTCTTTTCTCTGTAGGAATGTGGGCGCATGCTTGAGATCCAAAAATGTGGAAATGACTGACTTCATGTTGCATGTTAGTCCAAGCCTCAAAAGGTTTTTTTCCAATAATATATTTATGAGGACATCTATTTGGATGTATGAGGCACAATTGATAGCTTTAGCCCAAAATTTTGATGAAAGAGATCTTGCATGAAAAATGAAATTGGCCATCTCTTTCAAATATCTATTCTTCTTTTCGGCCACTCCATGTTGTTGTGTAGTGTAAGGAATGCTATGTTGCAATCGTGTGCTTGGTTCATTAAAAATATTATGGATATCTTTGTTGACATATTCCTTACGAATAACTGTGTGGAGTATCTTGATGCATTTTCCAGACTAATTTTATGCATGTGCTTTGAAAATATTTACATGTTGAAAAACTTCAAACTTGAGTTTCAAGAAGTAAACACAAGTGAATGTTGTGTAATCATCTATAAATGACAACACATATATTTATTTTCTCATTGAAAATACTGGAAATGGACCCATTAGATCACTATGTACAAGCTCCAAAGGTGAAGAGGCTCTCCATGTATGCCACTTCTCAAATTTTTCTTATTGATGCTTTCCAAGAGCACATCCATTGCAAACACCATTTGAAAATTCAATGGTCGAAAATCCTTTAACAATTCCTTACTTGCTAAGTTGTTGCATATATCTGAAATCCAAGTGCCCAAATGTCTCATGTCAAATCCTACTTTCTTCATTTGCATGTGTAAATATCACGAATAGAATAAAATTGAGGAACAAAATCAAAAAATGCATACAGATAATATTGATCATTTACCTTGCCAGATGCAATCTTCAAGTTGGTTTACATATCATAAATTCTCACATAATTTGGAGTAAATTCAAATTTCCTTCCGGTGCCCGTGTGTGTCATCTAATAAACTGAAAGAAGATTCACATAAATATTTGGAATATGCAAGACATTCTCAAAACTTCCTTCTTCGAATTGCACCCTTCATTGTCCAGTTGATTCAATTGTAGAATTGTCCCCCATGAGAATAGGAGGTCCCGAGTATGCATGTAGAGAAGAAAATGATTCCTTTGAAGAAACCATATGATGTGAATCTCTTGAATCAATGATCCATTAGACTTGATGTGTATAATGAAGAGCAATCAAAGCATGACCATTACCCCTTGTTTCTGATGGTTTTTCCTTTGTCTTCTTCTTGGCACTTTCTGGAATGTGATGAGTAAGATTATTTTGTTGAAAATTCTTTGCCATCAAATCAAAAATATTATGCATGCAAGAGGATTCAGGATTATAACCTCTATTACAATAAGGACACTTGGAGTTTCCTTTCTTTCCATTCTCACCCTTGGAGCTGGAAGAATCATCTAGAGGTTTTGGATTTCCTTCGTTTCTTGGATCATGATATCTTGTCTTTCCTTTGCCTTTGGATTGTTGATTTGGTTTCAAGTTGGAATTTCCTTTCTCATGCATGGAAAGTGCATGTGAAATTGGAGACTTTAATTAACCAATTTTGATGAGCTTATCCTGCTCATGAATGAGAGACTCAATAAATGCATCAAGTTTGGGAATTTTCCATTGATCTCCAGTTGCAAGTCTAACTGTATGAAATGTAGAAACTAAAACAACATATTCAAGGCCTAATTTAGACAAAATAGAAAGGGTCAATTAACCTTATTTCTTGGAATCATCGATCCCACAATCCTGTAATTGTAGAAGCAATGATTTTAATTTTGTAAAGAAATCCTGAATGTTCTCGAAGTTGTTTGGATCTAAGGAATTTAGCTCATTTTCAAGAATATAAGCTTACATCTCAACCTTATTTCCAAATAAATTCTCCAAGTTTTTCTAAACCTCATTCGAAGTGTTGAATGTGTCCACATGAAAACACAATGTTGGAGATATGGACAAAAATATAAGACCAAAATCCTCCTCCATCATGTTGAAGTATTTTGATTTTTCAATGGCGGAATTGGGTTCAACTTCTGTATTCATAACTATATAATACAAGACTTTGCCTCTGAGGTGAAGCCAAATCTCTGGCCTCCACTGGAAGTATTTATATGGAGTAAGAATAGATGAAGATGATAACTCCATTGTTTCACCTTGTAGTTGTAGCGATAATTGAGGCAGCTCTCCAATATTTTGATCAGCAAATCAAATCTTTGAACAATTTCCAATTCTTTGATCTTCAAACCTGAAAAATATTTCTCATGCACCTTATACAAGCCCTTGTAACTCTGATACCATGTAAAATTATTAGATCACAAATATGAATCTAGATGAAGAATAATTGCACAAACCTACAAGAATTGAAAAAGAAAAAAATATAGAATTGAGAATGAATTTTCTTACTCAATATTAGTTTGAGAATCAATACATAAAGCAACGAAGTTAAGCTTAGTTTTACATGCAATAACTATGGATAATTAAATCTAACTTAAGCTAAGTGTGCTTTATGTTCCGTTAATGTGCACATGCACCACATGCAAGCACTAGAGTTAACTAACTAAAGCCAATTGCACACAACATGTAAGCACTCAAGTTAAATAGATAAAGGCAGGTGCACATCACATGCAATAACTCGAGCTGAACTAGAGCTAATTAAGGCTAACTAGGTGCATATACACCAAAAAAGATAAAATTTGCACATATTTTGGAAAGTATATAACTGATGTGGAGTGATTACCAGAAATGAGATGGTAGACACTGTTCTTGGGAAAAAATGTAAAAGAAACGAGATGAGATGGAAAATATGTTTTCTACGCCCATTCTTATTAATAAGTGCATATAGTTTTAATTTTTTTTTCTAGATTTATGGGTTTAAAATTTAAATTATTTTTTTCAATGATTATATTAGAAAGGAAAATTAACCAAATTCTACATCTATTGGAAATGTATGATTATATGCTTTTTAAATGCAAAAGGTGATTGATTGAAATATGATATGTGATTAAACTTTGAAAGTCTGAGCAACTGAATCACCATTTAAATCAAGCTACACAAAGACTATTTATCCTTCCATTTAAATCTTTGAGTTGGCATTGCACCTAGAAGATTGTATCTGACAAATCCCTCCAGTAAATGCACTTACACAATGTCAAAAAAGTAGTAACACAGTTTCTCCTGTATCATAATATATTGAAAATTTGATGAAAAGGGCACGCTGCATGAAATGTGACCCAATCCTCTAGGAAAAATCTCTACATGTCTTCCTTCAACATAGTTCATTCCTTTACACCTTTACAGGTGGTTCTCAGCAGTTTATTTTTTGATCATTTCTATAATATTGTTTGTTATTTGATAGTTGATTTGCTTCCATTTAGCATGTATATTGTTAAAAATTCATAGCTTAAACATAATTTCATATATAGTTTACAAGTTCACATTCAATTATAGATTATATTTATTGTTTCCCTTCTTGGTTTTGGGTGACATATATATAATCCTTTGGATTTTTCCCACAGAAACAATAATTAGCTGAAGGGGCAAAATGCATAAAAATGTATACACTTAATTGATTAGGAGGCATAATTATGTAAATATTTAATAACCAAGTTTTTGAGCATCACTATGGTATTCAAATTATTTATTCTTTTAATAAAATTTGGGTTGTAAATCTAGTTGAAACTATATTGAAAATTGAAACTAAATCCATATTTTTCATTTTTATTTTTATTTTCTATCTCCTCATTTATTGAGTGTCAAACCTCCAAAATTCGTTTCTCGTATCATTGTATTTTATCGTTTCATTACTACCATCCACCCTACCATCACGAGGGAAAACACAAAAACAACAGTGAATTTCCTAATGATATCATAATCTTATTGAAGTTGAATTTATCTCACTTTAATGAGTATGATCACAACTGAAACTGGGACTAGTAGACCTGCCAATTCACTAAAACATGATTTAGACATAATGTAGTCAGGTTTATAAGCACAAGTCACGATCTAACATTTGATGTGATCTTCAAGATTCTCGAATTTTCGTTGTTGAGGGAAATTAGATTCACAACATGAGAGTTTTGAAGGAACCTTCTGAGACATGACCTTGTGGATGCTATGACTAGCAAAGACTACAACTCAATAGCAAAAGCAACAATGTACTAGCAATAGGATATTGGAGGACACCATGAACCATATTATTGGCCATGGTAGTATGCCTCCTTTGATTTCCAAATGAAGTAAATATCAACGCCCATATGGAACAAGACAACCAATATCAATGCTCCAATATCGGTCCACATAGTAGACTAGAAAGAACAACCCATTTGGGGAATCAAATAGCTAAGGAAAATACACATCATAAGTCTTTTGGAATCAATTACCAATTGATCTACTTCCAAAAAAATGTAGGCTTCGTGATGTTTTTCATATCTTTTTCCATGATACGAGATTGATTACTCGAAAACCCCATCAAATTCTGAAGGTGGAGAGAAGAGAGGGAAAATCTCTCCCAATATATCATGTTAAATCTTGATGTGCCTAGCATTATTAAGGAATTAGGGAGAAGCCCAACCTACCTGTGGTTCAAATCAATTACACCTTTATTCATAGTCGTGCTTTTTTTGGAAAACTCGTTAACCATCTAGTTCAAGTGTCTATAAATATGAAATAAATCCACTTGTTTGAACTGAGAGGTTGATCCAAGGATTATTTGACTTAATGAAGAATATTCAAAGTTGATGGCCTTCTTGGCTTTGGTAAACTGGGAATATCAAGCATGGAATCACCAAAAACATTTATCCTAGGAATTTTGTGTTCATTGGAAAGTTCCAATTCTTTCCATAGTGCTAAGTATTTTGATTGATTGATTGTGGCTATTATAAAACCCCCTATGAAATGGGAGACGATTTTTTCATCTGTGCCAAGGATGATCCCTTTCCCTCTTGTCTCCCCCCAACAGTAGGGATTATTTTTATTAAAAAGAATTGAAAGGACTTTTAAAATTCTAAAAGATAAAGTTAATTTATTGTAGGTAATGAAGATGGAGATATAAGGTTAGGGATTAATAAGTATTGAGAAATACGTAAAATTTGAAGACATATTAAGAATAGGGATTATTTTTATTAAAAAAATGTATTGGAAGGAGATTTAACTAAATGTTTTTTGAAAGTTTTTCCATAATTAATAAAATTATAGCTATTATTTAATACTTTATGAATGCAATATAAATTTACTAAGTGGAATACACATACATCAAATTGCATAAAGTGATGATTAACTGTGAGAAACACTCTTATACAAGTTTTCTTTTACATTAATAAAATTGCCTTATAAAAACAATTTTGGTTGGCATTGCAGAACATTTCCCTCTAAAAGATTTAACCCAAATATATTAACATTATTATTTTTCATTTATAAATTAACAATTATAAATTTAGTTTAATTTTTAATTTATCAAATAATAGGAAAATTAATAATTAAACATATTTTTTTGATATTTAAAATATATTTATTTTGATTTATATATAGTTCAATATAATATTTAGTAATTGATTTCATATTAATTTTATATGATATAAATTATTATTGTTATTATTATACATTTTTAAATTTAAAAATTTATAATACTTTTGTAAAATAAATAGATATTTTTATTAATTAGGAAAAATCAAATATATTTTAGATTTCTAAAAAATTGACTAAAAGTCGAGGAAATTTTTGAAACTAACAAGGTGCCTACCAATAACAAGAAATCCAAAATTGATTAAATTAACCATGAATATTTGGAAAAATCCTTGAAGATTGAATATTTCAAGGGGGAAATGGCTCTCACATGAGTTGACTAGTTTTTCACCGTCTTCTTGGATTCGTGCAACCTGTATTTTGGCTTCTTTCTCTTGCCTCGAGACCACCTCAAAACCCAACCTTTGAACCCCAAGGAAAAAATTGTAGCCTATTTAGTGTTTTTCCTTATTTTGAAGATAAGCATTATACAAAATCCAAGCTTGATGAGCTAATATCTCCTTGATATCTATATTCCATGTCATTCTCCTGAAGGGAAATTAGTCTTGGGTCATCCAGATCCATATTTTCTGATAGGGAATCTTCTTCAACTTCTTCTGAAGTAGAGTTAACCATTTCATTTGGTGATGGATTTTGTTGGATTTCTTCATGAGACTTTTTCATGGACTCTATAGGATTCAATAAAGGGTAATGGTATTTTTCTTTTGTTGATTGCATGCTTGGTTGAATGTTGTTTTTATGTAGGGACTCCAGTGGAAAGGAGATATACTCAAACCTATTTCCAATTCGAAGAATATCATTAGGATTTGACGTACCTTAATAACTCAAATTTATTTTACTTTGCGGTACTTTTATCATCTTGCTCTTTTTGAAGAGTGTGTTCTTCAGATGATTCCTTAGTATTCATTAGAAAATCCCTAATAAGATGTTTGTATTCATGACAACATCTATATGTAAAGAGACTATCCTAATAATACATATCTATGGAGGTTGGAAGAGAGGGAAATTTTCACTTAAATACAGATCTAAACATATGATGTGTACCTCCCTCTCTTAATAGTCTCTGATACTTTGAAAAAAATTCCAATGACATTATTGATTCCCTCAAGGGTTTCTTCCTCCCAATGATAAGAATTATTTCGTTGTCTCTTTACATATATAAAAACAAAATATTCTTTTAATATCATCCATAAATACGGATCTTTAGATTTTTTAATAGAAATCTGGGCAACCAAAGGCGAGAGTGATGGCGACTAGGGTTTCAATTTGTTGCGCACATTCTTATGCTGTTGCCACCATGAACCAAGGATGCACAACCCTTTCTGTGAAAGTGCCATGGAGTTTTGATAAGCACTCAAGCTTCCATTATTGCAGGGATAATATATCCATATGGCATTCCCCTTTAGTGTATCTTGATTTCAACTGTTGTGATAACCCTGTAACCTTGGAGAAATCAAGAAAACTGAGATGGAATTCAGAACAAATGGTGTTCATCCCTAGGTCATTTGTCACCTTCAAACTCATTTTCTACCTCAAATCAAATTCGGCTTCTATTTGTTGGGCATGATTGGAGTGCAGAAACTTTTCATTTGGGGAGTTTCTTTTGTCCCCTGGTCCATATTGTATGTATTCAGAACTATGCTTTGCAGTATGGATGGTTTAAAGGACCGCGGAAATGTCTTTAGAAATGTCAAGTAATATGGTTTTTAACCCCTCTGAAGGGATATGCACAAGCACCTTCACCACAAATCCTACTGCAGCCGATATGCAGCTGCAATACCCTACGGATCTGGGTGCTCGAAGATCAGGGGAGCTACTAACTCATCATGGAACTAACCAAGACAACAACCGAAATGCAGTCAGCTTTAGCACACCCCATATTTTTAATGCTCCCACACTCCAGAGTGCACCCCCACGGTCCAAGTGCTAAAGTAGCTCCCTATCCTTCCAGATACAGATCTCTCTTCTCAATGGAAAAACCCTACTTTTCTAGGTCCGATCTGCGGATCTAATGTAGAGCCTTGCGCATGCCATCGAACTCAAGCTGAGGATCCCTTTTTCCCTTCATCGATTTCTCTATGGGGGTAAACTGCTTGACAACTCTCTTCCACTTTAATTTTACAATATTGAGAAAAATACCTCTCTGGTTTTAACCCTACGACTGCGAGGAGGGGCTTCTGGTAAAACATCCTCTTCTCAAGCTTTCTCTTACAAGGATGTTTTCCATGCACAACATCCCAAGAAAGCTGCCCAATCCCCTAAGGCTCCCAAGCCATTCCTAGCGAATAAAAAAGAGGACATACCAGCTATTGAAATCTCCCATCCATCACTTGATAACCAGTCTCAACTATATGTAGAAAAGGCCATTATTTTATGATTCAATGGATTATGGCCTCACTCAGCAGATCTCTACGAATGGATTCACTCCACTTGGACCAATAATAGCAAGGTTTTCTTTTGCTCAAAGGGTTTCTTTATAGTTTTTTTTGCTTTCAGTAAGGACTATCAAAAAGCCTTAACAGAGGGACCCTGGTTTTGGGGAAAAGTAGGGCTATTCCTCATACCATGGTTCCCAGACTTCGACCCTTCTACGCCCATCATCACCAAGCTTCCTATTTGGCTCAGGCTTCCGAACTTACCGACCCATATTTGGAACTTATCTATCTTTCAAGGAATCAGAAAAACCCTAGGACGCTTCCTGGAAATGGATACCTCCAAGGGGGGATCAGATATACACCTTTGGTAGAATATGTGCTGAAATAGTTATTAGCAAAGACTTTCCCAATCAAATCATTCTCAAAGTGGGAGACTTACATTGGACTCAGACCCTGGATTATGAGAACATTACCTTTCGATGATGTCACTGTCATCAAACAGGGCACCTTTAGAACTCCTACTCGTCATTCCTTGCCCAAAAGAAGAAGAGCAAGCGAAAATAAAACTCCAAAATCTAGAAACCATGTGTATCACCACCCATGGATGACATTGACTCCTCCAGCTCAGATGAGGAAGACATTGAAGCAGATGAGGAGAAGGCAAAGCAGGAGACGGAAATGACCTTGTCAGACCCTAGAGGGCCCAAAGGTCCTTCGAGCACTCAAAAACAGTCTCATGAAACCTCCTCCTCAGAATTAGATAAGGAGCCTACTCCTTTAGTCACCAACAGTCTCCAGGTGGTACTAGCCCATCCTCCCCAGGATGGCTGGGTTAGAGTTTCAAAAAATAAGGGAAAAAAATGTCATACTGAGGACTCAACCCACTTTGGGTAGACTCCTATATCTGTCTTTTTAGCTCCTATGTTTATTTTCTGGGCTCTCTTTGCTTCTCTCTTGGCTAATTAATGGGACCGAGGTTGACTATTCATCATTTCTGGTTACCCTACTTTCTAGCCTCTCTTGTTTGTAATCCATCTTGTACCATAAGATTTTCTAATAGAATTAGTCTAATTTACCCAAAAAAAAGTATTAGCCATAAATACAGAGAAATTTAAACTAACTAAAAGTTAAACAATTTTTATACTTGCACTTTCCAAAGAATAGAGACATCTTATTTCATAGATATATGTAATAACTCAAAACATTTGAATGGAATATGAGGGTGAGTAACAAAAGAAAAATATTGATATATAAAGAGAGAGTTTTCTACTCACCCTCATACTACATTGAAATGTTTATATATATATATATATATATATATGATTTTTTATGGTTAAAATATTTAAGTTTTTTTTCGTAAAATGAAGAAGATGTACAATTCTTTCCATGCACAACGAAAATTTAACACATCAGACACACACATACACACAACACCTTAGACACACACATTAGCACATATATAAATAGAGATAAAACTAGCATAGATATCCATGGAATTAGCATTGATCTTCCTAGCATATATCTCTCAAGTTGTAAACCTCTCTTCATGTTTTGTACTCTTAACACCCTGAGAGATTTGATCCTCTCAAAAGCTTCATAAATTATGGTTAAGAAAGATGTTGATTCTTTTTATTACTAGTATAATTTTTCTCATATTACATTAATATGTTTTTTGCTATCAATATTTTTCAATACACCCATGAGGTGTAGAGTAGTTGTTTTGCGTGGGGTTTAGTCCCCACTCGGTCATAGGTTCAATCCTCATGGGGAGGAGCTCAGGACTGGGAGTGATCTGAAAGGAGTGCATTAGTTTTTCTGTGCTAAGTGTCCTTTCAGTTAAATAAACATGTACAAATTGTCTCCATAACTTTGCTTAAGGTATGAGAGTTTTAACCATGAAAATTAGATGAATTAGTGAACTTTAAGCATGTAAATAAGCCTTAAAAACACTGAAAAACAGTGTATAATAGAGAAACATTCACACATATGTTTTACACAGTAGGCATGATGAATTAGTTCACCCCTCCTAGGCTACATCTGCTGGTCCAACTCCCAATGGCATGTCCCTCTTTTTCATTATGCTCAAAATTGTAAATTAAATATGTTTGTAGGCCTCTAATGGTTTTTTTCTTTGCACCTATGGCTCCATAATGCTCAAATTAGTCTAGGTACACTCATGTTTCACCAAAATTGGTCAAAAATTGACCTCCCCCATGCATTTTTCCCAATGATAGGTAGAAAAGCTTCACTAAATGTGGAGACAGACAGTTAATTACAGTTAAATTTAGTTAAAACCCTAAAAATAGGGCGTCGCTACCAACTCCGCCAGTTGAAACCATTTTCATTAACTGTTAAAGTTAGAGCACATGTGACATGTCCCCTTGCGTGGAGGTTTCAGTTTGTTAAACCATTTGAAATCCCGCGCATATAGCTTAGAACCCTGAGTCTGCACGGTTTCACAACGTTTTATTAAACCGCCATGTCAAATTCATGTGACAAGTATTTCAAACCTCCTTCGAAGTTTACGTTTGACTCAACTATTGGAAACTTTGTGTTATATATCAGAACCCAGAGTTACGGTTCCATAACTGTCGAAATTTAAAACACGATAACTGCGTGCATGTGAACACGTTTCACCGTCCACTGGTAGATAAGGTTAACACAACTGCCCAAACAAACCTTGACCATGACATGTTATCATCTATGAAACTATCTGTGTTAAGGTTTTCATTATCCGTCGGGTTTAAGACTTAAGGACAAGGTTCTGGGCGCTAGGACGTATGGAGGGGGGGGGGGGGCCGGGGGGGGTGGCTGGCCCTTCGAGGATGGCCTCCCAAGTGCCCAATACAAAATTTTTCAAACAATAAAGTTATGCAGTGATGATACTTTGTTAAGAACTTTCATGTAAGCGGGCTGGTAAACGGGATTTGCTACGGGCATGAGGTCACGGGGTGGACCCCCATCGACTCCAAATAAATTTTATCACACACTCCTGAGAACATGTGGTAGCCTCCAGGCTAGCCACGTGTTGCTCATCCATTGGCTCCCACATAAACCCATCAACGGTCCAAATAAACTTTGTACCATCAACATCCAATGACCCAGATTAAGCCACATGGCACCATGCTATTAGTTGTGTAGAAAAACAAAATATTCCAAGCATATTCCTGCTTACTATACCTGCATGCCAACTGGGCATCCACTCACCAAAATTTTGTTGTTTGGGAAAATTAACAGAACACGATATATTCCTCATACGACATTGGTTTTTCAAACTGTTCATGGCGTCAGAAACACAACGACAAGACCTTTCCGGTCGCTCAGGTTCAGACCTGTTTTGAGCACTTTCATTTTTTAGCATAAGACTTGATCTCCTTATCACACCTCCCCACTAGGAAGCTTTTGGACCCCAAAATATCTCTAGAATACTAAACATGAAGATGAGGAGACCGTGTCCCCACTCTTCCAATTTTAATCCACTGAAATTTCTCTAATTTCATTAATTGGAGCTTTTCATGAAACGACAAATTTTTCCTTGATCCCATCGACCAACCATTGCTGAATTTGACATAGTCATGCTGCATATTTACTAAAATTGTAGAACAACAACCTATCTTTGTAGTAAACATCTTGTTTCTACATTGGTCTTTAATCAAAGAAAACTTGGAATCACTCTCACCTTGCATCTTGTCATTATGGCGATTTTTTGCTGAATTAGCCTTGAACTTGTGTCGATTCCTGACCAAGTTTCTTCGCCATTGTACCATGCCTTTCTGAAACTAGAAATGATCATTTCTGAATCATGTGCCTTCTTTGTCAAGTTTCTTTACCCTCTCTTGGACCTTTACAACTTCTTGCACTGACACTTTGTTTTCAACACTGTTCAACACCAATGTCAACTGCTGCAACTTATTGTCATCTTCTTTCAAATACAACTTTCTTTCAAACTAAAACAACTCATTACATACATCAAAATTTGTTTGAAAAGGATTATGTAAAAATTCTCTTTGTTTAATCATCATCAATATCAAGCTTTGGATTGCATTGACAAGCCTTTTCTTCTGCCCTGCATTAACTAAAGAAGTGTCTAGTTTTTTATGATGAGCTTTCACAATGTACTCCTTTCCATATTTGAATAAATGGTACTTGTTCTCATGGCGATGGAAGATTTCTTTCCTGTCATACAAGTAAGGACTGACCAACACTATACCTGTTATATCAAGTGGAACAACATCTAATTCAACCGTGTCAATGAAATGTGCAGTTATTGCAAAGCACAATATGCACTTCTTTGAAACCTGTAAATTTGCATCCTTATAAATCCAACCAAGTGGATATGGTTTTGGATGTGGAATGGTCTCAAGATTAAGTTTTTTGACCAAGTCTTCAGAGATTAAATTCCATTGTGAGCCACTGTCAAACAATGTGTCAACCTTGGTATGTTTGGAAATGACCCTCACATGAAACAATTCAATTCTCTTTTCTTCACTTGGAACTTGTATGTGACAGTTAGAAATACTAGAACCGGGTTTAATTTCAATCTCTTTCCCCTTTATGTTATTTAGTCCCATAGATATGATTTTTGTTTCATCTCTTGAATCTTACCCTAGGTCTTGTTCAACTATTGCAACAATTTTTCCTTTCTCCTTGGCTTTCTCTTTGGCCTCAAACTTTTTGGTTTCAACTCAGGATGAAGTTTCCAACAGTGGCCCTCAACATGGCTAGTTTTAGAATAGTGTTTGTAGAAGAATTTTCCCTTCTCTTTTCTAGTAATTTTCCTTTCTCTTTTTCTTCCATTTGCCTTTAAACTCATTTTCCTCATTCGCATCTAATTTTTGTTTTCCCCTTGCCTCTAGATGTGTAGCTTGAACACATACTTCATCTAGGCTTGTAGGGTTAAACATGAAGATTGTATGTCTTAGGTATGTATGTAAACCTCCTATATACTTAAGCAAATTGTCTTGGCTATGAAATCTACTCCTAATAAAAGAGTTCTTCTCCTAAATTATTGAGTATACGCTTGACCATTTTGTCCTTTCCATTGTTTAAAATTTTTCCAGTCCATTATGGCTTTCTGCATGTGATCTAATGGAAAAAAATGTTGTTTTATTGCAGTAATGAAATCATTCCATGATAAAATAATCTTACCATGCTTTTTGATCTTTTCCTTTGTCTTGGCTTCCCACCAAACAAGTGTTGTGCCTTCCATTCTCAATGAATCTAGTTGGATTTTGGTGTCATCATCATGAAAATTTTGGATTCTCAAATAGACCTCTAATTGCCTAATCCAATTATCTAGCTTTTTTGCATTAACTTCACCATCAAACATTGGCAATTCAAATTAACATCAAGTTTTAGAAAAGGAATTTTACCATTGTTCTTTGACTTGTGTGACTGGTGTACTGAAGATGAAGTAGAGGATGATGATGATGAGGGTGACGATGTTGACTTTCCACTGTCTCTATTTCCTCCATACCCCTTGTTTGATTTGTCCTCATCATTGTGACCTCCTGATGATCCCTGAACTTCCTTGTGAATTTTGGATCCTTCTCCTTCAAGTCTTTCATTCCTTTCCTGATAAAGGACTCTCATCATTTCATTAATGTCAAGGAATGCTTTCTTGAACACTCTTTCTTCCTCTTTGGGATCCACCTCTTCATGGGTTTCTTCTTCTCCAAGAGGCATGCTTGATGTTGCTTCTACTTTTCTTGGAGGTGAACTAGGTGGTGGAGAATGAGGCAATCTTGCCCTCCTTTTTTGTGGCTCACTTTGAGAACCTCTTGCTTCCACCAATTTTCCTTCTCCTCTCTTAAGCTTGAGCCTAGTAAGCATGAAAACCCTTGAAAACAGTTAACAAATCTTTGCACATAAAAAAACCAGAGATAAAACTGTAGCTCTAATACCAAATTGATATGAAAGGAGTCTATTAGTTCTACTATGCTAAGTGTCCTTTTAGTTAAATAAATGTGCACAAATTGTCTCCATAAGTTTGCTTAAGGTATGAGAGTTTTAACCATGAAAATTATATGAATTAGTGAACTTTAAGCATGTAAATAAGCCTTAAAAACACCAAACAACAATGCATAATAGAGAAAAAAATTCACACGTAATTTTTACACAGTAGGCACAATGAAGTAGTTCACCCCTCCTGGGCTACATCTACTGGTCCAGGTCCCAATGGCAAGTCCCTCTTTGTCATTATGCTCAAAATTGTAAATTACATATGTTTTCAGGCCTCTAATGGTTGTTTTCTCTACACCAATGGCTCCAAAATGCTCAAATTAGTCTAGGTTGACTCTTGTTTCACCAAAATTGACCTCCCCCATGCATTTTTCCCAATGACAGCTAGAAAGGCTTCACTAAATGTGGAGACATGCAGTTAACTACAGTTAAATTTAGTTAAAAACCTAAAAATAGGGTGTTGCTACCAACTCCACCAGTTGAAACTGTTTACATTAACTATTAAAGTTTGGGTGCATGTGACATGTCCCCTTGCCCAGAGGTTTCGATTTGTTAAACCATTTGAAATCTCGCACATATATCTTGGAACCCTGAGTCTGCACGGTTTGGTAACATTTTATTAAACCGCCATGTCGAAGTCATGTGATAGGTATTTAAAACGTCCACAAAATTTTACGTTTAACTCAACTATTGGAAAATCCATGTTATATGTCGGAACTTGGAGTTACAGTTCCATAATCGTGGAAATTTAAAACCCGATAATTGCGCGCATGTGAACACATTTCACCTTCCGTCAATAGATAAGGTTAACACAACTACCCAAACAAACCTTGACCACGACATGTGATCATCTATGAAACCATCGGTGTTACAGTTTTCGTTATTCGCTGGGTTTAAGACTTAATGACAAGGTTATGGGCGCAAGGGTGTATGGAGAGGGGGGGTTGACCCTTTGGGGCTAGCCTCCCAAGCACCCATACATAATTTTGCAAACAATAAAGTTATGCGGTGACCATACTTTGTTAAGAACTTTCATGTAGGCGGGTTGGTAAACAGAATTTTCTGCGGGCATGAGGTCGTGGGGTCAACCCCCGTCGACTCCAAATTCATTTTGTCACACACTCCTGAGGACACGTGGCGGCCTCTGGGCCTGCCCATTGACGCTCATCCATTGGATCCCACATAAACCCATAAACAGTCCAAATCAGCTTCATACCATCAACATCCAATGACCCAGATTGAGCCACGTGGCACCATCCTATTATTTGTGGATAAAAACAGAATATTCCAAGTATATTCTTGTTGACTGTACCTGCATGCTGACTGGGCATCCAGTCACCAAAATTTTGCTATTTGGGAAAATGAATAGAACGCGATATCTTCCTCATACGACATCAGTTTTTCGAACTATTCACGGCGCTGGAATCGCAATGATGAGACCTTTCTGGTTGCTCAGGTTCGGATCTGTTTCAAGCACTTTCATTTTTTAGCATAATACTTGATCTCCTGATCACACCTCCCCAATGGGAAGCTTTTGGACCCCAACAACTCTCTGGACTACTGAACATGAAGATGATGTGACTGTGTCCCCACTCTTCCAATATTAATCCACTGAAATTTCCCTAATTTCATTAATTGGAGCTTTTCATGAAACAACAAATTTTTCCTTGATCCCATCGACCAACCATTGCTGACTTTGACATAGTCATGTTGCATATTTACTGAACTTGCAAAACAAAAACCTATCTTTGTAGTAAACATCATGTTTCTACATTGATCTTTAATCAAAGAAAACTTGGAATTACTCTCGCCTTGCATCCTGTCATTATGGCGATTTTTTACTGAATTAGCCTTTAACTTGTGTCGATTCCTGACCAAGTTTCTTCGCCATTGTACCATGCCTTTCTGAAACCAAAAATGATCATTTCTAAATCCTGTGCCTTCTTGTCAATTTTCTTTACCCTCTCTTGGACCTTTGCAACTTCTTTCACTGACACTTTGTTTTCATCACCATTCAACACCAATGTCGACTGCTACAACTATTTGTCATCTTCTTTCAAAGGCAACCTGCTTTCAAACTAAAACAACTCATTACATACATCAACATTTGTTTGAAAAGGATTATGTAAAACTTCTCTTTGTTTAATCATCATCAATATCAAGTTTTGGCTTGCATTGACGAACCTTTTCATGTGCCCTGCATTAACTAAAGAAGTGCCTATTTTTTTACGATGAGCTCTCACAATGTACTCCTTGCCATCATTGAATAAATGGTATTTGTTCTCATGGCAATGGATGATTTCTTTTCGGTCATAGAAGTAAGGATTGACCAACACCATACCTATTATATCAAGTGGAACAACATCTAATTCAACTGTGTCAATAAAATGTGCAGTTATTGCAAAGCACAATATGAACTTCTTTGAAACATGTAAATTTGCATCCTTACAAATCCAACCAAGTGGATATGGTTTTGGATGTGGAATGGTCTCAAGATTAAGTTTCTTGATCAAATCTTCAAAGATATTCTCTTGTGAGCCACTGTCAAACAAGTTGTCAACCTTGGTATGTTTGGAAATGACCCTCAGATGAAACAGTTCAATTCTCTTTTCTTCACTTGGAGCTTGTATGTGACGTTAGAATACTAGAACTAGGTTTAATTTCAATATCTTTCCCCTTTATGTTCTTTAGTCCCATAGCTATTATTTTTGTTTCATCTCCTGAATCTGACCCTAGGTATTTTTCATCTATTGCAACAGTTTTTCCTTTCTCCTTGGCTTTCTCTTTAGCCTTCAAACTTTTTGGTTTCAATTCGGGATGAAGTTTCCAACAATGGTCCTCATCATGGCTAGTTTTAGAATAGTGTTTGAAGAAGAATTTTCCATTCTATTTTCTAGTATTTGCATTTCTCCTTTTCTTCCATTTTCATTTAAACTCATTTTCCTCATTCCCATCTAAGTTTTTTTTTCCCCGTGCCAACAGAAACTATTGTACATGTAATCGCTTATTGAAATATATGGGTGGATGCTTTGATCTGTAACGTACTTTGCACTGTGTGAAAAAACCTTAGATGCTTTCTAGCGATTGATTAAATGGCTTAATTCAAAACTACCATTATATTAATTCAAAACGATTTATTTCTCCATGATTTTGGGGCATCCCTCCCCAGTGCTTCCATCCACAGGACAGGTAGCCACGATAGCCAGGATAGGGTTTAAATTATGTTCTGTCGAGTTCATATCCCCAATAAAACCACCTAAATAAATCTCCCTGGGATGACCATAATAAAATGAAATTACATGCACAGTTGCAATGATGAAAATGCAGTGGAATTAAAAAATCACGGGTTTAACAAAAATGCGCCCCAGGATGACCATAATAAAATAAAATTACATGCACAGGTGCAATGATGAAAATGCAGTGGAATTAAACAACCATGGGTTTAACAGAAATGTGTGACAATCAAATGTTCATCTAGGCTTGTAGGGTTAAACATGAGGATGGTATGTCTTAGGTAGGTATGTAAACCTCCTATATACCTAATCAAAGTGTCTTGGCTATGAAAATCCACTCCTAATAAAATAGCTCTTCTCCTAAATTCTTGAGTATACACTTGAACATTTTTTCCTTTCAATTGTTTAAAATTTTGCTAGTCCATTATGGCTTTCTGCATGTGAACTAATGGATAAAACTGTTTTTTTTTGCAGTAATGAAATCAGTCCATGATAGAATAATCTTACCATGCTTTTTGATCTCCTCCTTTGTCTTGGCTTCCCACCAAACAAGTGCTACACCTTCCATTCTCAATGAAGCTAGTTGGATTTTGATATCATCATCATGAAAATTTTGGATTCTCAAATAGACCTCTAATTTCCTAATCCAATTATCTAAATTTTCTGCATTAACTTCACCATCAAATATTGGCTATTAAAACTTAACATCCAGTTTTAGAAAAGGAATTTTACCAGTGTTCTTTGACTTGTGTGACTGATGTACTGAAAATGAATTAGAGGATGATGATGATGATGAGGGTGAGGATGGTAACTTTCCATTGTCTCTATTTCCTCCATTGCCCTTCTTTGATTTGTCTTCATCATTGTGACCTCCTGATGATCCATGACCTTCCTTGTGAAGTTTGGATCCTTCTCCTTCTAGTCTTTCATTCCTTTCTTGATAAAGGACTCTCACCATTTCAGTCATGTCAAGGAATGCTTTCCTGAACACTCTTTATTCCTCTTTGGGATCCACCTCTTCATGGGTTTCTTCTTCTCCTAGAGGCATGCTTGATGCTACTTCTACTTCTCTTGGAGGTGAAATAGGTGGTGGAGAATGAGGAAATCTTGCCCTCCTTTGCTGTGGCTCACTTTGAGAACCTCTTGCTTCCGCCAATTTTCTTTCTCCTCTCTTAAGCTTGAGCCTAGCAAGCATGAAAACCCTTGCAAATAGTTAACAAATCATTGCACATAAAAACACCAGAGATAGAACTCTAGCTTTGATACCAACTTGATATGAAAGGAGTTTATTATTTATGTTGTGCTAAGTGTCATTTCAGTTAAATAAAGATGTGCAAAGTGTCTCCATAAGTTTGCTTAAGGTATGAGAGTTTTAACCATGAAATTTAGATGAATTAGTGAACTTTAAGCATGTAAATAAGCCTTAAAAACACTGAATAGCAGTGCATAACAGAGAAAAACATTCACACATAAGTTTTACATAGTAGGCATGATGAAGTAGTTCACCCATCGAGGGCTACATCTGCTGGTCCAGCTCCAAATGGCATTTCCCTCTTTATCATTATGCTCAAAATTGTAAATTACATATGTTTGAAGGCCTCTAATGGTTGTTTTCTTTGCACCAATGGCTCCAGAATGCTCAAATTAATCTAGGTAGGCTCTTGTTGCACCAAAATTGGTCAAAAATTGACCTCCCCCATGCATTTTTCCCAATGATAGCTAGAAAAGCTTCACTAAATGTGGAGATAGACAGTTAACTGCAATTAAATTAAGTTAAAACCCTAAAAATAGGGCATTTCTACCAACTCCGCCAATCGAAACCATTTACATTAACTGTTAAAGTTCGGGCACATGTCACATGTCCCCTTGCCCAGAGGTTTCAGTTTGTTAAACCGTTTGAAATCCCGCGCATATAGCTTGGAACCCTGAGTCTGCACGGTTCTACAACATTTTATTAAACCGCCATGTCGAAGTCATGTGATAGGTATTTAAAACCTCCGCCGATGTTTACATTTAACTCAACTATTGGAAACTCCATGTTATATGTGGGAACCCAGAGTTACAGTTCCATAACCGTCGCAATTTAAAACTCGATAACAACGCGCATGTGAACACGTTTCACCATCCGCCAGTTGATAAGGTTAACACAACCACCCAAACAAACCTTGACCGTGACATGTGATCATCTATGAAACCTTCGATGTTACGGTTTCTATTATCCACCAGGTTTAAGACTTAAGGACAACGTTCTGGACGCAAGGGCATATGGAGGGGGGGGGGGGGGGAAGGGGGGAAGGGAGGGGCTGGCCTCCCAAGCACCCAATACAAAATTTTTCAAACAATAAACTTATGCGGTGACCATACTTTGTTAATAAATTTCATGTAGGCGGGCTAATAAATAGAATTTTCTGCGGGCATGAGGTCATGGGGTCGAATCCTTCTTACTCCAAATAAATTTTTCCATGTGCTCCTAAGGACATGTGGCGGCCTCCGAGCTGGCCATGTGTCACTCATCCATTGGCTCCCACATAAACCCATCAACGGTCCAAATCAACTTCATACCATCAACATCCAATGACCCAAATTGAGCCACATGGAGACATCCTATTAGCTGTGGAGAAAAATGGAATATTCCAAGTATATTCCTACTGACAGTACCTACATGCTAACTAGGCATCCAGTCACCAAAATTTTTCTATTTGGGAAAACGAATATAACGAAATATATTCCTCATACGACATCGGTTTTTCAAACCATTCGTGGCACCAAAATCACAACGAGGATACCTTTCCGGTCATTTAGGTTCAGACCTGTTTTGAGCACTTTCATTTTGGAGCATAAGACTTGATCTCCTAATCATGGAGCCACTTTGGGGGAATTAAACTTCCCAAGGGGCATCTAGGCTTGATCAAATCCTCACACAATCGCGATGATAAACATCACATTATCAGTAGATTGGTCTTCTTCCAACATAAGTAGTTGGTTGGTCACCTATTTACAAAAAAAAAAAAAAAAAAATCAATACAAGTCTCTTATATTAAAAATTAGAAAGCATATAACTATAAAATAAAATATTTCTAATTTTTATTGTGTGTGTGTGTTAATTAACCGTTTCTATTAAATTATATCAAGTTTAAATCAGGGATAGAGCATTTCCCAAATAGTAAATGCCTCACTCCTATGGGATTTATTAGCCAGTAGATATAAGAAAAATTACATAGATAGTAACAATAGAAAGCTATTAGACCCAAGATCAATAACCTATAAGGACTAGAATTTCTCAAAAAAAAAAATAATCTTTCCATCCTCATTTTCCATCCATATTTCAACTTCTGCTATGTGCCAAAAAGCTTCGTGAACATGAGACTCCATATGTGGCATTCTCCCTTCGAAGTCATCAAATCGCTCATGAATCTTCCTTTTGTCTCTTCGAAGGGAAGCGAGACTATCCATAATTTTCCACTAGTTATCAGGGAAAATTTTAAGAACCCCCCTAAATTTATATGTATAATAAATGGGAAAATCCCCATGATATATAGGAAAAATGGAAGGTGATTTTCTTAATAATATAATATGTATATATAATTTTTTGGTAAATCTCTCATGAGATTATATTATCTTGTAAAATCATGGCGAATCACCAGTACAAATGGCGAATCACTATTA
Organism: Pinus albicaulis; assembly: GCA_034641835.2. Classification (NCBI taxonomy): domain Eukaryota; kingdom Viridiplantae; phylum Streptophyta; class Pinopsida; order Pinales; family Pinaceae; genus Pinus; species Pinus albicaulis. Next base: position 599,928,983 of record CM076575.1, on the reverse strand, counting down.
CAAAATGGTGAATCGTTGTCTAGTGGAGTTCAAGGTGTTGGTTCCAATGAAGATATGGTAGTTGAACCAGGAGTTGAAGGAAGCAAACCACCGAGACCAATCATGGAACATGGTGACTCGTGAGGGAAGTAGTTATCGTGTAGTTTGGAAAATTCATTCTAGTTTTGCTAAGTGTAGTGTTGTTGATCATGCTACTACTAGCACTGATATTGAGGTTGGAGAGGAGTTTGAGGAAGCATGGAAGGTAGTAGTGGTGGAGAATTACAAAGAGAATCCCATGATGGGCTCCATTTTTCCCTTTGGTATTTGGGCCTGCAAGATCTTCTGTCCATTGAACCAACAATTAACCGTTCAACCAACAATCAACTTGACTGAGTTGATTAGGTAAAAGTCAACTCAGACTAATCTTGAAAACTATGCTTTACACTATCCCATATTTATCACACTAATGCTACACAAAATTGTGCATTTGCACCCAACTATCATACATGCACACACAATTTTCATCAAAATATATAACCCTAACCAAGTGAGAATTGATCAACAATTTGCACTAAAGTTTGTTATAGTGATGAAAGTTCATAAGAAATTTAGATCCATGGTACCTTCAACAAATTTTGAGATAACATCCACAAATTCAACCACAATAGAGAAAACTTGTGATAATTTTTAAACCTACAAAAATTAGGATTCATGTTCCTAGGAACAATCATAAGTAGTTGACATATAGGTTGAGTTTGAGCCTTGACACATTGATAATGCAATGGATTAGGTCAAAACTCACACATTGAAAATTCATTAATGAAGAGAAGAAAATATCATTATGAATTACACATACTCCAAACTTCCTACCTAATTCTACTTAGTTTTCCGCAACTCAACTATGCATAATCTTATAGTAAATACAAATTCCACAAAGCCTTCTTCACATAGCTAATAAATGGCCATTGGAAGATCACCCCTTATATAATAGTAATAGTATCAATCAATAGATTATTTCATATTGAACTTCATAGCCATAACACTCCTATGTATTGTATGATGTATTCAACTTGCATTATCAAATATAGATAAAATCATACTTTTGATTGATACTGTAAATCATTCTTGTACACAATGTTGAATGCAATGCCAGTCAAGAAGTAAAGTCCATTTGATGTGTAATGATCTATAAAATAATGAAGAAACTTAGTAACACATCACAACTTTCACGTTTGAAAAAAATATAAAGCTTTCATGCAAATCCATTGTTGTTATAATTCCTTCTCTTGACCATGTTTGACATAAGCATGGAAAATCAAGTAATATTAAAATGCATTTATAATACTTTGAAGAAATTAATGCTTATGGTGTCTTTTAATACCGAGTTATTACTCTGCCCCAATTGTAATTTATGCAATTATATTGTATTCAACCCTTACAAAGCAATTGAAGAGAGGATAGTTAGAAATTAGGGCTCAATATATTATAAGCATTCATGCCTTGATCGATGATATAGAATGCATATAAAACAAATGGGATCTGGGTAATGCATGAATGTGGAAATCCTATTGTACACAGTAAATGGAATTGAGTTTGACATAAGATATTGTCTCTTACCAGTGTTTTATGATAGATTAGTCCAACTTAAAAGCTATAAGATGTTTTAACTTTAATGTATCTAAATTTTACCTGAAGAGATAGTTAGAAATACATAGATTTTACAAGCAATAATTCTGAAAAGAAATCCAAATTTTGAATTAACACACAATTATGCCTCAAATAAAAGCATCTATAAGACCTTTTTCCTAAAATAAATTCATCAGTTTGAAATTTTGAATATTTATCCATGATATTTAGATTGTAGGTGTATATATAATTTATATACCAGATTTCTTAAATTAAATATTATCTTACCGTATGAATTACAGTTCATAGAGAGAAACAGAGATGGTTTCCAACAACAAGCACCCAAAAAGGTAGAAAAACTCAGAGGAGATGCTCATTTCCCTTCTTCGGTGTTGGTCTTTGATGACCACCATCATCATCACTTCCACATTCATCCTCTTGCACCTCAAGAGTTGCAGGTACCACTCTTCCCCTACAAATAGATCAATGAAGTGAAAATTAAAATTAAAAAATTCTATATTTTTACAAAGAGTTACAATGAGCATTCACAAGAACAAAACCAAGCCTTCTCCATTAATCATTTCCATGCTAGTGAAAAATTTCTACATAGGGCATAAAACAATACTATCAGAAGTCAATCCTATATGAAGAGGATAAACAATGAACCCAACTAAAAATTTCCATTTATTGGAACTACCCATCATCAAAAGTAAGTAAAACCAATATACAAATTTATGATTAACTTATAAGCATGATATGTCACAAAGGAAAATTTTCTTAATAGAAGGTGCCTTGCCACTCGAAGGATCACAAAAACTAATGTAGAATATGAGACTAAATAATTATTTAATAGTTTGTCATTGGCAAAGATTTTATTTAACTTCCACATTATTGTCTAATAAATTCTATTATTTAACAACACAGTAGTATTAATATGTAAATATCACATTTTAGAATAATATTCTACTAACATCTAATTCTGTTTCGTATTATTATGATACTGTCGAGTCTCAGAGCCAGCCGACAATTCCAACCCACCTTCTTGTCTAACTTTTAGGGGATGCCAACTTTCACAGGAAAAACAAAGTCTTTACAAACAATACTTAAATATCACTAGAGCATCACACAAGAGCCTTAACACTCGTGTGCATAATCAATAATTTTAAAAGAAATAATCTTTACAAGAAAAACCAATTCAGAGCCCCTGCATCCCAATCTAATCTTAAAACAATTGCCACAATTTAAATATATGTGGAGGTTCAATTCCAATTATAAAACGTGTTTGACTGCAATATTATTTCCAAATCAAAGTAACCATTAGAGAACCTCTCTCTATATTCCTCTAGTTACCACATCTTCCTCCACTCTAGATATCCTTCACGTATCAATGTGTCAAACTGTGATTTTATTGGCATAAAATTGGGGTTGTTTTGTAACCAGTTAGCAATAATTGCTACCAAAGCAACACAAGCACTCTCCCCTGCAACACGTTCACTTCGTTGGTCAATTGAAGAAAAAAATACTTCAGTTGATAGCTTCATTTATCCATCTCTGCTAACTAGTACTTTATGTTCCCAACTAATAATGGTAAAGTTGTCATCTCTAAAGTCTACCCAGACATGTTCAGAGATACACTGGAATCAATCTCATTGACCTGCAACAAATAAACAGATATTGATATCAATATCTACCAAATATTGCAAGAGATAGTTAAACAAAAATGAAGAAACAAACAACAGGGCTCTATCAGTTTCTAAATTGATGTTGAAGTAAATTCAATACTTGAAAATAATCCATATCTAGAAGCATTAAACTGTACTTTTCACTATGGTATGAATAATGTGACATAGTTATAAGGGAATAAAACATCAAGAGACAAGTTGTATATCGCTAGGTAAGGCCACATGGTGAAACCTGATTAAAAGGAACCAAGTCACCAACCATCTCCGCTGGATAAAAAATAAACATAAATTCATAAAAAGAAACAAAATGTTTGATTTGCTTTTACTTAAAAATGCAAAGATCCCAAATTTTAATCACAAGCATTCGGGCCAAACACATTACCATACATGATAAACAATTGTTGATTGTAGCACCAAAATAATGCAATCAAATATGCCAAAAATAGTACAATCATGCATCAGTATTGCACCAGAACCTTTCCTATATTAAATTTATGTATTGTGTAGAGTGATATGGTCAGAAGTAGCAAAAAACGACAAGAGACAGGAATTTGTACCATTGCTTGGGGGGGTAGCTGTGTAGGAAATCTTGATTGTTTGTGATCAAAATCAATATTATCTCCACCCTCTTATCTTCATACCTTATTCAACAATGGTATATGGAGGAGCTAGTTTAAACCAAGAAGGAAAGAAACCAAAATTGTCTAAGTAAATTAATTCAAGAGAAGGAATAAATCAAAATGAAACTTATAAAACATGAGAAAAGTATATTAATGTGCATAATTTATGAGCAAAGTGGAGAAAGAAAATGGCTTTTTCTAATACAAGAGTGACATGTACCTACTAATGCGTTAAAAGATAAACTGCCTTTTTCAAAATTTTAACATTAGAATTGAAGGAAAATAATAATTGTTCCACTAAAACTCAGTCACATGTTTCACCATATGAGAAATATGTCACACCCTCGAGTAAAAGTTATCAACCATGAACATTTCAACCATTTAATGAATTTCTACTTAAATGCGACATTGTTGAGGAATATGGCAGAAATATCCTGTAACCATCTTAAACGTGAAGCGAGTAAAAATGTTCTGAAAGCATGAATCTCCTTCAACCATTTAATTATCTGTTAGTGAAATGTCACGTATTCCTCATGAATATGTCCAAATCTACTACAACTACCTAATGCATTGTTCGTGCAATATCACGTTACTCATGATTATGTCACAATCTACATTATAATGAACTTGCAAAAATTTCCAACGAGTAATATTACTAGTTGCATCATATAATGAATGGGAAAAAATTACTAACGACCAAAGTCTTGATTGAAAAGCTTTAATTCCATTCCATTGATTTTATTTTGGTGATCTTGTAGAAATCATGTGAACAATAGCAAAGGATACAAATTTAATTCCATTCCATTGATTTTATTTTGGAGATCCTGCAGATTCCATTGATTTTATTTTGGAGATCCTATAGAAATCATGTGAACAATAGAAAGGGATATTGGGCTGCTTATAACCCTTATCTCCAAGCATTATTAATTCCCTCTCTTGTTTAGAAGAAGAAGATAGGATATTTAAGAGTTAGTAAAATGGGCCAAATAATCAAGGGAACCCACTAAGGGTGCATTATTGTAGGTGGAAGGTTCAGATTGATCATAATTGTTTCTCACATCAGTAAACCTATCCATGTTGTCTAGGCCTCCCACAAAGATGTTGGGATTGGGTGCATTATTGTACAGAGATTGGAAGCCTGCTTTGCAGGGAATGGGTTGAGGATGATTGGCCTTGGAGGATAGAGAAGAGGCTCTTTGATGAATAAGTTTTGGATAGAGGGAACCATATCCAACCATGTATGACATCCTCATAGGATTATCTCCCAGTATGTAATCAACCTTCATTAACACAAAATTGATTTAGATCCTGCATACATTAGTAAATTTTTGAAATAATAGGAAAATTAAGCATTGTGCTATGATGAATCTATACCTGGTGTTTTGCAAGTGCTCTTAGCCTGTGAGGAGTGACTATCATTGTCCCACCACAAGTTACTACTTATTTAGAGGAGCTCAAGTATTTTCCATGTCAAGAGCAAGAAGGAAGAATATGTAACATATTGCAAATTAGTATCCTGCAATGTGTAAAGAAGACCTCCTAATTACACAACAACATATAGTGTTAAATTTAGAAGAAGAGAGAGCAAGTGTACTATATTTCAATGCCAGTAAAATCTAAGAGATCACCTGGAGCATATTGATTATGTGAATAGGGTGTTCCAGGCAGAAGATAGCAAATAAAATTGTCTGCATGCCCTTTGTATTCCTGAAGAGAGTGCACATTTTGTATCAAGAACTCCTGCACACAAACGACATGAATACAATCAATCATTTACATAGAACACCTAGTAGATAATCAAACTGCCCAAAAAATTCTCCCTGTAGTTAATTACAATAATAAAGAGTTATTTAAATATTAAAATCTATTAAGGAATACATATGTGAATTTAGGAAGGGGTATTCAATGCATTTGGATTTAAACATGTTACCTCTTAAAACTAAACACATGCTATTGTACTGATTGCTTAACTTATGAGGATTGCAGATTCCAGGAATATCTAGGAATCTAAATGTCACTAGAAAGGTCAAACAATTGACCCTCTTGTAACCATCAAATTTCAAGATATTTCAGGAATATGCAATGAACATAAGAATACCTTGCTACTAAATGTTAGGCAAGCCCTGCTACTACTGACTATTAGACCCAATCAAACTATATATACCTTTGAGAAAATTACTTAAGCTCCTGCATGTTTTTTGTCTATCATCTCAACACCTTGAAGTTCAAAAGTGGAACCTCCATCATATAAATTATCAACGCTAGGAGATCAAGAGCCTGAGATTTAATAAGTGAACCCCCTCCTAAAACAAGAGGGTCCAAACTAATATACGCATGTCACATGTCCATCAATGGACCAGCCAATTCTTTAGTTTCAAATTGTGAGAACCCTAAAGGAAGAAGAAACGAGGGAGTCAAGAGTCTTAACTTCAAAACCTCTGAAAGTACAAAATATTCAATGAGCTTTAATGTGCTAGTATTGGCAATATTCAAGAGTCCTTCACCAGAGTTTATCCCACCCTGCCATTGCTGCTAGAACACAGAAGAAGCACAACATGGATGTGAATGACACATCAAACTATTTTTACCACATAAACCCTCCTGGAGATAGAAAACATGGACTTACTGTCTACTGATAGGCAAAGGAACACAAAGTTTTTCCCTGTTGTGAGTTAATCCTATTGTGCATGCAGCACTACAATTTTCCAACCCATCAATTGCTCTCATCCAACAAGGAGTGGAGTATTTCACTCCCCAGAGCATCAATACCATGTTCACCACTCCTTCAACAAAGAAAATGAATCGCTCAAGCAACCACAACATCCCTATGCACTGACCAACTCCTGGAAGAATGAATATAAAAAAAGCAGCAGTGCATCAGGAGTACAAAACTGACATTTTCTAGCCCCCATCCAGAGAGATAGTATGGTTACTGTGTAAAATATATAGAGAAGTCAATATGAAGGCCATGTACCATCATAATGCTTGAGTAAATGCACAAGTTTCGAAGTAGTGAGAAAGATCTACTGGGGACAAGTACAACCAATCAACGATTCAATTCATTACCAGGAACAACATTCCCTCAATCCAACACATTTCATTTAGTTTCTTATGTTGTCTAGACACTGTTACCTACCCCAAAATTCCTAAGGGAAAGTACAATTGATCAAAACATCATAATAGTCCACCTATAGTAGCCACTGATATCAAATACAAAACAAATAGCTTCTTCAACAAAATGCATTGATTGTTGAAAGAGTACTCACATAGAACCACAGAAAAAACACAACAGTTATTGAGAGCGAAATATGCTTATTTCTTCCACAAATATTGTAATATTGTGTCTAGTTCTTTGACAACTCATCATCTACCAATTTCCTCCTCCCGAAGTGTTAGACAAGCTTCTATTACAAGAATTCTATAGGAAATTCATGGATGGTTTCATCCAGATCACAAAGTCTAGGAAAGCACACTATGTTCATCCAATCAGACTGGTCAAGCATACTATCACGAATCATGCCCATATACAAATTTATTCCAATGAATTATTAAAGCTGGATATTTTGACAGCTGAACCAATCTTCCACTACAATCCTGAGAAAATATTGTAGAATTAATGAGAACTAAAAAACCTAGATTTTCAGCATACATAAACAAGAAGAGGAGATTCATAACATCATGGACTAGAAATGGATTGGCAGAAGACTAAGGGGAATTTTCAAATCGGGAAAGCAACAAGTCTTCAAGATTTTTTGGAGATAGCAGAAAAGAAGAGGGGTGTGAGGAAGAAGAAGACAATTATGGTAAGGTCATATTTACTTGTAAACTCTAGCTATTACAGATATTGCCCAGATCTCAATAACAACAACAAAGTCACAAATTTTACAGAGAATTCCTCCAGCCCTTCTAATGCAGTCTTATAAAAGTGTTAGGCAGCACATTCCAAAGGAGACCCAACCGCTTCATAAAAAACAGAACAAAGCAGCCCAATCTCTAGTGTTCGCTAAAAGCTCGGCCTCCACCATAAAGGGAAAATCCACCAAAAGCATTGAAAACTATGGTACAGTTGGAGCAGATGTGCAGTGGCCGCTCTACACCATTATACTCTTTAACCAATTTTTTCTACAACTTATTGATAATAACATGTGCATTACATCTCATACTCCTTATCCAAATTTTTCTACAACTTCTTGATAATAAAATGTGAATTACAACTCATTCTCCTTATCCATTTTTTTCTACAACAATTTCTTGATAACAACATGTGGCATTACCACTCAAGTCTAAGATGGCCACTACCACCACATCACTTGCTGACTATCCTACCCTTTTCACATTTAAGCATGTATAAGAGTCAAGGCCCTAGTCTAAAATTTTGCTATACACAGTTGGTCTTGAATGATAATGCCTATTGTCTACATTCGCTGTGGGCAACAACTGAGATATTGACCTTAAATTTTTTCCACTTTAACCAACCGTTATACCTTGGGTGCAATTGGATTACTATTCACAGGTTTAGGTGGGGCTAACAAATGCTACCAACACAATATTTTTCCAGACAATAGTCAGCTATTCCAAAGCTTAAGCTTCCTAAACAAACTTATCCCATAAAATACATCTACATTGAACATGACATGACTAATATTCCCAATACTCCCTTCAGAAAGGTGATACTGTGACTCTCTCAAGTCTAAGTCATGTATTCTGCTACAAACTCATAATACGGGTTAGAAAAGACCATTAATATTTGAAATATGGAATTATCATCTAAAATTCTAAGATCTATATACCTATTTTTGTCCAATGATACTTGGAGTGTAACGAACAATCATATCCAAATAGTATCTCTTCTAGGTTTTATGCTTGAGTTTTTGGTGCATGGATTTCTAGTCTAGCATAGTCCTTTTGGCCATTAATTCATGTCCCACCATCTTAGTTGGCATGCTTGGGCCCTAATGGCCCACACTCATCATAAGGTCTTTAACAACCATTTATGTCTCAGCCTCAGCCCAAGGTAAGATCAATTTATCTAAACTCATCTTTAAGATAACTCTATAGAGAAAATTTTTTGTCGTAAAGAAGCTGCAAGATCATTTTCATCACCACAAAGCAACCCCCAAAGTTTGTTTACAATCTACAAGGTAGTGACAGTACTTTTGAGGACATTTCCATTGATATACATCCATAATTCCAAATTAGTTGCAGAATATATGAAAACATGAATATTTGTACATAAATCAAGATAGAAGAGGCCATCAACCATCATAGAACATTAATGATTACTTTTTTGGAGCATCAACCATCTAGAATCTAGATTTTATCAATTACAAACAATCATACAAATTTTGAAGTCATACAATAGAAACTAAACCATTAAATTAATGAATGAAATAGGTCATCTAGCAACTACCAACAATAACATGACCAAATAGTTATGTTTACAAAATAGGCTATCTATAGTGTACACACTAAAATATGAAGAACAAAAGGTCCAAAACAATAAAATGAGCTAGTTTCCAAACACCTCTCTATAAGTGTTTACCAATTCTGAAAGCACCCATGTTGCCAAATGTTTTTGTTGTGGGGTATCACAACCACACATATTCCAAACCTGTAAAGTAAGAAAGTCCAAACCTGTGCTCAAGTTCAATGGGGACTCTCGGGGTTTCATTTTTCTTGTAAAATCAAAGTGCTTTTCCCTGCGATTTATGAAATATGGAATGAAAAAAGAAGAAAAAATAGCACCTTTTCTTGAATCATCAATATGTTGGAGGCCCTTATTAAGTTCCCAAAGGAATCTGGCAATGACATCATGCATGCTTGGAGTCTATTTCTTCAAGGAGTAGATACAAAAAAATTCTTCTGGCAATGTTAGGATGTAAGCTTTCCCCATATAATCCTTCAATCTGACTGTGCATCCTTTTAGAGCAATTGTTTCTAACTTTATAGATGATTCAAATGCCCTATCTTTGGTAACCATAAGGAGGCGAGATATATCAACTCCGTTAATCGTGGAGGCTCCTCTGATGCACTCTTAAATATTAAATATGATTATTTCAAAACCCCTGCCTTCTAGCAAGGTCAAAATATGAGCACAAGCTTTCTTCAGAACTAGAAAAATTCACTTCACTTTCATTCTCAATGCTTCCTAGTGTATATTCCAGTCTCTACCACTTCTAAAATAGTTCTTTATAGGAATATGAGAACGCGGGGAGGAGTATGGACAACTATCCCAGTAGAGGCATTGAAGATCTGACCATCTCATCAGGATATAATATATATACACTTCCCAAATAATCACCTTCAAACCTTAGCAGCTGCAACCCAGTCATATCAACAGAACAATTACTGAAATCCTAAGGTTGTCAGTGATGCGCCACATCGGCTGACAAGGCTCCTCCTCCTCCAATGTCTATGCCCATTTCATAGAGGTGATCGTGCAACATACAGATTTTACTGTTGACCTCTACAAGACACTTGTTTTCAAAGTTATGGAGACTCAAAAATCCTCCCCAACCAGATCCATCCTTTATTCTTATGCCCTATAATCTTCTTCTATGAAGAAAAAGTGACTACCAATATTGAATTCTCTTCTTTCTTTTGGTGATCCATTTTTTTTAAATAAAATGTTTATTAAGATATATTATATATACTCATGAAAATAACTATAACTGAGAATTTGAGATACAAGGTTCCAGGTTTCAACAGTGGGCAAGGATCCCAAATTTCCATAAAGTGCCCCTTATCTATCATATTCATCCCATGAGACTAGAAGGGAGATTTAAAGAGAATTTATCCTATCCCTAACTACAACCACTCCCTAACACAAAGGGGGATATCCTTTGCCATATGTATCTACATTTTTAACACAGAATGTCTTCACAGTATATTTTATGAGCTACATTCTAGGTGCCTAACTGCACTATAAAATATATCTAAAATATGAAACAAAAAGAACTCATGAAAAAGGGATATCTATCCAATATGAAAGCTGAAGCATACTACCAAAATGATAAAGAAAAGATATTGTCCAATGACCCATACTAAAATGTTGATCACAGGGATTGGGATGTAAGAGACTTCTCTGCAGTGGGTTGTTACACCCCATCTCATGGCTAGATAGAAAGATAGTTATTGGTAAATTTCTAGAGCAGAAAGGGACAAAGGAAATCCACAAAGAGAAAAATATATCTTTCTCCTCTTCTTCAAGTGTTTCATAGCTAATTTTAAGCCTCCTTTGTATGTCTGAAAGAATTGATTTAGATATTTTGCAGAATTGGGCTTTCAAATAATCCAAAACATTTTTTCCATGAAATGTTGCACCAATAGCTATCATAGATAAGGGAAACCCATCACATGCATCCAAAAAATGTCTAACTACTTCAAATCCCATTGCAAGATATGGTTTGTGTAAGGCATGAAAACCAATAACATTTTGAGAATGTTCTCTATTGAGGCTTGTCAACTTTTAAATGTCCTACCTTCTGATTGCTGAGACGGTAAAATCCTTGTTAATGTGTCTTGTCAAATTTTAAGTGAAGCAACCTTTTGATTCCTTAGATGATAAAAATTTAAAATCATCATTGAGGCTTGTCAGCTAAAATTAGGTTACCAGAATGAGGGGCATTGAAGGAAATATGTCCTTCACCAGTGAAAATAATGCATGCATCTACTCAACATGATCCATGCCATATAAAAATTATGAGGTTGAAAGCATGAAAGATGGTGTCTGAACATCACCATGCCTTCATTGATGCTATATATTGAATGATTCACTACAGTCAAATCCACATAAAGTTTCCTTTGTAATGATGTTAAACAACTCTTAGCTGCAACTTCTCTCTAGTAAAACAAAGAGTAGGATTGATTGTATCCTAATCTTCTCTTCAGTAAAACAAAAAGCAGGATCAATTGTCCATTCAGTTGTATAGGTTTGTGATTTTCCTAAATGGACACTGAATCAACAAGAGTAGCATGATTTTGCTTTTAATGGCATTCTAATTATAGTTCAACACTACAATCAACTATTTTTTCTAAATGTCAATTTATCCTCATTCACACCTTTCCTTTCATCACATCCTGATATATTTCCATGAAACAAGTAGTATCTTTGTTTAAATCCACAAGTTCCACCTCCATATAATTCATGCCAGTCCGTAAATAATAACATCCTTATCCATATTGCTTCAAAGAATTTTATCCTTATCATATAAGTTTACACTCTCAAATAAGCTTCTTTGTTTACTTTGAGAAAAAAATTGTGTTGCTTATCACACCATAGACATACACTTATTTCTTGAGTAATCTTATCTTCCCACTACCCCTAAATCAAATCTTAAAAAGACAAGCAAGTAACCAACAACAAAAACTATTGTCTGCATACCAAGCAACTTCACACTTTACAAGCATTTTCACTATAGTTTACATTTCCCTTAACCTGGCATCAAACTATCAAAATTAAAAAGATAGGCTAGCAACTAATATAACATCTTGGTAGCTAAGAGTAAAAATTAGATATATGGATATGAGATTCTAGCCAAATCAAACACAAAAATATTATATGGCCGCAAATCTTTTTTTCCCAATTTATCAATTTGGTGACTCACCAAATATGTACAAAAGAATTCACATTTTTACAATATAAATACAAATGAATATTTTTTGACATACAATACACTTGATCTTTGTGGCTGAATGGACTAATCATGTACATCATTATTTATTCTAGTTTCCCAGAAAACAGGCGCCAATCATCATGTTGTACTAGAGTAATATGATCCTGGTCTTGAGATTACCATAAACAACACTCCATTATGATAAGAAAGCCACCTTTCTGGTTGTGTTTAGTTCCGACATAGCACAACCCACCAAACACACCACAATATTTGGAGGTAGACACTGTTTCTCTCTTTAGACCCATAAGAAGGTTATTTTCCTGTGCAATATTTTTTTTCAAAATGATAAATGTAGGCAATTTACAACTATTGTCTACTGCTATATAAAGCTAGGACACATGCAGCTTTACTGATCAGTAGCCTTCTCATGAACAAGGCCTGAAAACAAAAATTGTAATATCGCAGGGCCTAAACTATCAGCCAACATTCTCCAAAATCTCCCAAAGGAAAAACTGTTGTTTGCTTCTTCTCATGAAAATTGAAATATCATTTCTTCATATTTTTTGTCCTCGATATACCTTTTTTTCTCAAAATAAGGAAAACTAATATGTACACCTCAAAACACACAAAGATAATGATTTTTTTTCTTTGTGTTCAATAGCTCCCTGAGATAGGGTTAAACAAATCAATTTTGGGCCCAAATTACAAGCAAGTAATAGCCCAAAATCATTGAATCTTAAAGCAAAGCTAAAATTTTGATAATGTGTAATTACCACAAGTGAGCTCTTCTGATTCTTGGTAGTTGAGAAGCCTGCACACAATCAGCACAGAGCATATCAAGACAAAATGTTTCTTCATATTCACTACCATCAATACACCTTCCACACTCATCACAACGTGCAATAAAAAATGTACAATCCCGACACTCTCTAAATGTTTGGTATTTTTTCTTTTGGCAACTGTCATTGGTGCAGTCATAAACAAGCCTTGCATTCCCACATCTAGGGAAAGCTTTAATATCAATTTTACTGTCATCATCATATGAAAGTGAATAATATCGACCATTAGGATAAAACCGTGGTTCTAATGAATGAAACTTCTTCCATAAACCACCATCCAAAAGGTAATTCAACTTCTCAAGGTGCTCTCTTGTTATCCCAAGAGACCACTAATTCTCAAATGATTCAATCCATGCATGCTGCATTCTCTATGTGCTTTGACATTTTTTACAATGCCATTGGCAGTCAACCTTGTGCAACCTAGCAAACGTAAGTGCAAATCCCAGAAAAAAGTGCACCGCATATAGTCAAGGGTAGAGTAGGAGGTACGAAGAGAAAATGATATTTCACTCAAAACTTTTGAATTAATGAGCTTAAATTTAGAAAGTTTAAGATAACAATATAATTGCATGACGAAAACCTAATACACTTGATAAAAAAAAGAGAATTCTACAATCAATGCACAATATGGTTTTGAAAAGAATGGACAAACTGAAAAAGAGAACAACCTACAAGAAATACCTTCCATGCAACATCATTTTCACATAAACGCATTACCTTTACATGTTTCCATATATCTAATGAAAATTAAGATATGCCAGGCAAGTTGAGGAGCAACCACCAGTGTGTGCAATAATAGAAGAAAAATCAAGAAACGAGAAATTTCAAACACATAAGAACATGAAATACTAAATGGAAGAGTTGCACTAGTGCCTCCCTTGATGGTTTCAACATTTTGGGGAAAATTCTACCTACATTTCCTTCAAAAAATAAGCTTATAATATTTTAAGTTTCTATCCTTTTATCATTGTATTTAAAGGATAATAGGGGTTAAATTCACATGCAAACACATCCATTTAGTAACCCTGTTTGAAAACATTTTACGGGAAGCACAATTCCATTTCACAAAACCCATGCAATTACATTAACTGAATCTAACTATTGACATTGCTAATCATGCCAAAATGAAGAAAATCTATATTCAAAAAGTAAATATACTGTTATTTTCAAAATGTAACTGCTATTTTTTCCAAGAAGGGGTGTTGATAAGCATAACTGCAACTGCTAGTTTTTCACTGTGATAATAGAGGAAATTTTCTTTATGTTCCTCATCTACATTATGCAACACAAAACTTTTTTATGGCACATAGCCAACTGCTTTCATCTTCACAACCAATCACTATAAAATTTGACGGAAATTCTGACGGCCAATTCGTCGCTATTCCGACACATATTCGTCGCAAGAGCGACAGTTCGAGGGCGGACAAACCGTGGCTTGCCATGCCGCCGCAGTTCCAACACACGTAAAAATTGTCGCACTATCGACACTTCTTCCGTCGCTTCCGAACAATGGTCACTCTTCCGACGTCTCACAAACCGTCGCGCCTCCGACGTTTGTAAACTGTCGCAATTCCGACCCAACGTGGTCCGATGTTTTGGACGTCGCTCTTCCGACGTTTGTAAGATGTCTCAATGCCGACGATATGTGGTCCGACGTTTGGAACGTCGCTCTTCTGACGTCTGTAAGATGTCACAATTCCGATGAAATGTGGTCTGACATTTGTAAGCTGTCGCAATTCCGACGAAATGTGGTCCGACGTTTTTATACTATCTCTCTTCCAACGTTTCTAGGTTGTCGCAATTCCAACATCTACAAGGCGTCGGTAGACCGACGGAGGGTTCAATTTAAAAAAAAAAAATTAAAACTTTAAAAGACGAGAAACGCTATTTTGAATATATTATATGAAGTAAAACAGTCCATGAAGTCATTACATTTTCACATTTGAAGATTGGAACCCAAATATCCATCCAGAAAAGTGGAAGTCCCACCCCAGAGAGGCATCTATAAGAAAGTGAAATAGCACTATGTATAATAGTAAAGCAACAGATAGAGTACCGACGTCCATTGTTCCAAATACAAATTAAAGTACCCAAAACCCTGCAACAGAGAAAAACGCTAATCATGTGAGGAGTGTGATATGTCCAAAATATAAAAAGACCATCAGACCATATCAATAAACCAGCAACATAGACTAGCATCACTAGTTTTGAAGGCAGAGTGATAAACATTAATCATTTTTTTTTCACAAGAGAAAAAATGTTGTTTTGAATATATTATATGAAGTAAAACAGTCCATGAAGTCATTACATTTTCACATCTGAAGATTGGAACCCAAATATCCATCCAGAAAAGTGGAAGTCCCACCCCAGACAGTGATAGAAAAATACCCCATGTCACATACAGGGACTTGATATAAAAACCAGTAACGGTCCACATGGAGATTATCGACAATCTGAGAAAGCATCCAAATATGCCCGAGGCATCTATAAGAAAGTGAAATAGCAGTATGTAGAATAGTAAAGCAACAGATAGAGTACCGACGCTCATTGTTCCAAATACAAATTAAAGTACCCAAAATCCTTGAACAGAGAAAAACGCTAATCATGTGAGGAGTGTGATATGTCCAAAATATAAAAAGACCATAAGACCATATCAATAAACCAGCAACATAGACCAGCATCGCTAGTTTTGAAGACAGGTGATAAACATTAATCATTTTTTTTTTCACAAGAGAAAAAACGTTGTTTTGAATATATTATATGAAGTAAAACAGTCCATGAAGTCATTACATTTTCACATCTGAAGATTGGAACCCAAATATCCATCCAGAAACGTGGAAGTCCCACCCCAGACAGTGATAGAAAAATACCTCATGTCACATACAGGGACTTGATATAAAACCCAGTAACGGTCCACATGGAGATTATCGACAAATCTGAGAAAGCATCCAAATATGCCCGAGGCATCTATAAGAAAGTGAAATAGCAGTATGTAGAATAGTAAAGCAACAGATAGAGTACCGACGTCCATTGTTCCAAATACAAATTAAAGTACCCAAAATCCCGCAACAGAGAAAAACGCTAATCATGTGAGGAGTGTTATATGTCCAAAATATAAAAAGACCATCAGACCATATCAATAAACTAGCAACATAGACCAGCATCGCTAGTTTTGAAGGCAGAGTGATAAACATTAATCATTTTTTTTTTCACAAGAGAAAAACGATGTTTTCAATATATTGTATGAAGTAAAACAGTCCATGAAGTCATTACATTTTCACATCTTAAGATTGGAACCCAAATATCCATCCAGAAAAGTGGAAGTCCGACCCCAGACAATGATAGAAAAATACCCCATGTCACATACAACGACTTGATATAAAACCCAGTAACGGTCCACATGGAGATTATCAACAATCTAAGAAAGCATCCAAATATGCCCAAGGCATCTATAAGAAAGTGAAATAGCAGTATGTAGAATAGTAAAGCAACAGATAGAGTACGTACCGACGTCCATTGTTCCAAATACGAATTAAAGTACCCAAAATCCTTGAACAGAGAAAAACGCTAATCATGCGAGGAGTGTGATATGTCCAAAATATAAAAAGACCATGAGACCATATCAATAAACCAGCAACATAGACCAGCATTGCTAGTTTTGAAGGCAGAATGATAAACATTAATCATTTTTTTTTTCAGAAGAGAAAAAACGATATTTTGAATATATTATATGAAGTAAAACAGTCCATGAAGTCATTACATTTTCACATCTGAAGATTGGAACCCAAATATCCATCCAGAAAAGTGGAAGTCCCACCCCAGACAATGATAGAAAAATACCCCATGTCACATACAGGGACATGATATAAAATCCAGTAACGGTCCACAGGGAGATTATCGACAATCTGAGAAAGCATTCAAATATGCCCGAGGCATCTATAAGAAAGTGAAATAGTAGTATGTAGAACAGTAAAGCAACAGATAGAGCATTGTTCCAAATACAAATTAAAGTACCCAAAATCCTTGAACAGATCAAGAAAAATGCTAATCATGTGAGAATTCTAAGTAAAGTTAATCTATTAACATTGCGAATAAAATTACACCGAAGTCAAAAACATTTCCTGGCCAGACTCATGGCAAATTTGTCATCAAAAAATCAAAAAATTAAGAAGACTGCCCTCATATGGGGAAACTAGTCTTGAACGTTTAATTTACAGAATTCAAAAATATTACAAAGGTCCAGCACAGTAAAATAAACTAAAAGCAACCCAATTAAGTGGGCCTGCTAAGCAAGAAAAACAAATTAACCAAACTAATCCTCTGGTGGTTCCTCCACGATTCGGCACCATCCTTCAGAAGGTCCAGGATCGCTAGGTGCTACCTCCACATGCATGCCACGGCTCCCCTCCTGAAGGCCCGAATGCTGGCCGGC
Source organism: Pinus albicaulis (assembly GCA_034641835.2). Taxonomy (NCBI): domain Eukaryota; kingdom Viridiplantae; phylum Streptophyta; class Pinopsida; order Pinales; family Pinaceae; genus Pinus; species Pinus albicaulis. The sequence continues at coordinate 599,911,187 of CM076575.1, read as the reverse complement.
TTTTTCCGAGCTCAGACCCGCCGGACGGGTGCATTCTTCCTCCGTTTGGGCCTCCTCGCGGAAGACCACAGTGACTAGAGCCGTGATTCGCGGGTGGTTGAGAGAGCAATTAAAGGAAAATTGCGCAGTGCGCGTCGTGGGAGAAGGTGAACTAGCGGTGGGGAAGCCAGGAGCAGGGGAATCCATACGGTGGCTAGATGCTACAAGCCGACCCCGCCCACTCCTATTATTTGGATATCGACCTAAGTAATAATCACTGGACTGGCCGGAAGTCATCTCTGTTGAGGTGCTGGAGGGAGCGCGCCGGGATTGACCTCTAGTGCTCCCCCTGCGGCAACGCATCCTATGACGCACGCGAGGCATGGGTGCAATCTGAGGCGCAGTGGGCACAAGAGACGAAGAAGCAGAATTCCAATTAACAGAGGAAGACAGACAGAGACAGAACCGAGAGAAATGGAAATATGCAGCAAAGTCTAGGCAGAAGTTCCGCTGGCCACTTCTCCTTATCATCACAGTTACCAGACAGTGTAATCCAGCAACCGGCTTGTCTGAAAAACCATGGCTAAATGCCATTTTTTATGTCGACCCGTCTGCAATGCAATCAAAGGACGGCCGTCATAATGAATCTCTGATCATTAATAATGAGAGCCGAAGGCCGGATCAAATTGGAGCGTGCGAAATCGCTCAGAGGAGTGGAGGTCCGATCTTGAACAGTGTTAAAAATTAATTAATGTAGATTTGATGTGAAAACTTAATTGAACAGCGTTAAATGTTAATGCGAATGATATGAAATCGCCATATCCATGTCCCATCACCTTAAACGCTATCGAATGCACCCGCAACCGGGAGCAGGGCAAGTTTTTATTGAGGACACGTGGCAGAAATTGATTGGAGCGGATCTTTGTTTGGGCCGCTCGCGCAGTGGAAATCCGGACCCGTAAAATACTAGGGCGAATTTGATAAGAAATTCGTGTCACAAAATTGGCCGACGTCAGCAAGTTATTTTGGAACGCGAATTTGGTTTGAATTATGGTTTATCACCGTTTGAAGTCCGGCGGGCTCGACTTAAGAACAATTTTGTTTGATCCCATCTTATAAAATTTGTGTTGGTTTTCTTTGATAATACACATATTTATAATCAATCATGGGAATACCACACTTAACATGTAGAAAATTTATATAAATAATTATTGAGAACAATCATTTTTATGTAAAAATATCCAAGGCGAGGTCTGTGTAGAGAACCGGGGTCGTGAAAAATGTTCAAATATAAAAACCCCGCTTAATAAAGAGACAAAATTGTTGTGCTTTCGGAACCTGACCTGAGGATTGGACATGAGTTAACAAACAAAAGGATAGCGGAACCAGACTTGCACCCGTGGTCAAGCCCTCTACCAAAACCACGAGCGGAATCACAAAAGCGGGTTGCCCATATCGCACGGCTTTTGCGGAGTAGGTGGTATTTCCTATTTGCGAGCGATTCCATAGGGAATGCGACACGTGGCGAAGTGACCCCCGGAAAACCACCATTTAACCCGCGCCATCGCACGTTAAAGCCCAACGTTGGAAGCCGAGCGAAATTGCCAAGAGTCGTTGATTTGGAGAAGGGCCATCGGACGGTGGTCGCATGTTGAACTTGCCCGGAGGTTAACTAAGGTGTGTGGAGAATAGCCAGGTACGATACGAGTGTTTGATTGGTTATTGATATATATAGGTGGGGCCGGAGTATAATGAAATTGTTTAATTAAATGATTGGCGGATAATTAGCATAAGTCTGGAGCGTGATTGTTGTAAGGCTGGGTGGTGAAATATAGAGCCAAAAGTTCATTACAAGTTATTTATTTAAAAAGAAACGTGGAGTGTAAATACAAAGTGTTGAAAGTTAAACATTGGTTATAAGGCTTGGAGATAATATAAAGTTGGGAATATAAATTAAAGTCCAACCATTGTGGATAGTATTTATTTATCAAATTCTACGAATTTGATAAATAAACCCGAAGAAAGAAGAAGTCAATTAAGACTCAGGCTGGAGGAAAAGAATGGGGTACACCAAGGGAAAATGCTGACAGAGCGATTGTAGACACACCAACTCTCCTTGGGGGTCCAATTTCATTTTTGTTGCGTCACACGATGATCTCTCTTCTCTGGCATTTACTTGTATTGAAGATCACTATTCTAGGAATAAGGAGTTATTTTCTCCAAAATAACCCTAGCCAAACATTGACAATGCATCAAGGATATCTTTCTATGCTTCATAAGCACATTTGTTCTACTTCTAAATCATGTCTTGGAAGTGGTTGTTGTGCTAGAAATTATTCACCAGTTGGTTTCATACCAAAGTCTTTTTCACATTTTCAGCATCCAATACATGAAAAAGTTAATGGTTTAAAACAACATAAATATTTGAAATTTTGCAAGAATTCTCTGGCACACTTTGAATATGAATTTTGAAGTCAAGTACATGATGCTGTATAGGATCAAGTGTCATTTTGAATACCAAATGTTTCACAAGAAACTTCTCAACATGCTACCCTGCAGTAAGGATTAAATGACAATATTGCATCAACTATTTCCATATTAAAAGTGCACCTCGACCATAAGACTAAACAACTACAAATGTTGTAGATCTAACAAGACCACACAATCAAATGTATTCCACAAGGCCAATACCGTATGAAAAATGAAAAGGAGTTTGCAACCAAAAATACCTTAGGCAACTAATTCAATTAGATACACCAAACCATCAGCAAAAAGGAAAACCAGCCTACTCAAAAGGCAAGCGTTTACCTCCTTTGACAAAATTTTGAGTTCCAAAACAAGGGCCTTTATTGTCTTCTCAATGCCCCTAGTAATTTGAACAGGGTTTGCACCTGCTGCAACAACCTAAACAAAAAGGTTTCATTCCAAATTATTTTCCACAAATTTAAGATACAACCATTGTCAGTTTTGTATTTCCTAACAAGCTCATAAATTTTGACAAAAGAACCAAAATTTTTTAATACCTGATAGCAATTTTTTCACTCAAAAACTATCTTAGACTCAATAAGCCCACCCCAAAACTAAAAAACCAAACACCATAAGACCCTACAAAAATGAATAGATGATCTTAATCCAATACTATCGACAAAAAGTTACCTTTACACCCTCACTTATTAAACCCTGTGCTATTGAATTTTAACTTCAACTGCTGCAGCAGAAGGACGGATGCTGCAGCAACATTTTTTTTTGGAGGTTGCTTGCATGCCATCTAGAAATTTAATTCAGCATTTAAAATTCCTGCAAGTTTTTTTTGTAGACGGCCGCAGCCATATTTCTGTACAGGATTGTATTTAAACACAACAACCAGCATTAACGCAGTTCACCAACCATAAATTAAACAAACAGAAATTTACCCGACAGTTTTGTAAATTCAAAAGGAGGACATGTGGAGCATTAATATTGGATCGCATGAAATTGAAGGGAATCTGAAAACCTGAAAACCAGACCCAAATTTTTTATAGGGCACATTGGATTGAGAATTTGAGTTAAAATCAGGCAGACGTCAGCATCCCATTTTGGAACGCGAATTTGGTTTGAAATTCAATCTATTCAGACTTTTGAAGTCCGACGGAAAGGGTTCTTTAATGTTTTGATAGTTTAATATATACATATGCAAAATGAAAGGTGGGCCATAGAATTTAGTTTTAATTTTTTTTTTTTAAAAGAGGGTTTATTATAATATGTTTTATATATTACGGCATATAAAAATAAAAAGGTCGAAAAAGCTTGGTAGTTTTTTTTATAGACAGTACGTAAATTTTTTATTACACAACAGTGTGTAAAAAGTGAAAGACTGAGTGTAACTTTTTAAGTGTGTATGCACAGCAGTGCGAAAGGGAAAAACACAGCAGAGTGTTTTAGAGACAGAGTATGTTTGTTTTGAACAGACAATGAGTTGGTTTTATGCACTGCGTTTTGTAGAAGTCATAATTTTGTAATCCCTCTCAGTGAGGAAGTAGTGTAATAGTTTTTTTTTGAGTTATTGAAGGGAATAGAAGTTTGTTTTAAAAGTATTGAAACTCTGTCTCCTGTCAAAGAAATTTTTATTTTCTCTGTGTTAGAAGAAAGGAAATTTATTCTCCATTCATTGTTCTGGAATTTTCCAATATTCCAACATGTGCAAGAACAACAGATGTTGTGGTTCCATCCCCAGCTAAATCATTTGTCTTTGCCGCAACTTGCCTTACCAAATTGACCCCAATATTTTCAACTGGGTCCTCTAATTCAACCAATAAAAAGGCCAAAACCATAACATTGAGATACATTTCATTACACTATCAATAACAATAAAATTTGACTCAGCCATAACCCTTTCCTTTTATTGTTGTGAAAAGCTTTACGCATTACTCTAATGTGGCTAGTCCATAGGCCAAGTAGACCACTGGGTAACAAATATGTTTCCTTTCACCTTTGAGTTTTCAAATTATGCCTACCAAATCTAAGACATTTAAGAGGGGAACTAATACAACGTTAAAAAGAAAACCAGAGCACACATCTACAAATTACCTCCTTAGCTACTGTCACACCATCATTAACTATTTTCGGAGAACCATGCTTGCTCTCCAAGACAACATTTTTCCCTTCGCCCCAAGGGTGACTCCAACAAGATCAGCAAGTTTGTTCACACCGCCCGCAAGACAAATTGACAATGCTTTCAGTAAGTGTGCAATTGAATGCCAGACCATATGCCAAAACAACCCTCCATGAAAAATTAAAATAACACATTAAAATCGAATATAAGTGGACAAGGAAAGATCCACCGCAATGAAGTTTCACGTGCAGGTGACCTTCCTTTAAACATATTTTTTTCTCTGACCTGCAATTTTTTTGTCACTGAGCCATCCTTGTTGAAGTACAACTCCTTTTCCATAGCTCTTGTATTAACTACCTTCTCTCTGTCGCGTAATCTCAGAGTCCCTCTTCTACTTGAGCGATTAAAGGAAATGGGTGAAAAAACTGAAAGAGAAGACAATTGTCTGCCATAATTATCAAACATTGCACCCAACTTCTTCCCCTTTCCATTGTTACCCAATGAGGCAGATGTGGCAATTGTTGTCATACCGCCCAAAGCAGAGGCCATCTTCTCTTATGCTGAATATAGAATTACAAGATCTTCATATTAGTATGAACCTTAAAAAACATGACTCCCATTGCTAAAAACCACTTTTAAGTTGTAACAGGCAAACTAAACAACTATCGCAACTTTTGAAAACTTCTGGAGCATTAAGAGAGAAACAACCAAAGAGAAATACAACCACAATCCTAATTTTAATGAGACCGGACTATATATTTGCATTAAGATAATAGAAAGAAATCACGACTATATTAAGGCCAGCACAAAACAATCTTTAACCAGTGTCTCTCGCGGCCTTCAGGTTGCCATGCTAGAGGCTGCATATTTTTAATTTAAATTCTTGACCTCTCGTGCCCATCTATGAATGCATCCAATGGGATATCTACATCAAATTCTCCTTTATATCCCCAAAAACAAATTCCTTACTACAAGAGCACCAGTATTGATGGATCACCCCACACCATCCCACCCACTAGAAACGGTGAAAAAGGAAACCCGAGAAAACTTCTGAAATATCTCAAGATGACTATATGGGTGGTTCTTATGAATCAACCAACCATTCAAAACATGCTCATCAATCCAAACCATGAGTATTATGTGACAATATTCAAGTAGGCACTGAATCGGATTTCTGAAGCTATGTTAGAGAAACCCTAAACTCTCACTGAAAATAGGTGAAATGTGGCACCACTCAGAGATTGACATGTGCCAATTGGTACAAGTGGCAGACAATTGGCATGCTCAAACAACGAGGTGATGCAGGAATGACATGAGGGAGAAAATATCAGAAAAGCCCCAAATCTGGAGAACTAAAGCTCATCACCAACCCGAGATTGACAACTTTACATGATGTAACCTATGAAATCGTAAATGGAGAAATCATAGTAACAATAAAGTAACCTATGTAACAATAAAGTCGGATTCATCCTGGGAGTGGTAATGGGAGAAATCATAGTGAACAACAGGAAACATGCATTGTTGCTTACAATCAAATAGATGAAAAAACACATACAAAAAACCTAGATAATAATCATGAACAAGCTTAATATTGAATTATGAACTGTAAAGGAACTTACAAAATGTGACATTACGAACCTGGTCAAGCGCACAAGCAAAAATATCCTGGACATGACCCTGGTTGACAAGTTGTATTGCTTATGATGCAAGAGGATTTGTACCTGCACTGCCAAGTCAATCAAAATCCATCATTATCTATACAATAAATACAAGTAATTGATGTAGTATTTTTACTCTAAGATGCATTCTTATGATAATGTTAGAACATATGTTGAAAATGTCAAAACATACCTGAATAAGCTCCTCTTCGTTTCAAGAACAATTTAATGGAGTCGCATGAACTTGGAACAAGCCTCCCACGATCTGAAAGAGTAGCAACTAAGTCAACAGTGACTTTTTTGTTGCTACACTGGATCGAGGGAGGTTTGCTCCAAGATTAAATCGCTCCAATAAATTATTCTCTACTAAACAGGGCCAACCACGTGAAGGTGGAAGCTCTTATGGCCCCTTCCCCCCCCCCCCTCCCCTCACATCACTCTCAATTCCCCAATACCCAATCTATATTTCATTTTTTACTTTCATGAGCATAAAAAAAAATATTCAATAACTAATAAAAACACAATTCAACAAAAAGTACGCAAGGAAACATTGCAATTAATGCTTGACATAAAAATAGTATGATAAATGAGTTTTTTATATAACGAAAAAAACGTTCCAAGTATGGTAACGTTTGTCTTATAATAATACAATATTTTACATTATCAAATTTTCTTTTTCTTCTTCCTATTTCTAAAGCTCCTAATTACATCATCAATATCATCGTGCTCTGCTCCTGTTTCATGCCTTTCAACCCACACTGCTGACCTAGTTGCGTAGTCACGATGTCTGGTCTCATCCAATGACAGGGCATCGCCTACAAAAATAGATAATATTAAAATTTAATTGTCAGTTTTTAAATATCATTGAACTAGTTCGATAATATTAATAAAAAAATTGCAATGAGATTAGTTACCTGGTGCACTAGTTGTCGTCGCTGACCTAGTTGCGTAGTCACGATGTCTGGTCTCATCCAGTCACGGGGCATCGCCTACAAAAACAGATAATATTAAATTTTAATTGTCAGTTTTTAAATATCATTCAACTAGTTCGATAATATTAATAAAAAAAATTGCAATGAGATTATTTACCTAGTGCACCAGTTGTCGCCATTGGGACTATTGCCCTGTCTTCCTCTCTGGTGGTAAGATCCTCAAGGGAAACATTCTCTATCATTTAAACAAAAAACATTATAAGGACAACCATCAAGGTATAATTAGAAAAAATTATAAGTGGAAATTAATTACCGTCACGGCCCTCACTGATAGTAGCATTGTCGGCCTGGTCCCCACTACAATGATCAGGTTGCACGCGAGGATCATCTACATCTGGCTCTAAAACTGGGTTATTTGCCTCGTCGGTAGTGTTGCTCCCCTGATTTAAACAAAGTTGTTAGACATTAAATTTATGGACGAAAACAAAAATATTGAAAGGTTAATGTTTTACCTTATCAGGCATTGTAGATCTTGGGACCTGCCCCAAGCTTCCGCGACGTTCAACTACAGCTTGATAGCCAAAACGGAAAGCAATATTTTTATCTTCCTCTGTAGTTATTGTTCCAAAGTCATCACCCTACATTATATATGATTGTGTATTTTTAATCATATCTAATAGGATTACAAAAACGTTGGAAGGCGATACAATTAATTATAAGATGTTTAGCTACTTAATTACAATTCTTGCAGCTAATTTCAAGTAGCCACCCTGGCCGAGCTTGTGATGGCCCTTTTTCTCAATCCTAGCTTTGGTTGCCTTTGAGGTGTCAGGCAACCTAGCATCAAAAAATTGAAGTCAGATATGACGTAGCACACTTTTATTTTAGACATAAAGAAAATTAAAGCTATTGAATTAAAGTTGTAATTTACCTTGCGGGTCAAGTTGGCATTTTTCCTTCTTTCTTTGCCCTTTTCTCTTTTCCGTCATGGATGAGTGCTCTCCACTCACTCTCTGAAACTGCGAGAGGACGCTCATATCTAGGGTTAAATTGAAATTGCGTCCTATAGGTGTCCCTGGTATATTTCAAATATTTGCCGGCTACCTGAGCCACAACTTTTCTGTCAAATGTGTCGACCCCAAAAAGGGCTTCTAGATAATCTAGAAGTTCTTTTTTCAGGTTGGAATTCTGGGAATTCCACCCTGTACGTATGGTTGGGCCAAAAATTACCAACGCATGGCTCTCCAGAATCCTTTAGAACTCATTGTTTCCTACACAGAATAAAACCAAAAGAAAAAGAAGATATTATCATTAATTAAAAAATAAAAATCATGATAAATATGTTTTAGATAAAGTACATGAAATAGTTAAAATATTAAAATTTACCTGGGAGTTGTACATGCTTTATAGGGACACCCTCATCGTTCACCAACAACGTGCCATTAATGGTCCCTGTGGAGCTGACACGTGTAGCTCCAGGAAACGCAATAATGTAGTTGGCCATATCAACCTCATCATTGCCAACACGTTCAGTGGTTGGTTGGATGTCTGCTTGGGCAGGGTGTGTTTCTTGGCTAGCACCTAAAGGAGTAGAAGATGTACGAGAGGGTTGTTGGGAAATCTCTTGCCCTTGTGTCCCACTACCACCAACACCGGGTTCAGCAAATGCCAGTAAACGCTACATACAAAAGAACTTTTTGTTAGTTTAGTCAATGTAAAAATTAAAAATCAAACTATCACAATTCATCTCATGCAGAACAAAAAAAATATCCTTTTGACTTTTTATTATTACCTAATATCTTTCTAGCTGCCTCATAAGATGTTGTATCCTCTCTTCCGTTTTAGGTGTTTGAGGCGCATCTATCAAAGTATTAAATTCCAAACTTGCATCTCGTGCCTTTTTTTGCAACAAGAACACTGGAGATAGGGATGAAGAAAGCTCTTCCTCAAAGAGCAAATCATCAGGCGTACCATGGCTAGGTGTCTGCATATTTGAACAAAATTAATATTATTTCAATTATGTAAATAACTAAAATACCTTAAGATAGAGCAATGCTGGCACTTTACATGTTCTTTCGCTGGCCTCTTTCCGCGATCATCCCGTCTCGGGGTTGTTCCTGCACTGCTCTGATCAGTCTGCCACATTGCAATAAAATTATAAATGTAAAAACTTGAAAACAATATCTAACTTGAAAACACAAAATGAAAATTGAAATAATTTCTAATAAGACACCGAAAGACAGAGTTAGAGTTTCAAATATGCCTTGCATTGAATTCAGTCCTGGAAACATGTCATTGCACATTAAGGCACCCAAACATTCACTCCACGAATGATATATTTAAGTAGGCTTCTCCTATTCTGGGAAAACACCATACCTATAATGCATTCACTTGAATGTATAAAGGGAAAGGAAAACATGTTTTCATACAACGGTGACAAAGGCATCTTGGGGAAAGGTATCTTCAACTTTTATTTATGTTGTTCACCCACACCACTCTCGTGTTTTCACTAATCCTGTTTTGTCATTTTTGGATTCAAATTAAGTTAAGGCCTTAAGTATTTTTTGACCTTTCGGTGTAGCTTTTATAAGTGGCATGTATGGATTTTCCATTAATTCTGCACTTTTTCTCTTCATGCGCATGTTTCCCTGGAAATCAAATGCATGATTTAGTCCCATATATTTAACAAGTTGTTGGATCAACTCCATAGGAAATATCATGTTTCCTATTCAATCAAAATTTATCTCAGTTAGGGTAGGTAGGAAGGTTTTCCCTTTGTATTAATAGTGCACTTCTAGCTTGCATTTTTATTATATCTTTCAAATTTAGTGTCGTTTCAATTAGGGCATGATTTTTTGCAACTTTCAAGGTGAGAATGAACAAAGACAAATTTTTGTGATGGATGATTGTATATGACTCCATGGCCAGAGGAAAAGGCACTAATCTACTTCTTCAAATATCTATAGTTCTCATTCACCTCATACGGAGATGGTCCCCGATTTTGAGCCAAATGTTGCAGAAAAAAGTTCCCCCCCCCCATAATTTGATATTCAATGGAAATTTCTTAAATTGATGATGGGGCATGATTATGGAACATTGGCACATACATATGTAATGGAATTCCAAGATCATGATATATGTTTGCATATGTTTATGGCAATGTTCCACCAAGTCCCCCGGAGGTGGGAGCGAGGGGGCGAGGGAGCGCGGGAGCGGCCTATGCAAAAGCTCCCTGCCAATTTTCAGGAAACGTGGGGGACGTCGGGGTCATAAAAATTATAAAATTTAATATTTATAATGTAACTATATTTTTGCAAGGAATGTATATACAGTCATCATACACTTGCATCATGAAAGATAAATCATAAATGATAAAATTACAAATCGATGAATGATGAATCATATAATTGAAACAAATTTAAAAGTTAGAAGTTAAAACATACATCATACAATCATGCATGTAAGTTTGTAAGTTTGTAACTATATAATCATTCATGTAACTACTAACAATGTACAATGAAAATAAAGTTTAAGATATCAAATGACATATTATATCAAGATTCAAAATAGAGTTTAAACTGAAGTTTACAACTCAAGTCTGAAACATAAAACTTAAACGCAAATAAGCTATGTCTGAAACATAAAACATAAAACATAACATATGAATATCAAATGATATCATCATAATGATAAATGAGCATAAATGCTCAAGTTAATGCCCCACTAGTCTCTGCATCCAATTTCTGCACGAATATATCAAGATCGACCATGTCACCATCTGAATCAGAATCACTTGGATTCTCAAATATGCTAAGTGGCACATCAACTTTTAACACGAAACCATAAACTAAAAGGGGCGGTGAGGGGACGTGAGGGGGCGTGAAGAGGGGTGTGAGGGGGCGTGAAAGGGGGTGTGCGGGGGCATGAGGGGGCGTGAGGGAAACGTCCCCTAGAAGTCCCCAAGACCCCGGAGCGCGAGGGGGCGAGGAATCTAGACCCCTAGGTGGGGGGGCGAGACCCCGTGTAACACTGGTTTATGGAGGTGGTGGAGCAAAAAAGAGCTCAAATAGAGCCGAAATTTTTCACATAAAAAGGACTGTGGGCTTGACTAATGGTTCCATTTAAAAAATGATATCTAGACAGAGAATAAGTGTAGCATGCAAACATGCATTGAAAATCCATCTGAGTTTGCATTGTATTACTTATGATGGATTCAAATTTGGGTTTCGAAATGCCAGGTTATGGCATGATTTTGTCGAAAAACCCTTAGTTGGATTCTCATGTTGGTTTAATTTATATTTTAAGTTTGTTTTGCAATCTTTGGGTGATAATAACTCATGAACTAGGTTACCAATGTGTAACAATCATATTTCAAGAATAAAGTTGTGATTTTTTTATATTATTATTATTATCTATTAGCTACGAGTATTAACACCTAATGCCTGGAATTTTGACATCTTGATAGCATGGATAATTTCGAAATGTTTCTAGTAATGTTAACATAATAACTATCATTACGTGTCTTCACTTTTGTCACCATAATAGACCTGTGATATGGACTCATCACACAACTTCATATGCTATGTCCCAACAATTTCAAACTGGTTGAACCTACCTCATAGTGTGGTTATTAAGGACAAGTTGCTTGATATATAACTCGATAGCATAGACCACGTTGCAGTTCTAAAAAGAATCCTCAAGTGTCAAAAAAACTTCAAAATATGTTCTACTATAAAGCCTTTTGGGATACCTGAAATAATATATGTATCATTGATGAATTTTAAAGTATGACAAGATCCAGAGGGAAAGGAAATCAATGGAAGAGTGATCCACCAATGAGAACCTAGAATTTAGCATCAGATGAGTTAGAGTCTAGGAAATTGAAAGCCTATAATTTTAATTAGTGAGGAAGGACATCACATAGGTAATTATATTTTCATGTAGAATAATCTGTTAATTCAAATTTAAACTACATAATATGAAAGGCATACCATAAATTTTTCCACGTAAGTCCAAACAACCTATAAAAGGGAAAACCTTCTTTTTCCATGGGAAATAATTTACCTTTCCTTTTTCAAGGCAATCTAAATCACAAAAAATATGAACTATACTGCACACATTCTTGGATAATGTGCAAGTGGAAAAGGAATACCCTACACAAGTGATGCACACATGTACATTTCAACACTAATAGATTTTTTTAGTTGAAATGCAATGCTTGTTTTCATTTAAATGTAGGGTTTTTAAAGCAGGGAGAAATAATGGCTGCCAAATTAATAAGCGTTTCTTTGGGAAAAATTTAAATCTTGTATTGGGTGATGAATATAATAGAGGGTATTGAATCTTGACTCTTGACATCTACAGAGAACCCTACAGCCTAACAAAATCCAATGGAATTGACCAAAAAAACCCAAATAGAGTCAACCCTACTATAGGAGGAAGGGCTTGCAGTAAGAACTTACCATTTTGCAAGAGCTGAGGGCGAATGCTGTTCTGCAAGAGCTGAGGGCGAACGCTGAGGGCGAATGCTGAGGGAAAATGTTGTTCTGCAAGAGCTGAGGGCGAATGCAGGGCGAATGCTGTTCTGAAAGAGCTGAGGGCGAATCCAGGGCGAATGCTGTTCTGCAAGAGCTCAGGGCGAATGCTGAGGGCGAATGCTGTTCTGCAAGAGCTCAAGGCGAATGCTGAAGGCGAATGCTGTTCTGCAAGAGTTGAGGGCGAATGCTGAGGGCGAATGGTGTTCTGCAAGAGCGGAGGGCGAATGCGCGCGTGATATCAGACGTTAATGTAGCACACATGTACATTTGAACACTAATAGATTTTTGTAGTTGAAATGCAATGCTTGTTTTCATTTAAATGTAGGGTTTTTTAAAGCAGGGAGAAATAATGGCTGCCAAATTAATAAGCGTTTCTTTGGGAAAAATTTAAATCTTGTATTGGGTGATGAAGATAATAGAGGGTATTGAATCTTGATTCTTGACATCTACAGAGAACCCTACAGCCTAACACAATCCAATGGAAATGACCAAAAAAACCAAAATAGAGTCAACCATACTATAGGAGGAAGGGCCTGCAGTAAGAACTTACCATTTTGCAAGAGCTGAGGGTGAATGCTGTTCTGCAAGAGCTGAGGGCGAACACTGAGGGTGAATGCTGAGGGAAAACGCTGTTCTGCAAGAGATGAGTGCGAATGCTGAGGGAAAATGTTGTTCTGCAAGAGCGGAGGGCGAATGTGCACGTCATATCACACGTTAATGTAGCTATTGCGACACATACGAAACAATAAAATCATTTTTATGTACCGTGCATATAAGTTTCAAATTTTTATGTAGCGCGCATATAAGTTTCGTATTTTTATGTGGCGCGCATATAAGTGTCGTTATACCGACAACGGAAAAAGCGTCACTATTGCGACGGGTACTTAAACGTCGCAATGGCGACACCTAGACATTGTGTCGCACTTGCGACGATTGGAGTCGTCTCAATAGCGATGCTTTGGGCCATAGTGTCGCAATTGTGACGTCTTCCTCCAAACGTCGCAATTGTGACACTTTTCTAAGTGTCGGTATTGCGACACTTTTCTATAAACGTCGGTATAGCGACGGTTTCCGGCGGGATGGAAAAAATTTGGGGAAATTTCCGACATTTGGTCAAAAGTGTCGGAACCAAGTGTCGGAATTTGCGCCAAATGTAGTAGTGAATTTAATTAATGTTTCATAAATATCCTTAATTTGTGGGTGCAATGTATCATCTGAAACAAAGGCATGCACCCTGGCCTCAACCTCAATCCAATTATACGTTGTTTCTTTCTTAACTCCCCTATCATTCATTATTTTCCTCACCTTTGCTACATCCTCCCACCTGCCAGCAATGACATATATATTAGAAAGTGGTATGTATGGTGCTGCATTTTTTGGTTCCAACTTAAGGCAATTTGCTACACGTTCTCCCATCCAAATGTTTCCATGAATTATGCACGCACCAAGTAGTGCCAACCACATAATAGCATCAGGTTCACATGACATTATGGTTAGTTCTTCTCTCAAATATTGAGTGTGCTTCGTCTAAGTCCCCACATTTTTCATACATATCAACCAGAGAATTTCCCACAAAGACACTAGAATCGAATCTTGTTTTGATGATTTGGGAATGAATTAGTTTCCCTTGTCTGAGAGATTGCAAATTATCACATGCACTAAGAACACTCACGAATGTGAAGTCTGTAGGCTTCATGCCTTCTCCTTGCATTTTTTGAAAGAACTTCAGGGCCTTCTCTCCATTCCCTTGTTGGGCATATCTCGTGATCATTGCATTCCATGAAATTCCATCGCGTTCAGGCGTTTCAAAGAATAATTTGTTTGCATTGTCAATGCTCCCACATGTTGCATACATATCAACAAGGGAATTCCCCACAAAGACATTTGACTCATATCCATTTAGAATGACATGAGCATGGATTTGTTTTCCCCTATTTACAGCTAGTAGGCTGGCACATGCACTGAGAACCCCTGCAAAGGTAAACTTAGATACATCTAGCCCTTTATTTTTCAATTGGTTGTAAAGGTGGAAGGCATCTTCCCCGCATTGGTGCCAAGCATATCCTACAATCAAGGCATTAAATGAAACATCATCTCGCTTTGGCATTGTGTCAAACATGAGCTCTGCATTATCCATATCTCCACATTTTGCATACATATCAACAATAATATTCCTTATTAACACATTTGATTTGTATCCAACTTGGCTAATATGACCATGAATCTGCTTACCAAATTCTAGATTTCCAAGGCTGGAGCAAGCGCTAAGAACAATGGAGAAAGTGATCCGATCATGGTTTACTCCTTCCCCTTGCAATTGGCGAAACAACTCAATGGCCTCCTCACCACATCCATTCTGTGCATATCCTCCAATCATTAGAGTCCATGACACTAGCATACCAACCACGGTCCACAATTCGACCCTGTAGTCAACTGGTCTTCTTGAAAGGTTGCATTGTCCTCAGTCAGCCTTTCCTTTGTTAAATCTTGATACATCTCCTGTAACAAACATTCTCATGTTCCACATTCATTCAATTAGGAAATTCCATTACGATAACCCTCCAACTTTCCAATCCATAAAATGGAAATGGGGATGAATGCAACCCAAAACACTCCATTTCCCTCATCAACAACGTAAATAGGGAGCAAATGCCATTCCAAAACACTCCAACCCAGTAAATCTGCTCCATTGCCCTCATCATCGGCGTAAATGGAATTGGGGGTAAATGCCATTCTAGAACCCTCCAACCTAGTAAATCAGATCTATTTCCCTCATCATCTGCGTACATTGGGGGCGAATAACATTCCAAAACCCTCCAACCCAGTAAATCGGGGGAAAATGAAACCGAAAAAATACCAAACCAATAAATTGGGAGGCGAATCCAAACTCTCACGTTTTATGCACTCCTATTTTATTGGGATAAAAAAAATAATTTTGGGGCTAACTATATAAAAAGTAAAAAAATATTTTTATATAAAAAATACGCCCCTCCAAAATCTAAAATCCTTTTAATTTCGCCCTTGGGCTAAAATTCGCCCCTAAAATTTTCCCTGCTAATTATGCTCAATTTCATTGAGGAAACTAATTACCTCATGTTGAAAATGGAAACAAGAAATATTGAAAATGGCACCCATGGAGCTTCTCATTTATTTTTCCCTAAATTAAATTAGAAGTAAATTGTAATTCCACATCACATGATAGCTTGTAAGTGTTAACTGATTCAGGAAGACATAGTTAGCTCAATTAATCTAAGTTGAGGGTCAAACTAGAGGCATGTAGGGTGTCTCCTAATTTTTATGAGCCCCAATTGAGTTATTTGTGAGTTGTAATTAGTTTAGCTTAATTATTTGAGTTAAAATCAATTTAACTAGTTCTAACTCATAGATGAGCTAGTGATAGATCCATTGAATTAAAAATGATTTAATTCACATGTAGTGATCAATCAGATAATTAATAATTCATTATAAATATTTTTTGCATGAAATTTATAAGGAAAGCCCAGTTGAGATTGGAGTTAAAGGGAAGATAAATATCAGTTGTATAATTAGAAAATTGTACAGGTCATGCATGAGGTCAGCAAGATGCCTTAGGAGAATTGCGAAATAATTTCTTGGGAATTTCCTAATTAATAGGGCCACAATTCCTCCAATAATGCATAAGAAAATATGAAAAACCCAGAGTAGGAAATTGGTTAAGTATCAGACCATTCTTGTTAGGATCATAGTGAGACAGTTAACAAAGTGCAGACGTTTCTCAGAAAGGGAAATAACATTGTATTATTTCATGTTCTTAACTTTATGCAATATACAAATAGTGGGATTTTTAGCTGAGGCTTTCTCCAAATAAATCTTGTGTTGTTGATATGTTAGTATGAATCTTTTGTTGGAAAAATACCACTTTAGCTACGCATAACAAATAGCCCTAACATCAATTATGGCTACCAATATCTTCAAATCTGCAGTTAGTTGATCAAGACAAAGCTGCACAAATCCAGATCCATACATAAAAACACATTAAGCAATGAAAATAAGATTTTTCTCCATGCATCCAATAGACAAGACAAGAACAATATTTTTGAAAGAATTTTTTATATTAAAGGGCACCTGAGAGGAAAACAAGAAAGGTGTTTCCAATTCTCCTCAATGGGATGGGTTCTTGAAAGTCCTCAGTACTTCAGATCTAGAATTTCTCTCTCTTGTTGGTGTAGAAAACCCAGACAAACATAGAACTCAATGGGAGCTCACAAAGCAAATAATGGAGAATGTGACAATGATAATGGCTCAAAGCCAAACCAAGAGTATAGATCCAGAGTGATCTAACATGCAATGAAAGGTGACAAATGAATGGAAAAACCCTTCTATTTATAACAAAATATTAGGGTAGTCTAGAACTCGGTGCATGAATAAAATATTATTAACCAACTTCTAGAACCACCTTTTAGGAATATTTTATTATATTTGTTGGAGGGAAAAAGATTTTGACTTGGGTCAAATCCTTTATTTATAAATAATAAATAAATAAATGATTTACTTATTATTTTAAGGAAATGGTGGAAATATAATTAAATAAATAATGATTTATTTAATTATTTATAAATGATTTAGTCAAATTTAACTAGGAATATTATTTAAATAAGGATTAAATAACTTATTCCTAGGAAATAATCAAATAAATAAGGATTTATTCAATTGATTTCCTTGTTTTGGGTTAAATATGACCAGGAATAATAATTAAATTGATTTTTAACTAATTATTCCTTGAGGAAATATAAACAAATATAGATTTGTTTATTATTTCCTTTTGGGGTTCCCTATTTAGACCATAAACAACTTAATAAAGGTGTTTTACTAAGTTATTTTACATAGTGAAAGCAATTTTACTTAGGGTAAAATTGGTCTTACATGGTGTACTTGGGTCCATCTAATGATAATAGGTTAGATGACCAAAAAATGGTGTAACAGATTGCCCCCCAGCGTGCGAGTGTTAGGAGCAAATCATATGACCAAAGTACATTGTAAGAACTCAATCACCAGACATCAAGAGGGAAGTTAGAGAGAGAAATGTAAGGTAGTATAAAGTGTTAAAAAACTAGACCCTATAGAGATGAGACTTACAGGTGCAACAAGTCTCGTTTTATGAGAGGTTACCTGTGCTAGAGGCAGCGGGGGAGGCATACCTATGCCCGTCGAGACAAAGTACAAAATAATAGTGCATCCAGTAAACAAGGGACCGAACTATAAAGTACATGCTGGCATAAACATGAGCTAGATAAAAAATATAATAAGGAATCCCACATACATGTTGTGCTTGGGATAACAGCCAGGACTTATACAATAATATCTGAGTACACGAGATACAGATACAACCCAAATGCCCCCTATAAACGAGGAAGGGTTTGCAAAATCTGACTGATACATGCAAATCAAAGAGGTGCTGTAAGCAGCTAAGGCCAACATCATCAAATATATGGAGCTGCATCAAAGGCTGCAATGAAGAGGTCATCCGGGCATGTGGGGGGCTACCTGCAAGGCCACCCCCTCATGAGGGTTGAGACATCTCACACACACCCAGGAATCACAAATAGCTGTTGCTGCATCAGTGGACCATCAAGTATATGGATCTCGATCATGCTGAAAGGAGCTAGATTTGAGAAACAATCAATTCAAAGGGTAATGAGAAATCTCTTTTCCTGATCCGAGGCACCGAACAAGTGTAGAATTTGGAACCAAGGTACACCGCCCTCTAAACATGTATTCTGGAGTGAATGAGTTGATGTCAACAGAAGGAGATCCACAATAGGTGAGGCAATAAGGAATCCTCAACTAAGGCACGAGAGACAATAGTGGAGCGACTGACAGACTAACACTAATGATGATGATGAAATGGGGGATACTGAGTAGTGGATGGATGACTTCCCTTGTTAGAGCATAAAGGGCATGGATGATTTGGCAGCGATTGACACAATATCAGGAGGGATAGGGGACAGTAGGAATGAAGGCCATCATCTGCGACGCGAGAGAGGAACCAAGTAATGAAGGATGGAGGACTATGACGGGATACAAAGGGACTCGGGATAGACTCCATGAATGTGATGATAACTCAACTCGGATGCTCTAAACAAGGGAAAATAGTGCTGCCACACAGTAAAGGTCTAGATGGGGGACCATAAAGAACATGAGTACAAGATGGTAACTCACGACGAACATCAACACGAGCGTGGATAAGTATGGAGGCCAAGTGGTGCCTCTAGTATGAGTGTCGCAAATGAAGAAATTCGATTTTGAGGAGAGATGAATAGACCCTTCATGGAAAAAAGGTGTCCTGGTGAAGTATCAAATCAGGAAAACGAACAGATGTTGGCTATCTTTAAGAAAAATAAAACATGCATTTTGGGAGAGAAATGCTATGGGTAATATTTCTTAAGATAGAGTGCATTGCGAGGATTAGGAAGGAGGTGGCCTTCAAAGTCTTCTAGGAGGTATGCCCCCTTACCTAGGTCTTTACTAATGATGTAAGGGCCTAGCCATAATGAGTCGAACTTCCCATGACCAAGGACATCATGGGCTTGGTCATAGACTAGAACAAGATCACCTTCGTGAAAAGTACGAGGGTGGAATTTTCGGTCATACTGAGCTTTGGTGCATTTATTAGCCCCTTTGAGGGTTTGTAATGCAACACAACGGTCTTCGAAAGCGCGTTCAAGCATGATAAGTCGTTTTTCTAGAGGTTGGGTATCAGGGAGAAGTGCAACGGCCAGATGAAGGGAGGGGATTTCACACTCGATCGGTAAGACTGCCTCCTCTCCAAAAACGAGGTGGAAAGGAGTAAACCCGATGGCGGTTTTAACATAAGTTCTATAGGCCCATAAAGCGGGGAAGAGCATGAGATGCTAGTTGGTTTTGTGCTTATTCACCGTCTGTTGAAGCATGGTTTTAAGGATTTTATTGACAGCTTCAACCTGGCCATTACCTTGGGGGTAATAGGAGGAGGAATATTGATGCTCAAAACCAAACAGTGAGGAGAGCTCACACCATATCTCATCTTCAAAATGTCGGCCATGGTCAGAGACCAATTTTTTTAGAACCTCGAAGCGAGCGATAACATGGTTAAAGAAAAAGAGGGTTGTGGTAGCTGTCGTGTTGTTAAAGGTTGGCATGGCCTCGGCCCATTTTGTGAAATAGTCAACCACCACGATGATATACTTATGGTTACTAGCGGATGGAGGTCGACACTCCATAAAGTCGATGGCCCATTTACAGAAGGGACCAGCTGTGACAACGGGATGGAGGGGAGCTGGAGGAGCTCGCACCTTAGGTGCGAAATGTTGGCAATTGGGGGCAGTGTTTGACTGCTTCAATGCAATCACTGAAGAGAGAAGGCAAAAAATACCCAATGCGCATGATTTTCTGGGCGGTAGCAAGACCAGAGAGGTGGCCGCCACAAGCACCACTATGACAGGCATTTAGGACTTGCTCGGCTTCAGCATGTGTAAGGCAGCGACGAAGGACAGTATCTACACCGTGGCGATAGAGGTCATCACCAATCAGAAGGTAGTGGGGGGCTTGGTGTCGGATACGTCGACAAGCATCACGGTCAAGATGGAGGGCGAAATTTTGGGTTTGCAAGTAAGTAAGGATATCACCATACCAAGGATCATCTATAGTAATGGTGAATAAGAGTTCGTCGAGAAGAGCATCATTAACTGGAGGATCCTGTGTACCGATAGGTAATTCAAAAATGAGTTCAGTGAGGGCTAAACCTTTCTTACTTTTGGGTGTAAAAAATTCAAGGTCGAATTCTTGAAGGATAATGACCCAACGAGCGTACTTCCCACTGAGGATACGACGGCTCAAGAGGAAAGCCATGGGGTTGGAATTAGTCACAACTTTGGTGGAATGCGTGAGGATGTAATGATGCAATTTTTGGATCAAGAACACGATAGCCAGCACTAATTTTTCTTCATGTGAGTAGGATACAGGCTGACCGACAAGGTTCTTACTGACGTAATATATTACATGTTCAATACCATTATCATCTTCCTCGATAAGGATGACAGCGACCGAATAGGTGGAGGTGGAAATGTACAGGATGAAGTCCCGATTAAAATCAGGAGGATGGATCAAGGGAGCGGATGTGAGAGAACACTTAAGGGCATCAAAAGACTCATGAGCATAGGTATCCCATACAAATGGGATGTTAGAGCGAAGCAGTCTGAGGAACCCATGTGCGGTGGTGGCATAGTTAGGAACAAACCGGCGAAGAAAATTAGCTTTACCTTGGAGACTTTGGAGTTGGCGTAAGGTACGGGGAATAGGAAGGTCAAGAATGGCTTGAAATTTCAAAGGGTTAAGAGCGATACCATCTTTAGACACGATGAATCCTAGAAGACAGCCGACGGGAACGTAGAAGACACATTTCAACGGGTTAAGGCGGATATTATACTTGTGACATCGGAGGAAGATGGTACGTAGATCATGGAGGTGTTGCACCCAATGTTTCGAACGTGCAGTAAGGTCATCTAATAGGCAAGGATAATATGAGCTAAGTCATGAAAACAATAAGACATGGCCCGTTGAAAGGTGGCACCGGTGTTCTTAAGGCCGAATGGCATGATCCGGTATGCGAAATTTCCCCACGGACTAATGAACGCAGTTTTAAGTTGGTTAGCTCGACAGATAACGATTTGGTTGTATCCGAAGAATCCATCCATAAAGGATATAACCTCATGCCCCACACACTCATCAATGATTTGGTCAATAAATGGTGTGGGGAAGTTGTCTTTGGGACAAGCTTTGTTCAAGTCGCGAAAGTCAGTGCAAACATGGATGGTGCCTTGTTTTTTGAGGGCGAGGACTGGGTTTGACACCCAAGTGGTGTATTCGATGGGATAAATGAAACCAGCCTGCTTAAGCTTATCGATTTCGGCTTTGATAGCGTCGCGTCTAGAAGGATGAATGGGTCTCAACTTTTGATGGACTCGATTGGCATTAGGCCATGTGTCGATATGGTGTTCGACAATGGCTGGATCGAGTCCGGGCATTTCTGAGTAGGACCAAGTGAAAATATCACAGAATTATTTGAATAGCTTGGTGTAAGCTTCAATTTCTTTCGGGGTGCATTGGGTGCCCAAGGTGATATGTTCTTTGATTCCGGGTTTGATAGAAATGTCAATTTTGATGGTAGGAGAGATATTGGCCATGTTTCCTTCTTCAAAAGCATTAGGTGCAGGGATGGGATTTTTAAACCAATCGAATTTATCATGAATGAAGTCTTTAGATTCCACATCATATTGGTCATGGGATTTCTACGGAAGGAAGTATGCACGATGGTGTAAGTAGGTTTTGGGCCGATAAATGCGACTTGCAGATCTGGGTCTCTCGGCGGCAGATTTCAGAAAAAGTTGTCATCTCAGCTGCGGCTGATGTCTGATACCTGCGCAATAGGGCCAGAAACACACGAAAGTTAAAAATTTTAATGTTTGAGGCTTTTAGAGGTGAAAAACACCATAAAAATAGGAAAAACAAAAAATTGAAGAGAAAGCATAGGGTCTGAAATAGCTGGATATGAAGAAATATATAAAACGACAGCGGTCGCAAAAGAAAACCCGTGTGGAGTTGCCAATTGTTAGTATGAATCTTTTGTCGGAAAAAGACCACTTTAGCTACGCATAACAAATAGCCCTAACATCAATTATGGCTGCCAATATCTTCAAATCTGTAGTTAGTTGATCAAGACAAAGCTGCACAAATCCAGATCTATGCATAAAAAGACATTAAGCAGTGAAAATAAGATTTTTCTCCATGCATCCAATAGACAAGACAAGAACACTATTTTTGAAAGAATTTTTTATATTAAAGGGCACCTGAGAGGAAAACAAGAAAGGTGTTTCCAATTCTCCTCAATGGGATGGGTTCTTGAAAGTCCTCAACACTTCAGATCTAGAATTTCTCTCTCTTGTTGGTGTAGAAAACCCAGACAAACATAGAACTCAAAGGGAGCTCACAAAGAAAATAATGGAGAATGTGACAATGATAATGGCTTAAAGCCAAACTAAGAGTATAGATCCAAAGTGATCTAACATGCAATGAAAGGTGACAAATGAATAGAAAAACCCTTCTATTTATAACAAAATATTAGGGTAGTCTAGAACTCGGTGCATGAATAAAATATTATTAACCAACTTCTAGAACCACCTTTTAGGAATATTTTATTATATTTGTTGGAGGGAAAAGGATTTTGACTTGGGTCAAATCCTTTATTTATAAATAATAAATAAATAAATGATTTATTTATTATTTTAAGGAAATGGTGGAAATATAATTAAATAAATAATGATTTATTTAATTATTATAAATGATTTAGTCAAATTTAACTAGGAATATTATTTAAATAAGGATTAAATAACTTATTCCTAGGAAATAATCAAATAAATAAGGATTTATTTAATTGATTTCTTTGTTTTGGGTTAAATATGACCAGGAATAATAATTAAATTGATGTTTAACTAATTATTCCTTGAGGAAATATAAACAAATATAGATTTGTTTATTATTTCCTTTTGGGGTTTCCTATTTAGACCATAAACAACTTAATAAAGGTGTTTTACTAAGTTATTTTACATAGTGAAAGCAATTTTACTTAGGGTAAAATTGGTCTTACATGGGGTAATTGGGTCCATCTAATGATAATAGGTTAGATGACCAAAAAATGGTGTAACATGATCGATAATTTTTTATCTTACTTGTTTATGTGATTGTGCGATCGAAATTGATTTTTGCAATTTCTAAAATTTATGCAGTATTTTGTTTTAGTAAATTACAAGATCTGTTGAGTCTATTTCGATATTTCTACACCTCATTTCATTCATTGTGTCGATCACGTACCAGTTTCTCAACAACCACCATCACTTGGAAAATTTATGCCTCCAGATATTAGATGGCAGATGCAAGTCTACATGCCTTGGGGAAACGACATGAGGCTTCTCGAATTCTTCACCATTGTCATGCTGATCTACTAGGTGCACAGTTCCCTTCCCTCCTAGGCATACCCCTCACTGGGGCATTCCCCATTATTGTTGTTTGAGAGCAGTATTTATTTTTCCTTTTAACCCTTGCCTACTTTTCCTTCCAATAGCCCAAGCATACCACTTCATAGGGGTACCCTCTGTCCCGACAACAAATGACCACTTCGCCTTCCATTCCTTGCTCTCCCAATATAAAACTCCAATGATCTACAACTCCCTTAAGAATGACTCACCCAGGTGCACCAACTAGCCAACACTGACACTACACAACATGAACCACCTCCCCAAAACAAAGCCACCACTTCCTCACCCAGCTTATGTCTCCCAAACCAAACAAAAACCTCCCCATTGGTGTGGCCCAAATATGTCTCTCTTCTAACAACACCACGCCACCACACAACCTCTCCTCCCCCTTGTTGCAAGGGCATAAACCATTAACCATCCCAACTTGACAATCAACTTCCTTACTCTGCCTCCCCTTCCTTACAAGGCCATAGGGTGACAAAATCAATAGGAAAAAACTAGACCGAGAAGATTGAAATACCAACAAATCGTCATGCCAAAACAACAACAGAGCAAAACCCCCACACTCAAGTGATAGAGGCGGCTATTGAGCTTGGGCCACCAAGATGACCCACATTGCATATCAATTCCTTCAAACACCCAAGCGCATTCTAGGGAAAATTTTAGTGGTGAAATTTCACAAAAGGTCTATTTTTTGGAATTTTTCTAAAAATATATATTTGCCAATTTGGTTAAAAATTTGCCTAGTTTATATATATATATATATGATTAAATGGATGATATTCGCCAAAAAATTACCAAGTTTAATACTAAATTGCATATTTTTTGTTGAAGGTTCACCTAAATTTTATACATATGAATTTTTCAAACTAGAATAGTTGCATACAATACTATATATGGGAAAAATATTAAATCCTTAAAAAATGCCCTCGCACATTCACCATAATTTATTTTAATCACAAACTGCCTATAGCAGAATTCTACATATAGTAAACAAAGTGAAGGTACCTTCATAAAGGCTCGAATTGTTATGTCCTGGTCTCGATTGGTAACATGTTAACCTTTGCATGCCTTGGCTCACGAGACCAAGGAGAAGCAGTCCCTTCTCTCAACATTATGCCACGAGCTAGGTCCCAAGTGGCATTTTGGGTTACTTGGGGATCCACCAGCCTACTTGACTTGCCTCCTCCATTGAGCGTTTGCACCACCAAGACACCAACGGATGGGGATGGCTCGCTTGCAAAGCCTCCCCTTGCACTTGAACATCCGCCACCTCTAGCAGACCTCTCCTTCATCGCCTTCGAGTTGCACATAGATTCTAACAACAATATCACACTAACTATAATTACGAATTTTCTCATAATAGTCTCCCTTTTCACACCTTGCAAGCATTGTCTAAGACACTTTCACATTTTAATTAGCGTGGAGTGAATATTAGCACCCACGTCCTAGGCATTCGTTCAGATAATTGACACCCTCATTAGAGAATTATTTTAATATTTTTTTAAATATCATACATCAACTCCATATTAAATACTGAAACAATTACGTATAATTCTCAAATTAATATAATTTTTTTAATTTAGATTATTTAATTTCTTTATATAATTTATATTAATTTGAATTACTTTATTTTATGTATTTCTTTTAAACTTTCAATTATTTTATTTTATTTTATATAATAATGTAAAATTAAAATAGCATCTTATTTCTTTTTGTTGATTCACAAAGATGTTTGAACTTGAAATGTCAAAGAACATAACACTTTCATTATCAAAACGATAACAATTCAAATAACTCATATATTTAATATTATTAATTAATATTAATAAATATTTTTGTTATTCATATTTTTAAATTTATTAATATAAATACTAATTATTAATTTAAAAATTTATAATGTTAATTACAGATATACAACATAAAATGTTAAAAAAAAAAAACATCCCATCAAAATAATACATCTAAATTCCATCACTGTGAAAACCAGTCCCATCAAAATAGTACATAATTATTCCATCACACTCAAAAAAATATGGATGGATGCTTTCTCCTTTATTCCATCACACTGAAATTACATGATGAATGTTTTCTCCTTTAAAATTATATATTCAGAGCCCTTTATTCCAGTGATAGCCAAAATATATGGATGTTTCCGCCCTGGACATTATATATTCAGTGCATATAAGATAACATATATACAGCCCAATAAATATAACAGTGAAATTATAAAAAAAAAACAATCATAAATGGAATCTGCCCCGCCCTTTACCAAAAAAAAAAATGTATGACAACCATTATGCGCTCCATATAGCAACTCTAAACCTGAACGTCGCCTTCACTGATCTACAAAACAAAATGAAATCACAGGTAAAGTATTTACATCTCCACAATTGATACTTACATCTCCACAATTGATACGTAAAGAGTGAGTATAACGGTAACAAGCAAGGTATAAATTAAATCTGTACCTTATCGCGTACTCCCTTGAGCTTCCCCTTTATAAAAGCTGCGCGGTATATCTCTCCTTCTATTCCCTTCCTGGCCCACTCACTGCAATTTTTTATCAGTGCATTGTCTATCTCCTTATCAATGCAATGAACAATTAAATTTGACAATAAGCATTCTAACTTTCCCACTGGATCAACTGAATTATCTTCTATGGCTTTCCATATTTTGTACAAATTAATTTTCAAGGCCACTCTCATCCAATCCTTGGAGTCATGTTGACTCTCCCCACATAAATGTTTCTGGCTTTCACTTGCTCCTCCATCTTTTGAAAGTTGTTCCATATCTTCTCTCAATGGCTTTCTAATTTTGCGTTCCAGTAGCTTTTCAGAGCCTTTCCCCCATATGTCTGCAAGAGTATAGAATGCTTTATCTGCTGCTAAACTCACTAATTTGGCTTCTTCATCTGAACGGTCAATAATATCCATAAAATCCCACGCTTGAGAGCAAGCTTTTATAGCATCATCAATAATAGCTTTCTTATCACTACTTCCATTAGAGGAGTTGATCATGCAATATATCAAAGAGGTTGCTCTCATCTTCCGAGACTTATTGCCCAAGTACTTGAAATGTTTTTCTTCTTCCAGTACAGGCCATGTTGCTTCATCTTCAACAGGCTCTGTTTTGTGTTTCATAAATTTGATCAATTCTTGAGTACAACCCTTTCCCTTTTTAATGCCTTCTTTCATATGATTCTCTGTCTGGTTAAAGGCCCATTCATTGGCTATCCACAAGCTGTATGCCAATTCTCCTCGCATTCTAATGATGTCCAAAGCTTCTTTGTACTTGAAAAAATTAGGGGCAGTTCTGGTTCCTGATGTGGGCAATCCAGACAACAAAGCATTCTCTTCTGGGCTCAATAAGAAAGGCCTGATCATTCGCAGAACAAACTCAGAGAGTGACCAACATGCTTTACTGATGTACACTATGAGTTTCTGCAGCCAAATCCGCATGGGCAGAAAGAAGGAATGTAGCCGAATTCTTGCAACTAAAGTGACTATAACCTTCTGCAATATCATTCTTCCACGAATTCTTGTCTTCATATACAGTTGGCTTTTGGACTGTGTATCCAAATCCTCTTTCACTTCAGCAATAGTCCTGGTCCAAAAATCCTCCATGTAAAACAAAACCTCCACACTTTTCGGAAAATACATAACTGATGTGAACCATCTGAACAAAACAACCATCCACCCCACTATCACGAAGGCAAACTCAACAGCAACAGTGAATTTCCTAATGATATCATAATCTGATTGAAGTTGAATGTATCTCACTTTAATGAGTATGATCACAACTGAAACTGACACCAATAGGCCTGCCAATGCACTGAAAACTGATCTGGCCATAATGTAGTCAGGTCCAGAGGCACGAGTCACAATCCAACATTTGAAGATGTGATCCTCAATACTCTGGCACTGTCGCTGCTCAGGGCAACTAGATTCACAACACGAGAGTGCTGAAGGAACCTTCTGAGACATGACCTTGCGGATGCTTTGACCAGCAAAGACAGCACAGCTCAAGAGCAGAAGCAACAATGTACTATCAATGAATAGAATAGTGGAGGAGACCATGAACCATAATGATTGGCCTCCTTTATATGCCTCCTTTGATTTCCAAACGAAGTAAAGCTCAATGGCCACATGGAAGAGGACAACCAATATCAATGCTCCAATATCGCTCCACACAGTAGACCAGCGAGAACGGACCATTTGGGGAATCAAATAGCTAAGGAAAACACATATCATAAGCCTTGCAGAATCAGTTACCAACTGATCTGCTTCCAACAAATTTTCGACATCATTTTCTTTTTGGGATTTGTTGCCCTGATAACTGATATGGGAATAATCAATCAAGCCGAGAAGCTGGATAGTAAGGGCGCTCAGAACCAGAGCTTCTGCAGGAATCCAGAGTGCCTTCCTTTTGAATGCCTTAATCACATCCCATAAAAGCAATATTATAAATACAACTGCGCAAGCACACGATGCCAACAGATTGAGAAGCTCGTAATCCATATTGGAATAGCAATCCCAACTTACAAGGTATGCCTATGCCTAACCAGCAAAAATATATGTTTCACTAGGAGATTGACAAAATATATGTTTTTATTAGTGTTTCCATTGGCATTCACATATAACCAGCAAAAAGCAAGGGCGCTAGTGGTCACTTTTGACGAAGTGTGGACTAAATAAAACGCTTTATACCAAACCCATAGAACGGGACAAAGTGCTGGGTCATCCTTTTCAGATAAAGTGTTTTTCAGTATTCTCTTGAAATGAAATTCTTTGCATCACAGAAGAGAATAAAATATCAAAAATAAATTAAGCAAATTTAAAATTTTAATGTAAAAGTTAAATGCATAGTTGTTTTTTCTTTTATGAAAGTTAGATGCAGCATGGGGAGTACAAGTTTGTTTTGTTTTGTTTGTTTGTTTTTTTGGTTTTTTTTTTTTTTTTTAATAGATATTTTAGTTATAAATACAAATTATTTATCTTAAATATTCTTTAAATAATTATAATTGTTATTCACTTATTGGTTATTGGTTATTGATATACTAATGTAGTGAGACTTTTTGAAAGCTTTTTCTATGGATTTAAAAGACTCTTAAAAATATAGTTCCTAGCTATGAAACACAGCCTCTTTCTAATGAATTGCTTGTGTTCATTCTTCATATAGGTTAGGTAGGAGAGAATGTAGAAATTTGCTGAATAATGATTATTTATCCACCGAGATTACCCTGATCACATATTAATTCGAATTCATATGCAACACATAATCTCTTCCACTCAGATCATCACACATGCAGAAATAAAACAAGCGATAGCACATCAATTCATCATACACATTAACACAGTATGTATGGGGAAAGCTTATAGCTGAAAACCCCACTCTATTGTGTGTATTATAATGGAGAAATCATGTAACAAACTCAAGACAATACTCCTCTATTCACAAGTACTAAGATTTTCCAAGTTATAATACAAACTAGTTTGGTTTTGAATGCCATCGTTCAAAACTCACCGCCAATTGCCTTGACTCTATTGCACAATCTAGGCCTGTCTATATATAGATCCAAGGTTCGAATCTCCTTGGCTTGACTGCGCAATTGTCATGGACAAATCCTCCAAGTGTGGTGCAAATCTCATGCACAACCGATGTCGCCACTGATAGCTAACTCCACCCTTTCATCTACCTCTTTCACTGGTCTCCACTGAACTGATCATGCACTGTAGTGAACTGATGTGTTCCTGAGTTGAATAATGAGTTACTAATTAATGAATTAAATAATATTTAATTCACTCCACTCATTACTAGTTGATTAGCTAGTTAAACTAATCTCAACTAGTTCAACTAAGTTAAACCGAACACAACTCCACTAGCGGTCTCATTAACTCCACCAAACTTCTGCCACTGAAGTCCTAACTGAAGTCAACCATGCATGTGCTCACCAAACCCTTAGGAATAGCGTAATTCCTCTGTCAGATGCATGAGCCACTTCCAAGGCTCGAACTGAAGTGCTCCAAGAGAGTAAACCGAAGTTTAGAGTCTAAATATTATTAAGGGTAAATAATATTTGACTTCCCTATTTTAAGGAGAGGCAGTCTAAAAATAGACTTCGACCTATAGGTCCAAAAAATAGAGTCCCATCTATTTTTACCAACATGACCAATACTCCAAGAATAACATACTGCAATCCCCGGATCATGCTCCATATGTCTAAAAATAGACATAGTCTAAAAATAGATTTTGCGCCAGAATTTGCCTGCGGGCCCACTTAGTGAAGGCGACTTCATTTCACTAAGCTCCATCATCTTGCTGCATTTTCAACACTCCCTCTCAGCAAGATATGGATTATCCGCAACCCCTATCCTACCTCTGTGGAATTCGAACTTGCTCCTGGTGAGTGCCTTCGTCAGGATGTCGGCATCTTGATCCTCCGTGGGAACATATGAAAGCATCATGATTCTCCGCTGAACACAATCTCTGATATGATGGTACCTGATGTCGATGTGTTTGGATCTATCATGAAATACCGGATTAGCCGAGAGTTTAATGCAACTCTGGTTATCACAGTAAATCACCGTAGGCTCCAAATGCAACCCGAACAATCCAACGAGGATCTTCCTCATCCAAATAGCCTCGCATGCAGCCAAGCTTGCTGCCATGTACTCGGCCTCTGCTGAACTGAGTGCCACGGATCTCTGCTTCCTGCTGTACCAGGAAACTGATGTCGACCCAATGCTGAAAACTCCTCCAGAAGTGCTCTTCCGGTCTGTTGGGCTCCCTGCCCAATCTGCATCAGTGAAACCAGAAAGCTTCACTCCATCCTCCTGTCCGTACCATAGACCATATCCCGATGTGCCTCTGATATAGCGCAATACATGCTTGCCCGCCTTCCAAAAGAGCTTGGTAGGCTTAACCATAGCTTGCGAAAGCTGGTTAACTGCATAGCATATATCTGGTCGTGTATTGACCAGATACATAAGCGACCCCACCAACTGTCGATAGACAGTGGCATCCACTACCTCCGCTGAAGTAGCATCCTCCTTCCTCCAACCACCAAGAAGAGGAGTGTCAATAGGCTTGCAGCCTTGCATGTTGAACCTCTCCAGAATCTCCCGGGCATACTTGCCCTGAGAAACAAACAGTCCTCCGCTGCGCTGCCAAATCTCCAATCCCAGGAAATAATGAAGGATGCCCAAGTCCTTCATTTCAAGCTCTCGTGCAGATCTCCTTGCATGAAAGTATCATTGCTCATCGCCCGATCAAAATCGAGGATCATCTACATACGATGCGATGATCGACGAGTTCCCCTCCACCACAATGCGAGTACGGAGTTTGGATCCGCCTCACTCTTGGAGAATCCAAGCCGGGGTGAAGTATTTGTCTATGCGAGTGTACCAAGCACGGGGTGCTTGCTTCGGCCGTGCGGTGCGGTAAAAAGTCGGCACACATCGACTCGGCCAAAAAAGATCTCGAAACCTTCGGTGCTCTATGTACACACACCTCCTCAGCAATAACTCCATTGAGGAACGCGATCTTCACATCCATGCGATGAATGTGCCACCCCACATCGGCGAGAGAGCAAGGATCGTCCATATGGAAGAGTACCTGGCGACAGGTGCAAAAGTCTCCTCATAATCGATCCTCTCGATCTGTGAGAAGCCACGGGCGAAAAATCTCACCTTATACTTCTCCACACTCCCTTCAGCTGCCTGCTTCACTTTGTAGATCCATTCCGAACCCACCACTAATTTCCCTTCTGGTCTTGGGACAATCTCCCATGCACTGTTTCCGACGATCGAATCATATTCTTCAATCATGGCATCTACCCATGTGGGTTCCTCCACAACTTCCTCAAAAGAGGATGGCTCGTCACAACACATTCACTCACAAGAGAGCCATGTATCCGATGTGCGATCTGATGTTGCCCTCTGTTTGTGCTATGCGCTAGGTCGTGCAGAAACCTTCTGCATCTCGAGCCGGTCACTCAGCTTCTATGGTCGCATGCGCCCTGCGATGGTTGGCGGCGCCAGGTGGTTTCTTCCACTCCATGAACATCCTCTTGTGGCTGATCCACATCCTGAGGCTCATCCTTAGGAACTAATAGCTCCTCATCTGCATGCAAGTGTGGCTCCCTCTCAAGCGAACACTTCATGGCTTTCTCCTCATGAAATTTGATATCCCGTCGCACAACAGTCTTGCGACTGTCTGGAAAATACACATGATAGTTGCGGGGTGTATCAGTGTACCCCACAAATATCCCAACCTCTGCGGTCGGATCTAGCTTCTTCCTGGCATCCTACGTCACATGAATGTAAACAAGTGAACCAAAAATCCTCAAATGGGAAATATCAAGCTTCTTACCAGAAAACGCCTCCTCGGGAGAATAAGCCTCCTCGGTGTACTCATGCCAAGAACCTTGTGAGGACAACGGTTCTACACATGCTTGTTGTATTGCATGCCTCGGCCCACCAGTGAAGGGTAGGCCACAGTCATGCAACATCGCCGTGCGGCACCCACGATCGTTCTGTTCTTCGCTCGACCACCCAGATTACACTTTGGGTTATGGGGTGCGATGAGCTCTCTCCGAATCCCTTTTGCGTTGCAGAACTCCTTGAATTTAGCCGAGATGAATTCACCACCATTGTCGCTCCTTAGAGCAATCATCTTCTTCCTCGACTCCTTCTCGACCAGTGCTTTAAACTCACAAAACTTCGCGAATGTATCACTCTTCTTCTGCATGAAGAAGATCCAGCACTTTCGAGAGAAATCATCAACAAAGATCACATAGTACTTGTGCTTTGCTGTCGAAGCTACAGAGAAAGGACCACACACGTCTGTGTGAACTCTCTCAAGGATCGTCGTGGCGCAACTATCCTTCTCGTGAAAGGTGGCTTTCACATATTTTCCCAAGGTACACCCCTTGCACTAATCTGATTGCGCAAGAGTGCCCTTAGGAAGCCCAGTAAAAATCTGCTGCAAGATCTTCAAAGCTCCATGGTGAAGGTGGCCCAATCTCCTGTGCCACAGTTCGCCCTCATCATCCCGACTCACCACTTCTCTCGCTTTTCATGCCATTGCTGCGCAGCCATCTACTTGCAACTAATAAAGGTTCTTGACTCGAACCCCTATCTTCTGGGTCTCTCCAGTTGTCTTACTACGCAGGAAAGATTTTCCTTCGCTGAAGACAACATCATACCCCTTGTCTTCCAACATCGCCACAGAGATCAGGTTCTTCATCAATCCTGGAACATGCATGACATCCTTTAATATGAAGGGTTTACCAGACTCCCTCTCAAAGGAAATGGTCCCGATACCGGTCGCATTGTATCTACCATCATCGCCATCTCGATGTGCACACCCGGATCTTTGTCCTCCGGATACGGTAATCCCGATCTCCCGTCATGAAATGACGCACCGTTGTCCAAGAACCACACCGATCCCATCACACTTGAAACCAAGCATGCAATCGGTGAAAAGTCAAGCTCGAACTGTGAAGCCAAAGCTTCTCCATCTGCAGATCTTCCCGCTTGCTTGTTCTTCTTCTTCTTTGGACAATTTGTAGCATAATGTCCGTGATCATGGCAGTGAAAACACTTCACTTTCACCATATCCTTCTTCTTGCCCTTAGCACCAGAATGAGAGGTTTTATTACCCTTCCCCTTCTTTTCTTTGGCCACCAAAGCGCAATTTTCTTCATAAGCTCCCTTTGATGAAGATCCATCTCGAGTAGTCCTCCTTATCTCCTCCTGCATGAGATCCGCCCAAAGGCGCTCCCATCCCGGTAGCTTCTCCCGACCATTGAAACTATCTTGATATGAGTGCCAAGCCTTCGGAAGACCAAGGAGAGCCGAAAGATTCAACCATGTCCTCATCACCAAGCATTTCCACCCCCACACTTCCCGACTCATCTCTACCATTGAGTGAACTTCGTGAGGTATTTGGCGATACTGTCGCCTTTCTCCATCTTGATGTTCCTGAGCTTATCTTTGAGCGCCAGCTTCCTTTGGCCACTCTTACTCTGGAATAGATCCGTCAAAGCTTTCCACATTAAAAATGGAGAAACCTTTCCATGCAGGCTGGATACAATATGATCCTTGACGCCCTCCAACAGGATCCTTCGACATTTCACCATCTTCTTTTGCCATACTTCGACTTCAGCAGGATCAGTGGTCTCTTGGACATCCGTATCTACGAACTCCTTAAGACCATTATATTCTAATAATTCCTCCATGCAATCCTTCCATGCAACATAATTCGAACTGCCTTCAAGAGCATATTCGAGTCGCAAATCGTTGAAAGACATTTTCAACTCTGGCACCAAGAAAACAAAACTGCTGCAAAATTCGAATTCCACCTCAAAGCTCAACCGCTCTAGATCTGTGAGAAAAAATTATTTCTAGCATAGATATTATTTGTAAGGGGCATTTGCGGATATATCATATAAAGAAAGGATGGATCCAAAGGCTACAGCCAGGCTTAAAACTGCAATCTCTGCAGAAATAAGTTTGTAATTCAGCAGCAGTGATCAATCTACTAGACGCTTCAATAGCCTCGATACCATGTAGAAATTTGCTGAATAATGATTATTTATCCATCGAGATTATCTGATCACATATTAATTCGAATTCATATGCAACACATAATCTCTTCCACTCGAGATCATCACACATGCGGAAATAATAGAAGCAATCTCACATCAAATCAATCACACATTAACTCAGTATGTATGGGGAAAGCTTATAGTTGAAAACCCCGCAGCTATTGTGTATGTTATAATGGAGAAATCATGTAACCAAACAAGTACAATACTCCTCAAAAGTACTCAGTACTTTCTCATAAAGTCACACACAATCTGACTCAATTTTGAACAAGTCACTGGTTCAAAACTCCCCGCCAATTGCCTTGCCTCTATTACGCAATCATGGCCTGTATATGAAGAGATCCAAGGTTCGAATCCCCTTGGCTTGACTGCGCAATTGTCATGGACAATTCCTCCAAGTGTAATGCAAATCCCATGCAAAACTGATCCTCCAACTGATAGCTATACTCCCCCTTTCATCTACCTCTTCCACTGGTCTCCACTGAACTGATCATGCACTGTAGTGAACTGAAGTGTTCTTGAGTTGACTAATGAGTTAATATTTAGTAAATTAAATATTATTTAATTTACTCCACTCATATCTAGTTGATTAGTTAGTTAAACTAATCTCAACGAGTTCAACTAAGTTAAACCGAACACAACTCCACTAGGCTGTCTCATTAACTCCACCAAACACGCCATTGTAAAAAATTCACTTGGAAGTCAACCGGCCATGAGCTCACCAAACCCTTAGGAATAGCGTAATTCCTCGATCAGATGCATGAGCCACTTCCCGAGCTCGGCCAGGGATACTCGCAGAGAGTAAAGGCGAAGTTTGAGCATCAAATATTATTAAGGGTAAATAATATTTGACTTCCCTATTTTAAGGAGAGGCAGTCTAAAAATAGACTTCGACCTATAGGTCCAAAAAATAGAGGTCCATCTATTTTTACCAACATGACCAATACTCCAAGAATAACATACTGCAATCCTCAGACCATGCTCCATATGTCTAAAAATAGACAGAGTCTAAAAATAGACTTTGCGCCAAAATTTTCCTGCGGGCCCACTTAGTGAAGGCGACTTCATTTCACTAAGCTCCATCATCTTGCTGCATTTTCAACAGAGAATATGCTTGTTTTTTCTATTAATAATATGAGTGATATAGTTATGAATGTTGCCCCTTATTCAAATCAGTATGTAGGAAAGCCATCCATAGGCATAGATGCATTAAACAATTTAATGTGTAATGTTTTAACATTTTGTAATATTAAATATTGGATGTTTATATTCCAAAGGAAATTAGAGATGTCTAAATCTAAGATGAAATTAAATATGTCTTCTAATTGTAAGGCTTGAACATTTTGTGAAATTAAATATATCTTAAGATTCAAAGGAAATCAAAGAGGTCTAGATCTAAGATGAAATTAAAGATGTTCTCTAATTGCTAAAAAAATTGACATGAAGTAGAAAATAGCTAGAGGATACGCCAACATCTAGTTAAATAGCCAACCAACTTGTAAATGGATTTCCAAGTCTTACTTGGAATTCATGGAAGTGGCCTTAATAAAGGACAAAATAAAAGAGCTTCTAAATTCTCATATTCCTCAAGAAGATATAGTAAAATCCTTTCCCTTGCAATTCTAAGAATCTCCCATTGGGTAGATGTGGATGATTTGGCTTCCTTGTTCATGATCCAACTTTCAAGAAATTTGGTTCTATAGAAAAAATATTTTTTTCTATATGTAGAATTGCTTATAAAATTTGGGAAATATGGTGATTCTTCATGTATTAAATATTACATCTATTCTTTTATGAAATAAAGCAGTATTATAAAAAAAAACATAACTCTTGTAGGAACGTCTTTAGTTGTTCTTCTAATCCTCCCAATTCCTTTTGGCATAGAGATAAATATTTTGTGTCTCTCACATACAATCTATTATTAAATATTACTCCACAAAAAGTAGCAACAACATCGATGAGCCTTCACCAATCAAGGTTTGCAAGGAAGAAATCCAAGACCTGTTAAAGAAAGGATTGATAGAGTTGTCAAGAATCTCTTGTTCTAGGAATTCTTCTATGTTGACAAATATTTAGAAAAAAAAAGGAGGTAGGATGAGACTAATTATGTGTTACAAATCTCTTAATAAGGTTCTAAATCCTATTAGGTATCCATTACATGATAAAGCATCATTATTGTATTAGATCAAAGGAAAAACTATCCTGCGTAAATATGATCTCAAGTTTATTTTTTAATAGATTGGAATTATTATTGAATATAGACATAAAACAACATTTGTTGTTCCACATGGTCATTATTGGTGGAAACCAATGTCATTCAAATTGAAGAGTGCGTTGAGTGAATTCCAAACATGGATGGAGGACATCTTTAGATATTTTCTTCAGTTAGTCATTTATATTGGTGACAATCTAATATGTACCAAAAATATCCAAGAACACGTGAAACACCTTTAGAATTTTTATGAACTTATCTTCCAACATGTCTATTTTTATTTGCCTCAAAAATGAAAGTGGGAAAAACAAAAGTTGAATTTCTATGTTTAAAGATAACAAAGGATAAGTTCTGCTACAAGATCATATTATGGAGTATTTTGATAATTTACTAGATTATATAATTGACAAGACATAGCCAAAAATAATTCTAGGTTTTATCAATCATGTCAAAGCTTTTTATAAAGGGCAGGCTGCAATTAGCTTTACTCTATAACATCGCCTACTGAGACCCTCTAGCATTGGCATTAAAAAATGATAAAGTTGGTCAAATATACTAAAATGAATTAGATTTTGCATCATTGACTACTAAAGGTTGGGCATGCTAGCGACTAACTAAAGGGAAACCCCCTTCTGGGGTCTAGGAATATCTCACACATGCCTAGTGAATGTCGATACAATTTTTTGAAGTGCTGCACCATCAAGTGTATGATTAAGATCATGGGATAATGAGCTAACATCAAGCACACAAGAAAAAACCAAGTTAAATAGCTTCAAGGTCTCCCTCTACATTATTTGAGGGACCTAATAATGAGAAAAATTGATCTACCACACCATTCAAATATATGTGTTGAATTCAAAAGAGGAAGACCTACCAAGGCTAAGGTGATGATGAGTCATCTACAAAGGTACAAGGTATATAGTATAATGTGATTGGTAGAGATTGACACCAATGTGGGAAAAGAGTGATTTGATGGGTGGACCAATAACTTCCCTTGTCAAAGCATAACATGCAAATTTGACCAAGAAGCAACTTAAAACATTCTATATGTAACAATTAATTAATAGGAAAGGGGGTTTTCAAAGACATATTAGTAAACCAATGGAACTTAGAGGGGATGACATATTGTAATAAGAATCAGTGTGCTTCTAAATAAAATTCATGGGACATAATCATGATTCATCTATGATGCTCTGAAAAAGGGTAATCAATAATGATACCATTGATGGAACAAAGTACAACAAGTACAAGGCCCTCTTACAGTAAACCAATATGCTATAAGAGGAGGGGGGGGTGTGGGGGGCTTTGGGGGGACATAGGTTGGAATCATGAAAATGATAAACACAAGTGGTGTTTTCTCTGGTATGAAGACAAACTAGAATCCCAATCCAAAAGGGATTAAATAGCATGGACATTGAAATGTAAAATGGATAATGGTGCTAAAGTGCCTATGTGAGGAAGTTCTAACACTTGATAGATGGAAAATGAAAAATATGGATGGGTTGATCCAGTTATGAAAGTACGGGGGTCCCTAAGGTTATCTCCACTAAATGATAGGAAAATGCAATGAATATGATAGTGTTGCTTACATGTGAAATTCCACAGGGAATGGGTCCAAAGGATACCAAATAAACATGAGTAAAGGTTGCTAACTCATGACGAGCTTCCACACATGAGCCAAAAATCATAAATACAAGGTGATTTTAGAGTAAGAGAAACAAATATGAAGAAAATTGATTTGAGAAGAAAGGAACTTGACACCTCATCGAAAAATTGGCTTCCA
Source organism: Pinus albicaulis (assembly GCA_034641835.2). Classification (NCBI taxonomy): domain Eukaryota; kingdom Viridiplantae; phylum Streptophyta; class Pinopsida; order Pinales; family Pinaceae; genus Pinus; species Pinus albicaulis. The sequence continues at coordinate 599,872,835 of CM076575.1, read as the reverse complement.
AGTGAAGTATCAAATATGACAAATCTAAACACAACCCATTTGAAGACATGGAAAGATATTTCCAAAGGTGTTGATGGTTCATCAAATAGAGCTAGGATGAGCTCATAATGTTCAAGTGAAAATTTGTGGAATTTTATATAAAAGGACTTTTCCATCTAATTCCAAGTCATTTGTGCATTAGTTTGTAGAAAGCTTGGAGAGGAGGAGGATGCCTTAAATCTTGGCAAGCTTGTTATAAATAAGCCAACTAGTTGAATTTGGATTTGTAAATTTAAGGTAGGTTTCCTTACCTTAATTATCTAAGGATGGTTGGGAAAGGGATAAATAGGCTGGAGAAAAGTTCCCTAATGCTTCATGGATTAATTTTTAATGGTGAATAATTAAATCAAGAAAGAATGAGGGGATGAACTACTAAAGGAGGTACAGAGTCAAACCCCCCAACCAATTCAAACAAGGGGAAAAAATGGTAAGTGTGGAAATACTGCCCAAGGAATGAGGAAATTTTTTACCATACCTATACCTTTGGGGCCTAGGCTGAGAGTGGATAATACTGAAATGTAAAATTGGATAGAGGGGCCAACATGCCTCCAAGCATGAGATATTTCCCTGAAATATATGATGATGGATGGTTTTAATTGGGTATGAAAAGGTGGGAATTACGCCCCATATTCCATATGTGTGTAGCATGCTAAGGGCTTTCCCTAGGTGGTATCCATACACATATGCACCAAGCATATATATTGTAAAATGATGTAGTGTTTTATGCATAGAACCCTCCATCTGAAGAGGATTAGCTAAGGGGAAGATTGTTATGGACATGTCAGATGTATCTAAAGTAGGGGATCCAAACAATTTATTAATGATGATACTACATCATTGTATAAATAATGCCATTATTATTATTTTTGTGTTTCATGTTGCTACCACTATATTTATGTTGGTTATCTTCTTATGAAAAGAATGGATGAATACACTGGGAGAAAGGAAATGGTCGAGTGCCAATATCACTTGGTATTGCATAAGTGGGTTTAAATTTATAATTTCTTAAAGAGGTGTTGCAATGCCAAGGAGTGGCATGAAATATATTGAACAAATTCTCATATGTACGAGACTAGGGTAAACAACACAGTTGTTAGAGGGACAGGTCATAGAGGTAAGACACAAGATTTATTAGGTGGGTTATTCCCAGGGTGATCTGGAGTGATATGGGAGTTTGTAGGTTCTTCATGATGGTGAGTAATAAAGGTACTAGAGTTAACACTTCCAAATGAAATACGACAATTTAGGAAAATATATCCTTCTAGACTCTTAAAAATGTATGCCCCCTTACCAAAAACTTGTTCAACAATGTAATGGGCACAAGCTGGATGTGGTCCATATTCCTAGGTTAGAAGTAATAGATTATTGAACTAATCTACTTTAATATGAATGGTATTTTTATTACATAACATATTCATCATAGGGACTTGGTTATTGTGACAAGAAGTAGGAACAATGATGAATATCATCCCATGGATAGTCTTGTGTGGTAAGGGACTCCATAGTCCACATCAAAATGAAATATTTGAATGCAAGACTACAAAGGACCACTTGACATAAAAAATCAAGAAGTCTATGAATAATCATTAGAGAGACATGGTTCACATGCTCAACATTCATAGAGTTAGAATAAATATTAGTCAATGAAAGTTCCACAAATGTTGAGGCCAAAGCGACATAGGAAATGGAATAAATGTTCAAATGTACACTGTCAAGCACTCTAGGGAGTCTAAAAATATTTATCTCATGGATGATGAAAAATAAAGGATCTGTAAAGTTTTATATACCATTTCCACATCAAGGGGACTAATCTCAATGATTAATTGATTGGTTCCCTACCATGGCATAGAATATTTTCCAAGGGTCACAATTAGAGGAATATAAATTTTGTTACGAGCAACTTGTAATTCACGAAGAAAAAAGAGTATATCACAAAAATGTGGAATGTGAGGGAAGTGATGGGAGTGGTGATACATTTCACACAAAGTGCATGGGTGGTTTGTGCATAACTTTTTGTTCTTCTTAGATTAACCAAGGAGAGTAACTTGCACTTTGGGGGCCATTGGTTCTAACTAAAGCTCATCCAAGTTGATGATCCCTTTTAAACCAAGGAACCGAGGACAACTATTGGTTGTATGACCTTGAATATTTCACAAAACACAAGGAGGTGGAGGATTTGGTGCAGAAGTTTAGGTGGTCATAGTTGGTGTTGCCTTCTTAGTCCCCCCATTCTTCTTAATCTTGCCTCCCTTTCTAGTTTCTTTTAGAACAAGAATAGACTATGATTAAAGTTGCCATGGAACGTGAGTAATATAAGGGACCATTAGAATACATTGGATGGTAGTTGAAGTTACATAAGATTTTAGGTGGTTTGGCGGGGGTGGTTGGAGATAAAGGATCAAGGTATCAAATCGAAACCACCAAGGTGATGTGGGGAAAAATCAATATATTCATTATAGGCACACTAGCCTTTCCATAGGTGGGAATAAGAAAGGTATATTATTGAATGGATAGTGACCTGGGTGGACCCCCCCAGTTATATGGGTCGAATTTGTAATAGTAGAATGCTAAGTAGTTGACTGCTAGAAAGAAAATTTATGATGTTGAGAAGCTTGGGACTCAAGCACCATGCGCACATGAGAGGTGATCCCTTTTAGACCAAGGAAATGGGGACAACTATTGTTTGCATGACCTTGAATATTGCACAAAGCACAAGAAGGTGGAGGATTTGGTACAAAAGTTTGGGTGGCCACAGTTGTTACGCATCATTTTGTCACCATGACACTTGACCCTTTAAATGGATCTCTCGCCATCCATAAACATGTTTCAATGCACTCCCTTGAAATTTCAAAGTCCAATATCCTTGAATAAAAGATGAATTTTGGGTAACAAGTCCTTTTAACTTGTTTACTATGATCTGCACTCTTTTCCTAGTCTGTTTCTGCACATGTGCAGTTTCTTCCATTGAAACCTGCAGAGAATTGTGCTCTATCTTCCACTGTATACCGCGTGCATGACTTAATGAAAATTAAAAATAAAAAGTAACTTCTAGAAGCCTTTTTGGGTGGTTATATCCGAACTAAAAGCTTCTAGGTCATATATTTTCAAGCCTTACCCCTCACATCATGGAGCTAATTCCCTTTGATCAAGGAACCCTCATTAGAGAAATTTTGAAGTCTAAAATGGACCTTCTAAGAAAAATGTACAACCAAAATAAACTTTATAAGAACCAATAGGATTCAAGATAATGATGTCAACCATGGGGGATGATTCACCATTTTTTGGGGTAAAAAATTAAAAGGATTAAAAAATAATAAAACTACTTTTTCACTTGTATTTTCAACTTATATCCCTAAAGTTTTACTCAAATTTCGAGCGAGATTACTTGTTGGATGAAAAAATTAATTCATCATCCAAGGAGTACCCATGTTGCATATTTTTGATGGACACTACTACATGAAAAATAAGAAATACATGAAACGACATGATTGGGAATACATTTTTCATGTAGTAGGGTCCATCGAAAGTATGCAACATGGGTACTCCTTGAATGAGGAATAAAATTATGCATCCAACGAGTGTTCCTGATTGAAACTTGAGTAAACTCATGTTATGCAGTAAAATCCTCTCTCCGGATAGAGATGATCCCTCTAGCCCTAGGATGGGTCTAGTAACAACAGGGAACAATCTAGTGCCTAATTTCCTAAATTTCAAATGGAAACTGATCATATATAGATGACCTACCTCGATCTTATGCTTCTCCTAGCTCAAGTCCTTTGATCCTTTGCACTTCTTAGTCAGATCCTCGCTATCTCCAACACTTAGTTACTTGCAAAAGAGATAAAACAACACAAAATTTGAAAGCACAACATATATCTTGCATAAATAGTCTATCTAGTTGATCAAGGAGTAATAGAAATCAAATCATACATCATAGACAAGAGTGGAAAGTAAGAATCAGTTGTATCATATTAATATAGAGAGGGAGAGTTACAACCTGCTCCTTGATGTCGCAACTCTCCTTCAATGGGTATATATCCAGACACGTCTCCAAAGTGCTCATTTCAAATTGATACGAAAAGTCCAAAGGTCTCAACTCTCCTTCAATGCCTATAGCAAAAATTCTCTCTCTGTTTTTCTTCTATCTCTGTTCTAACTAGCAGAGGTATGGGAGGATGTCCATTTTATAATGAAGGGAGAGGGAGCATGGATCCACATAAGGTGGGGAAATGATTTATCTCCTTGGGTGGTTCCTCTTTTGTAGGAACAAGAAGCCCAAAGGGAGAAGCCGGACCCTATCCCCATGAAAAAAAACCAGCTCTCCACCCACAAAGCTTCTAGATCTCGAAGCTTCGTTTCCATTTTTAAAAACCTTCCAGAAGTGGATCGGTGCAGGTATGACCTCCTTCCCAGTGTCAATCGGCGTTGCTCCAGACTAAAAATGAGGCATCGACATGAGTGATACAAACAAATGGCGTGCTGCTCCAAATTAACATGTTTTCAAGGAGCTACTCCAAGAATGGTTAATAGAGAGTTTGTTCAGTATACTGTAAGGGATATAAAATTACATTTTTATGATGGAAAATAGACACAGGTGTCATTGTTAAAGGACCTCCATGATTCGGGAATAGGGAGTAGAGGGATAGTGACAAGCATGAAGGCCGAATGAGAGTGAGGGGCGAAATTATTTACAAGTACGTGCTAGGATCAAGATGTCATCTTCGGAAAAATGCGAAATCAAGCACATATATACATAATTGACATCTCTGAGATAAACACATGATATGAGGTATGGATGCATCCATCCATAAAAGAGATCATGAAAATGGATCTGTGGTATGGTCACAGCCATACAGATAAAAGAGTCATGTGTACAATCATGAATAATACATATCACCTCGTAGCCTAGACTTTATCAGATAAAACCTAGGGTCTTGCGCTCTATCATGGCTCGATCTAGTATAAATTCAAGCATGTGAATGAGAGAGTTGAAGTCAAACATGCAAGAAAATCATCTGATTAGTAGCCAATGATGTAAACTATTAACAGGCGCGAGAGAGACCACCAATAATGACAATTTCCCGCAAGGTACTAGCAATACAATCCACGATATGTGAATACGAAGTTGATGTTGAACACTGGTGAAATCATTTGATCAAAGGTCAATGATGTAAACTTGTCATCGGACATGAACAACCTGCCATTAGGGCATGTAGACTCTAAGGTACTTAAAAGGGATCTTCAGATCTACTTCTAGGATGATGAGTTGAAGTCGATAGGAAGCGATCCACTGAAGAAGGGCCATAATGTGTCCCACATCATCGACACGAGACAAAGGAAATAAGATAATGATGAAAGTGAATAGAGAACCAAGCATTGAATAAGACACAGAAGGAAATTCTCTTGAACATATCAGCGACACGACTTTGGAGTTTGGAAGTATTTGACTCAAATGGAATCAGAGGTCATGTTGATGAAATTGGTAATTGAATGAGAGGCAAACAGGTTTCCCAAACCCATGGAGGAAAAGTGACGAATGTAGGATGTCCACAACCTAACATGAAACAGAGGATGTGTCATGTTCAAAAGTGACATACTGTCAACACAAATTATAAATTGTTTCATTTTCCCCCATCATTTATGGTGAGTACCCAATTATTTTTTAGTACAAGCTTGAAGGGGATAGTATATGTTTTTCATATAAATTTGTCCTTTGGATAAATCCATCCTAGTACATTTTACAAGCCCTAGGAAGGAAGAACTCGGTGTCATCATGGTGATGAGTCCAATGCAGTTAAATTTTAAAGATTCCGACAAAGGTGGAACTCAGTAACTTTTCATGTTTAGATAGTTTGAAAAGAGGTGAAAAGAAAAATCCAGATGGCCCTTTTCATAAATAGTCCCCCAAATCCGAAAAGGTAGAAAAGAAAGCTCGAGAGAACCTCTTAGCTGTGATTGAATAAGGTATTCCTTTTTTGTAAATAATTTATCCCAGCTTGAAAAAGGGGTAAACATATACTGGGTAAATAACGTTTTCTGCACTTTAACGAGTTCAAAACGACAAGAACTCGACAATATTTTTATGTTTAGAGAGTTAGAAAAGAGATGAAAAATGACTCCAAGGGGTGAATTTTTCATTTATTTTTACCGAGTCTGAAAAATTTAAAAAACTGGAACTCGTGTACGTGTCATCCACTAAGAAATTAACCCTATCACTACACAATAACAAACCCATTATCTATTTTCGAGCTAAAATTCATTAACATATATTAAAATATGATAAAAACCCTAAAAGTGACCTTGAACACTTATAAAAATGAGGAAAGTAAAAAAAAAATTTATTATTTACCTTCACAAGCTTTGGAAGAGGTTTTTACCCTCATTTACCTCAGTTCTTCAGGAGAAGACTGTGGGAGATCTAGGAGGCTGATCAACGAGCCATCAACATTAGGTAATAGGCACACTCACCCTTTGTGTTTTCGTACCTGTTTTGATATTTTTTACACAACATAACATTCTTTTGGAGAAGATAATAAATCATGGAGTCATAGCGGATTAGTGTGGGGACCCCATATCGGTATCGCGTCGATCTGTCATTTTGAAAATTGGTAGAGCGCTAATCAGCGTAGCTATTTTTAAAACGACCGCACCGATCGCAGAGAGAGAAAAAAAACATAAAAAATTCTCAAAAAATATCCACTTAAAAATGATTTCCAAGCATGAATATTGACCAGAGTTTGTGCAAATGTTATGACAGGAAGGAAAATACTGAGCAATCATGGTGATTGAGTGGAAAGAGAGAGATCAAAATGAAGTAGACAGAGAGGTTATGGAAAATCGGGATTACCTCACTTCTTTGAGGAACTGTGGGCTCCTCAAATTATTTATGACCTCGGGCTTAAGAGCGTGGCCTGATTTATTATAGTACTTGATAAGAATTTTGGATACGAGATGGGAGAGATTCATCCTTGGTGACCAAGAGCTAAAAATTGAAATGGATGACATTTACCTCATCACCAACCTATTACATAGAGGAGCATGGGAATGACTCACTGGGGCCTGAATCATGGGCAGAAGTATGGATATTCTTATAAGGAGGGCATGTTCAGAGTGACGAAATCTTCCAGTGGGAAGATAGCGATAAGTAGTGTGAACAGTTTTCCACTCAAAGTAATCTTATACACCATTACACATGTCGTCGGAGCACAAGCACCACATGAGCCTACCAAGTCTCAATTGCAAACTGTCATGGACTGTATTTCACCCACCATTTTTAACTGGGCAAAAGATGTGGTGGAAAACATGAAGAAGCAGCTTACAAAGTGTTAGAATTGTTGACTGAAATAGTTTTGGTATGGATCGATCTTGACATCAATCTTCTTGGAATGGGTACCGCTGTTCCAATTCCAGTTGGCGAAAGTAGCCGCGCTGACACCACGGGAGCCACATCTGATGAGGTGGGCTGAGCTGATGCCTCGTGGAGGATGTGGGCAATAGATGTCATACAAAACTACCTTATTTGTATGGTTGAAGCATCAACTTATTGTCGTGGAGGATTGGCCATACTCCCAGACTGATTTCTGGGGTCATCTAGATCTACCCCTTCCAGAGGGTGAATGCTGGGATGACAGAGGTAAAACATGTTTTTTTGTTATATTTTTCATGTTTATATATATATATGTTCTGATATTGAAACTTATGTGCCACAAATTTCGAACCAGAGAGACCACCTAGGATGTCCCCTATCGCCAATAGAGTGGCGAGGGAGTTCGAGGTTGCTCCATACGAGGAGGGAGCAGATGCTGAAGAATAGATTGCCCAAAATTTGGATGATTTTACTACTGGGATTTTGGAATATGCTAGCGTTTAGGATATTACCCGTCATTATCAGAGGTACACCGTAGGGGTGTCTGATTGTATTTACCAACTACTGACTCAAGTCATTCGAGTAGTGGCCTGCTATCGTGACCACCATGCTAATTAGTCTAGTTTTGATTTCTGCATCGTAGTCTTGTTGAGACTTGCGAGTCTCGTTATGCACTAGAACATATATTTTTTTGGGGTTATGATGTACTTGAAAACTATTTTCAAACCAAATCGACATATATATGTGTGTGTGTGTGCTATATTTTCCTATTTATATACATGGTGTAATGAAGATCATATTTTTACAAATTTTTCAAATGTCTATCTAGGACATAATTAGCCAATGCATATGTTAATGTATTCATGTGTGGTGGAATGTGTTGATATGTAATGTAATCAAAGTTCCTTTCCAAAAGAAGAACACGCAGATACATTCTCAAAATTTGAGGATGTCTGACAGAATATTGCCCATTGAGTTGTAGGACAACAAGTTGTGAATCCATGTTTACAACCAATTCTCTAATGCCAAGAGTGATTGTTTCTAATAGAAGTTCAATGACAACATTGTATTCAGAAATATTGTTGGTTGTACGACCTAAACATATACCTTGAAGATCTACTAACTCACCATTAGGGTCATAGATAAGCCATGCCATAGAAGATAAATTTCAAGTACTACGGCAAGCACCATCAGTGAAACCGACATAAGGAGTTAAAGACATATGCAAATCAAGAAAAGCAAGATAAGCAGGAAAACTGCTTGCAAACACACACCAAACAAAAATGTACAAAAATGAAAAGCAAACTAATGTGCAAAAGTAATTACAAGAGAAAATCATGCATAATACTTCTTCATATAAAGTTTGTTTCGGGCTTATCCAAAGGGTTACCTTCATAATCAATTAGCTCATAGGCCCCTTTTTGCAAAACATGTTTTACAATGTATGGCCCATGCCACATTGGTTCGAATTGTCCTGCCCCTATTTTATCATGTGCTTGGTCATGGAGAAGGACCAAGTCTCCTTCAGAGAAGGCACGTGGAGAAACAACCTGATCAAAATGGGTTTTGACATGTTTCTTCTGAGCTTCAGTAACTAAATTGGTGAAGCGACGAGTTTCATCAAGCCTTTCCAGATAGAGGAGACATTCCTCTTCTGGTGAGGTACTCGGAAGCAATTCAACAGCTAATTTTAGTGAAGGAATTTCACTTTCAATTGGAAATTTTGCTTCAAGGCCATATACTAATTGAAAAGGAGTGAATCTAGTAGCATTTTTAGCCGAGGTTCGGTAAGCCCAAAGAGCTGAAAAAAGCATGAGATGTGAGTTTGACTTGTGCATCCCAATAGTGCGTTGAAGCATACTAACTAAGACTTTGTTGACTGCTTCAACTTGGCCATTGGCCTGAGGGTAATATGGAGTTGAGTTGTCATGACGCAAGTCTAACTGAGAGGTCATCTCAGCCATCATGTAATAGCGAGAATGAGAGCCATGGTTGGTGAAAATGGATTCAGGGACTCCAAACTGAGCGATAACATGATTGAAGAGAAATTGAGTCGCAGTTTTAATGTCAGCAGCATATGTAGGCATCGCCTCAACCCATTTGGTAAAATAGTCAACAACGACGATAATATGAGCATGCCCCCCAATCGAGTGAGGGTTACATGTCATGAAGTCAATGCCCCATGTAGCGAAAGGTCTGAAGGTAAAAACTAGGTGTAAGGGTACGATTGGGGCGCGCATCTTCCACTAGTAAATATGGCAAGCATAACATTTATGGATGGAGAGAATGCAATCCTTGAAAATAGAAGGCCATAAATAACCAGCACGGAGGATTTTCCGAGTTGTTACATAACGAGACATATGACCGCCACATTCCCCAAAGTGATAGTAGTTCAACACTCTCTCAACCTCTTCGAAATTCAAACAATGACGAAGAATAAAATCTACGTCGACGCGGTATAAAAAATCCCCAATGATACGACATGGTTGAGATTGATGTCAAATGTGTCGATGATCACCTTTAGTCAACTCAGATCGGAAGGTTTGGGTTTGGAGATACATGATGATATCACCACACCATGGATGGATATTGTTGATCATGAAGAGAGTGTCATCCAAAATCTTCTCATCAAGATCGGACAAGGCAGAAGCAGAGGGAAGGGAGCATATCAATTCAGTGAAAACCAATGATTTTTTGGATTTGGTAGCAGTGAATTCCAAATAAAACTCCTATAAAATCAGAATCCATTCAGAGTATTTGCCCCCTAGTAACTGATGGGTCAAAACATAAGTCATGGGATTGCAATTGGAGATCATGGTAATCGTGCGAAGGAGAATGTAATGTGGAAAGTGTTGAACAAAATTTACCGCAACTAAAGCCAGTTTCTCGACGTGGGCATATCGAGTCTCTATATCCATTAGGTTACAACTGAGGTAATAAATGACATCTTCAGTACCATCGTCGTCGTCCTAGACCAGCACCATAGAAATAGTACCAAAAGAAGCTGCTAAGTAAAGTAAATAGTCACGACGATAATTTGGGGGATGCAGTAAAGGAGCTTTGATAAGAACATCCTTTAAAGCATCAAAGGAATTTTGAGAAACTACATCCCACAGGAACATGATCCCTTGTTTAATAAATCCTGTAAAGCCCTTAGCGAGCTCCACATAGTTGGGAACGAAATAGCAGAGGAAATTAGCTTTCCCATGTAGGCTCTAAAACTGAGATAAAGAGGAGGAAGTGGGTAAATTAACTATAGCCTCGACTTTTAGGGGATCTAGAAGGATTCCTTCTTTATAGACAACAAACCCAAGGAGTCTATTGGATTCAATGCAAAAGGCACATTTATGCGGATTCAAGCAAATATTATAGTGTCGACAACGTAGAAAAATCTCTCAAAGGTGTGCAGGATGGTATCGATGCTTAGCTGAATGAGCGGGAAGGTAATCCAGGTAAGGCTGGACATTGTGATAAATATCATGTAAAGCATACGACATCGCGCATTGAAAAGTAGCATCGACATTATTTAGACTGAAAGGGAGCTTCTTGTAGGAAAAGGTTCCCCATGGAAAGATGAAGGAAGTCTTGTGTTGATCAGCCGGTAGGATGTTAATCTGGTTATAGCCAGAAAAACAATCCATAAAAGAAAATATCTCACTCCCAGTGCATTCATCAATGATCTGGTCAATGAGCGGAGTGGGGTAGTTATCTTTCGAGCAGGTCCAATTTATGTCTCGGTAATCGACACAGACAAAATAATACCTTGATTTTATTGACAGGGATGATATTGGACACCCAATCTGTCAAATGAATGGGATAGATGAAGCTAGTTTTAAGAAAATTTTCAACTTCTTCCTTTATGGTGGCTGCCTTTCTAGGATGCACAGGACAAAGTCGATGACGAACAGGCTTAGAATTAGGGTAAGTCGGTATTTTTTGCACCACTATACTCAGATCGATGCTATGAATTTCCTCACATGACTATGCAAAAACATCTCTAAATTCTTGAAAGAGACTGGTGTAAATATTGATATCATCTGGAGAGAAAGTTACCCCACTGTGAATGTTCTCGACAATTACTAGTTTCACAGAAATGTCGATAGGAATTTTTGTAGTGATGCTTCCCATGTTCCCCTCATAAAATACCTCATGTGTTGACATGTGTGTCGGTAGTGGATCATTCAGAGCATTGGGAGTGAAATTTTCGAGACACGACTGAATTACTCTAGGGCTTAGTAGAAATGAAGAATAATGATGGGTGTCACTCTAGGGTGTTTCTTCAAGAGACATGGTTTCCACGATACTTTCATCAGAGGAAAACGTCTCATTCAAGGGATCTGAATAATCCATAGAACTAAGCCAAGGATATTGGGAGTACGCGTTGAAATGCATGCTAGAAGTAGCATGTTCAGAATCAGGAGCCGAAGCTGAAACGATTTCACAATAATTGACTTCTACAGAGCTTAACAGCATGAAGTCGCCGAAAGCATCAACTTGATCAGGGGAAGGGATGATCTAAGGATCAGATGAAGTGGAGATCATATTGACCTAAGTAGTTTTCGGCGGAGGAAGAGAAAAGAGACCCATTAAGGAAAAATATTTGAAAATTCCTGCCCCCTGACTCTCATAGGGTGTGGTGGTATGCTCCACATATGGAACATTGCCTTCTAAAGAAGTGGAAGAAAAAAAGGAAAATTGGTCGACAATGATAATCTTTCCTTCATGTGAGAAACGAAGAAAAAGAAAGGGAGTGGACGACACACAAAGCGTAGCATGAGTCCAAATGCGACTAAGTAGAAGATTATAATTGAGTTTGGAATCAATGTCTTCTACTTCCACATTGACCTTTTTTCCTTCCAATGTGATAGGCAAGTTGGGGAGGATACCAAAAGGATAAGATTCCCTTCCATCGAAAGCCTCCAAAGTGTTTGGAAACTAACTAAGAGTTGGAGAGCCGATAGTGTTCCAACAAGAGACAGACATGATGCAAGTGGATGCACCTTCATCTACGACTGACCGATGGATATTATTTCCATTGATAACAACCTGAATGAGGAAAGCAAGTTGATGGGGAAGACATGGAACAAAATTCTCCAAATCAAAAGTAATGAGGCTCGAATCAGATGAATCAATTCCTCCAATGGCGAATAGCAACGATTTCCATTGTGATGAACAACTCTAAAGAACCTCTAATAAAAACATAGCAGAAGGCGCCTGAGCCAAATCCTCAAAAATATTATAATGTTGAGTAGCACGGGCGTTTGGATTATACGAGGGTTTTTGGAGCACATCTTTAGAAGGTGGTCGGACAATGGAATCGAGACTAGGCCTTTCAATATGAAGAGGGTCAGAAGCAAGTGGGGGAGAAGGAGTAGGAGCACCAACGATTTCTTTCCCTGCTGACTGATGTGGATTCGAATAATATTTAGATCTAGTAAATACAGAGATGGGTGCAGCACCATTCATCATGAACACCTAAGAACAAAAATAGGCATAAGACGGGGTTTTTCCACCATTTGAGTCTGCTGATATGGAAACGGTTCTTTGAAAACGACCAGATTTCCTAAAGTACCCTTCAGTAAACGACTCATTTTAGCCCATCGTGGATAGTCCTTAGTGTAGTGTTCATCATCAGATATCAGGCAAGGGTACTTCGACTTGCACTTAGTTGCATCATCAGTGCGAGGTTTAGGGGAATCCTGCTTTGGGGAATCATATTTGGATTTGCCTTTGCCCTTATTTTTACCTTTAGAGGATTTTTCAGCCGCAAAAGACTAAATAGCATTAACCTCTCAATTTTTTCTAAGATTCGAGGGATTCTGAGGAACATAATTCGATGAAGAATAATATTTCTTCTTAGAAGCAGAGGAAGACTTCTGGGATGTCTGGGAAACTGAACCAATGACGTCATCAACCGGTGGTGTCATCGGAGCTTTTGAAGTTGCAGACTGGGAGCCCAGGTGTGGAGCATCATGTAAAATATCATATAACGTATTGGATTGGGAATAAACCAAATTGAGATATTGAGCACGAGCAATGTATTGCTCTTCTGTGATAGCTTCCCCCATAACAATATCCTTAGTGATCTAATTAACGAATGATTTGGTAAACCATTCAGTCAAAATTTAATCAGGAATCTCAAACTTGATCAAACAACGATGTCATCTCCATTCATGGATATGATTAGAGATATGCATAGCAGTATCTTGCTTCAAGGATGTAAGGAGGTGAGTTCCTGTTTCATAACGAACACGCAACTGAAAGTGTGTAAGAAAATTCATAGCTAAAGAATTGAAGTCTTGAAAATTTATATGCAGAAGTTCAATGTACCACTTTGTAGTGGAACCAGTCAATGTCCTTTGAAAAATACGGAGATGGACAGAATCATCAACCTAGGAATTGGAGGAACGCCAAAGATGGTACATCATAACGTGTGCTTGGGGGTCATCGCCAGAATTTGCCTTCAAAATTGGGGCAATCGCTTGGAATCTTGGTTGGAACCAGGAGCCATATGGATTATGAAGAATTAGATCATTGGTATTGACACATCACGAAGTTCCAACATCACAAGAAAATGCAATTGCAGATTGAAAGGCATGATGTTCAGTCTTTGATACATTCCCATTTGTGGATTCAAACCAAGTTGGGGGAAATTTTTCCCCCGTGGGTTCTATCCGAAAGGATTTTTACCATATGGATTATGTCCATAAGGAGTGAAACCTTGTGGATTTTGACGATATCCTAGTTTCTAACCCAAAGATAGATTCTAACCTGCAGCAGACCATTGAGGTCCAGCTTGACCATAATTCACAGCATATGGATTTTGCTGCTGCTAAAAATTTGAAATGGAGTGCCCTGTGGTTGACCCTACAAACCCAAAAGGTAACCTTGGGAACCCAATGGTTGACCTTGTGAGCCCAAGGGTTTACCTTGGGGTTGTTGGACGGTACCCTGAGGGTTTTATGACATGATACTAAGAGGTTGCTGAGGTTGGACAGGTTGCCCCTAAGGACCAGGCTGATCCAGCTAAACAAATGGCTTTATTGAGAGGAGGGTTGTCATTGCTAGAAAAAAGGATAACCTTGCTGAACGTGAGGTTGGCCTTGTTGACCAGAAGGTTTTACGTGTTGATAATAGGAAAACTGACCTTGATGGATAAAATGTTTAATATATTGTATATAAGGCATTTCCTGTTGCATATAAGGTTGACCTTGCAACCCATAAGGTTGTTGTTGACCAGAGATAGGACCCTATTGAAATGCATAAGCCCCTGACTGAATTCTAGACTGCCCTTGGAATCCTTGCGGATTTATTAATTTGTTTTGGAACTGTTGGGAACCATACAAGACATAAGGTTGTTGGTTAAGGTTCTGCAAAAATTGATGATACTTATCATATGTTAACCCTATTAGACCCGATGATCCAGTAGGCATAGGAATACTACCAACAACTTATGAAGAGCCTGGGATGTGAGTTGTAATCCACTCACATATGGTCCAATGGAGGATTTAGAAACATTTGACAGGGACGACCCCCCACCAAAAATTGAAGTCGATGGGATTGACATAGGAACACTGACGGGAGTCACTGAAACACCAACGCAAATAGTTAGTTGTGCGCGAGTAGGCGTAACTGTTGCTCATGCAGGGATGGAAATATAAACGTTGGATACAAGTAGACTACGGGTAGATACCGCATTATTATTCCAGATATTATTGTAATACAAAGGCGTGGAACTCGAAATACTCGAAACTAGGTGCCCCAACGAGGTGTAACCTTGCGGAATGTACGACTGGGTGGAAGGCTGAGAGGTTTCCTCCCCATGGGAAAATCCCTCAGGAGAGAATTGATGTCCCTCGAATAAAGATTCATCCACACCATTGATGGTGCTTGAAACCTCCAGGGGAGATGAGACCTCTCCTTCAGAAGCCATCGAAAATAATTGACGAGCGACAGTCCAAGATGGATTTAGCGAATGCACGAATGGTACACCAGGTGTATTAAACAAAATATACGTCTATTCAGGGGAGATCTCAACAAAATCAAATAATGGATTCGTAGGGAAGGAAACGTAGCCTACAGACACATCAGGAGGAGATTGAGTGGCAAGAGGTTGGATACTCAAAATGATGGAAAACTCATCAATTTGAGTTCCAATTGAAGGCAAAGAATCAGAAGAGACATGGGATGATGTCACTTCAGAAGATGATGAAGAGGAAGTTGAACTGGATGGTTCAACCATGATGATCTTATCTCAAAAATCAAAAGAGACAAAAAAGTTGATTAATTCAAGGCTTTAAATAATATATTCATAAGGAGTTACTCATGATGTGGCCCAGAAATTTTCTAACAGGTAATCCATGTGATTGTGGGAAATTAGTATTAAAACTTAAAAATGAAATAAATGAAAAGGGGTGAACTAGGAAAAAATGATTACCAAGTATCCGTGAACTGCAATAAACACGTTGGTGATCAAAT
Source organism: Pinus albicaulis (assembly GCA_034641835.2). Taxonomy (NCBI): domain Eukaryota; kingdom Viridiplantae; phylum Streptophyta; class Pinopsida; order Pinales; family Pinaceae; genus Pinus; species Pinus albicaulis. Next base: position 599,856,952 of record CM076575.1, on the reverse strand, counting down.
GAAATAGAAATGACCAAGGACTTAACGTACAATAGCCAATCTCCTTTAATGTTGTGTTAGGTGTATCACATCTACAAGGCGGCCGACTCAATTACCTATGGCAAGTTTGCAGCCTAATGGTGTCTCCCAAAATATACTCGACGGTATGTGTGAGTCCAAGTTTGTAGTAGTGTTGTCTGACGTGTAACCGTTCGATGAGAGCGGCCCAAATGTACTTATCATACATCAATATGCTTCCGTATGTGGGATGGGATATCGCCCCTAGGCTATAATGCAGCCTGTAAGTGACAGCTCCTACGTTTAACGATGTGGGAACACGTCTCTAGCCTAGACCTCTAAATGTGATTCGTTAGGTTCAAAATGATCCTTAGGTTGATTGAATAAATTTTAGAGTTGATCTTGAATTATGTCTCGGTTTCAAAGTCCTACCGTGTCACCTGAATCCCTAAGATGCAGCTAAATGAGATAATAAATCATTCATTTCGAATGAAAACTACATTAATTGGGAAGAAGGAATTCATACAATCAACACAGAAAGCAAACAAATGCATAGAATGACATTTCACTTTTTTCTTCAAGTGCACAATCCTAAAGCGAAACAAAATATTTTCAATTTATTTTCTTTCACTAAACACACTAGAATCAAGTTGAAATGACACTTTTCATTTCTAAAGCAAAAACGAAACAAAAATATTTTTGTATTTTTTCTATAAGCACAATGAAAAATGTAGAATGAAAATCAAAAGCAATCACTCGTTTTGGGTACTAAAGAAATATCTCAAAATGCTTCAAGAGATGGAGATCTGAAAATCAAAGAGAGACCCGAACTCATTTCCTCAAAACAAGGTACTCTCCATTTTAACACAGAAAAAAACTCAAAGAAAAAAACTTCAATCGAAAGCAAACAATTGTGATCTATGCTTGTTGGCAAAAAGAGACTCAAATGCAGCCAAGGTTAACACTTGGAAGTTATAATCATGAGAATCAACTGAAATAAAAACTCAATCAAACAAAAAGCCTGAAAGATATGACAATATTTGACTCAATAAGAAGTCTGGAAATCAACAAGGCATGCAACCATTCGGATGACCCAAAAACACCTAGAAACCCTATGATGATAAGGATTCACTTGCTTTGCAAAAGAGAAGACTAAATATGGAGAACTTGAGTCAAAAGTTTCGCTGAACAGAGAAAAATAGGAGTTACCCAAGCAATAAAGAAAAGTCATAAGGATAAGACACACTGGTAGAAAAATAGGAAGAAACCCTAAAAAAATATACATAGAAATCGGCGCGGTCGTTAGGCTACAACCCGCGCTGGAAGAGGAAAGCGCGACTATGTAAATGCATTCAGTGTTGATCGACGTGACTTTCAAAGAAATACCAGCACCGATCGAGGAGAAGAATTAAAAATGAAAGGGTTTATTGAATTGAAACTAGGATTATCACTTCAACAAAGAGATGAATGTCTGTAAGCAGTTACAAAAGCTACAGATAAAAGGAGATGGACACTCGACAAAATATCGATGACAAAACGAAAAATCAAAGAGTGAAAACACGGGACTAAAAACTAACCTTCCCAAGTGGAGTCACCAATTTTTTATGCTGTAAAATCCTCTCTGCGGCCAGAGACGATCCCTATATCCCTAGGATGGGTCTAGTAACAATAGGGAACAATCTAATGCGTACTTTCCTAGATTGCAAATGGACACAAATCGTATATAGATGACCTACCTTGATATGATGCTGCTCCTCACTCAAGTACTTCGACCCTTTCCTCTTCTTAGTCAGATCCTCGTTGTCGCCAATGCTTAGTTACCTGCACAAGAGATCAAACAACACAAAACGTGAAAGCACAACATATATCTCACATAAACAATCTATCTAGTTGACCAAGGATTACTAGAAATCAAATCATACATCATAAACAAGAGTGGAAAGTAAGAATCGATTGTATCATATTAAATTAGAGAGGGGGAGTTACAACCTGCACCTTGATTTTGTAGCTCTCCTTCAACGGGTCCGGATCCAGGCACGTCCCCAAAGTGCTCGTTTCAACTTGATACGAAAAGGCCAAAGGTATAAACTCTCCTTTAATGCCTATAACAAAAATTCTCTCTTTGTTGTTCTTCTATCTCTGTTCTAACTAGCAGAGGTATGGGAGGATGTCCATTTTATAATGAAGGGAGAGGGAACATGGATCCACTTAAGGTGGGGAAATGGTTTATCTCCTTGGGTGGTTCCTCTTTTTTAGGAACAAGAATCTCAAAGGCAGAAGTTCAACCCTATCCCCATGAACAAACAACCAGCTCTCCGCCCACAAATCTTACAAATCTCGAAGCTTCGTTTCCATTTTTAAAAACCTTCCAGAAGTGGATCAACATGGGTATGACCTCCATCCCATCACCGATTAGTGCTATTACAGAATAAAAATGAGGCATCGGTGCGAGTGAGACAAACAAAGGGTATGTCGCTCCAAATTAACATGTTTTCAAGGAGCTACTCTAGGAATGGTCAACAGAGAGTTTGTTTAGTATATTGTAAGGAATATAATGGAACATTTTCATGATGGAAAATATACATAGGGGTCATTTTTAAAGGTCCTCCAGGATTAGGGAATAGGGAGTATAGGGAAAGTGACAAATTTTTTTGTAACAACTCATAGGGAGATAAGTTGAAAATATGAGTTGAAAAAGTATGGTTTTCCTTTTTCCATCTAAAATTTGATGATGTAATCTAATATTATTTTATTATTTTCAATATTATTTTATAATTTCCTTAGGAGGCCCAGTTTAGACCTAAAAAATCCCCTAATGAATCCCACTATTAATGGATCTCATCCATCTTTTTTGGATCTCAAACTTCCTCTTCTTCGCCTATAAATTGAATAGAGGCTAGAGGGTTTGGAGAGTTCACAAAAGGTATTCTTATGTTGTTGAATTGAGGTTGGGGAGATTATCATCCAAAGAGAAGGTTGGAGACATTTTGGAGGAGCCTCATGACATCAAGGCTCAGGTTGTAAGGTTTCTCTTATCTCTGAATAATACAAATGGATCATTTTTCCCATTATTTTTTCTTTCTGAATTGATCAGTGATTCATATTCCTCTTAACATTTAGTTCATTAAGATAATAATCAATTTCTAATCTGCTTGATCATTATATTAAGCTTGTTTGAGTTATTTTGGTGCATGTGCCTTTGATTATTTGTATGTCCATGGTTTCAAGTCTATTCAAAGCATTGAGGAGTTACAACAGGATAGAACGAGGATCTTCATCAAGCACTTCCAAAACAAGTAAGGGATTTATCCTTATTTTCTTGTTTTGATGATTTAAACAAAAATTTCTTAGGGAAAGATTTATTTATTTAGTTGTTTGTTTCTAGTTTTCCTTTAGGAATATAGGGAGATCGCTCTTGTCCATAAGAAGGATTTGTCCGTATAACAAATTTGTGACTCCATTGAGTAATTTCTTAGTTCTCTTCATTTTTCTTGGTTTTGTTTCCCGAACATTTTCAGTTAGACTTATCTAAGTATTGGAAAAATAATGACTTTTTATATCCTCTTGTTTGATTTCCTTATTTTTATTTTTTCTTGAACCTTTCCTTTTCTGTGCGGTTTTTCTCCGGCAACAGAGCATAGATCTGCGTGGTTTTCTTTTAGCAACAATGCACATTCACACTGGATTCAACTATCAACCTGTGCAAGCCTTAGAAAATTTTGAAAAAAAATAAGTTTTATCCTAATCAAAGTCTGATTTTTAATTTCTAAATGGTCATTATGTTTGTTTTTATCTTCAGATTCCTTCTGTGAACTTGTTGGATGCTATAGTGAAGTATTTTTTAGAGTATATCTGTTTTCACAAATTTTACTAGGGTTTGATTTGGTTTGTTTTGTTAATTGATAAAAAAATGATAGGTTATTTTCTAGATATGTTATCCCCTGTCTTTTTCTGTCAAAAATACCATATTATAATTTATATTATTTGTTTAAGAGAAATAATTTTCTTATTTGTGAAAAGATCTTCTAGATTAGTGAATTTAGGGTTTTCTCAAAAGGTAGTGTTTTGTGAAAGAAGTTCTTCTATTTGTTGAATGTTAAATGAAATAATTTATTTTGATATTTCATAATATCACTTGTAAACATCATTAATTTGAAGCATCCAATACAAAAATTTCATTTTTTAAGAGTTTTAGTGATTTCTCCATTTGCTTTTGAAGAATTGTGAATGATTGTTTGCGAAAGAGACTCTTACTTATTTGACTTGAAAGCAATTGAAATTTTAGTTTCATTTTGCAATTAGGATTCATTTCAAAGTGAATTTTTGGCATTTGTTTTGGAAAAGAGTTATCGGAATTAGAGATTTGAATTTTCTTTGGAAAATCAAAAGAATCTCTCTCTCTCCTTTAACTAGGATTTCATCGAAAGAAAAAGATCACAAATTTCATTTTGTTGCATTAGAGTATTGGAGTAGGGTCAAAATATCATCAAAGTTTCACATCCATAACCTTTTGCATAAATAACAACCTAATAACACAACATTAATAACATTAATCTTGATATTTTTATTATTATGGATCATTCCACCAACATATATCAGATTAGGGCTTTGGAATAAGGAAGTGAGTAAAATTTCCAAAGCTACGAACAAACAATATAATCTTGCGATATGGATTAAATCTAGTTATTACAGTTTTTCTCTGGCAAGCTCCTCTTACACAAGAGTCAAGAATGAGATCATCTCAGACCCATTGACTTGCTTCATTGGTTATGGCAGAATATTTTCACGCGTTACAAACAGTGCCGAAAGGTACTTGGGGCCACTTGGAATTAAACATCAAATTTACCATGTCGAGGAGTTTTCAAGGGGATTGAGCTTAGTTACTTTGCCCTTGCGTGTACATCGGATCTACGACTATCCCCCCAGGTTAAAATTTTATATTTGGTAACCTTATGGCCATAATCCTAGGGATATTTCTCGAGGTGATGGTGGAGGGAAGGTCTCTATTGTAACTCGAACAAACGATGACTAGACTCACTTGGAATTTTTCAAGGGTAATCCTGACTTGACATGGCATAAGTGGAGTTACTTGCACCAAAATGTTTCATTAAGAAGGTTTTCAGGGTAATTGGTTCCATCCACTTTATCTATATTTTCACATTTATTTCTACGATGTTGGATTTCATCACCAACTAGTGATCTCACTGTTAAAAATTTGTTTGTGTGGTTTGACTCCTAGATTTGTTAGTGCATGTTTTTTCTTTGTTTTTATTTTTAGAGGCCTTAGGTGGTGATTTCTTGATTATTTTATGATTTTTTAATTTCAAAAGTAATTGTGGCTGATATATCAAGACACTCGTAGAGAATTCAAGGTAAACCCCATGAGTACAAGGCTAAAAGGTCAAAATCAACAAGATCTGGGTCCTGAGATCAACCTGAGACATCTATTATTGTAGAAACTAAAATTGAAGTGAATAAACCTCAAGAAGTTGAAACAAACTTAGTACAAACTGAAACTGTAAATACTGAAATTTTTAGTTCAAAGCTTAAAACTGGTGAAGTCTCAAAAGAACATTCGGCCGAGCCATAAATTTTTGAACCTGAGTCTGAACTTGAGTCTCCTTCAAGAATTATAGCCCCCAATCCTACTCCATGTTCCCCCAAATTGAAACTTATAATTCATGAGAATCTACCTCCTGGTCTCATTCGTATCGAACATATTACTGCAGATTATGAGGAATACTCTCCAAGTAGTCCATTTGTTGCCAGTGAATAGAATTTTCCATTAGACCTTCATGTTTCTCCTTTTCATTTGGATCCTTGGTATCTTACACATTTTGATTTTATTCAACTGTGTAGTCCACGCTGCATTCCATTTTACTCTTGGCCCAGATATACTAGGTCAAGAATTACTTTTGGAGGTATGTCGTCTTATACATCCATGTTTTCAACATATCCAGAATCATTATTATATGGCGGTTCGTCAATCCCTCTTGGATATCAGTCAATTTCTGGTACTTTTTCAGGAGCTTCTCCTTCATCCCAAAATTTATCCATGTCAACTAATTTATCAAATTCTATTGCCTTAGGTTTGACCTTAGATCAATATGTTAACATGATTTCTAGAAATATAGGTAATCCTCAAGTTAACCCAATAGGTGGTTATAATATTCTGGGGGGAAAACACATCCACCTGGGGGGAAACCTTTTATTGGTTCATATCCTACGGTTGCAGGCAACCTTTTACTGTAAATTATCAAAACTATGGTCAAATACCTCAACTTGGTTTAGGTCAACCTATTATGTCACAACCCTTGGTAGGTGATCCTTACCCAGGGATGAATACCGTTTGGAACCCTTTATTTATTAAACAACATTTTCTAGTTGCTTAAAAAGTATTGATCTATCAACCTACTCAGCCTACTGGACCATCTATTCCAAAAATACCTTATCAAGGTATTCCAACTCAATTCCAACAGCCTAATCTGGGGATTCCTCAAGTCAATCCTCAAGTATTTGTTCAGAAACCAAGCCAATAACGTAGTCCGAGTAGTCCACACACTCCTATTCAAATTGTTACGCAAACGTCAATTCAACAACCAAGGACACCTCAAACTCCCATCCCAGGAGTACTTCAAATTTTTGTTCCAATTACCCCTCAAGTATCAGTGCAACCTATTACACATGTTATCCCTCAAAAATATACATATCAATCTGTACCTCTGGTCCATTTTATACCACAAATACCTTTGGGACAACCTGGTATGGTAACTTTACAAACATTTTATCAAGGCCAAATTTTACAAGTCCAGCCTTTTAGGGCCCATTATTTCAAGGTCAATAGTTCCAAGGTAAAAAATTTCAAGGTCACTTCTTTCAAGGCCAACCCTTTCAAGGGAAATATCACTTAGGAAAGAGTTAGCCATATCTAGGTCACACTTATCAAATTCCATCTCAACCTCATATTGGTATGGCTCACCCTGGTTATTCTAGAGGAATGAAAATTCCAACCGCTCAGGCTATCCAAGGATATCCTGGATATCCTCCTCCAGGTATTAGACTTATCCCACAGGGTTATCAGTTTTCACAACAATATCCTGATCAACAACTATCATTTATTGCAACCTTAGATTTGACATATTTGTCATGGTTAACAAATGATACCATTTATCACTTTCCATTATGGCTGGAAATTCCTACAAAGTAACACTTTCCATTATAACTAGAAATTCCTACAAAGTATCACTTTCCATTATGGCTGGAAATTCGTACAAAGTTGCCCAGTGACATTTTGAAATTTGAGGGTAAATCTGGAGAGGACCCATCCAACCATGTTATGATGTATCATCTTTGGTGCACTTCAAATTCTTTGATCGAAGATTCCATTTGATTAATACTTTTCCAACGAACTTTAACCAGTTTGGAAGCTAAATGGTACATTGAACTACCACAAGCATATTTTCATAATTTCAATGCCTTATCCATGAATTTCTTAACCCATTTCTAGTTATCAGTACATTATAATACTAGTACCAAACTTTTAACTTCATTACAATAGAATACATCTACCCACATTTTTTATCATATACACAAATGGAGATGTAGACTTCATTTTGTAAAAATTTTCATTCCAAATTATATTTTAGTGGAATGGTTTACCAAATATTTACTTGAAATAAAAACTAAATATGTGTCCAAGGGAGGCGTTGTAACTGAAGAGCAAGTTATTTCTCATTCCCAATACCTAGATATTATATATACACAATATGACACTTTTTATGACAAAATATCGGATTTTCCTCACCCTGGTCAAGTAGTCTCAACTCCTTCCGGATCTCATGCCGCAAATAGTAATTGGTTTTGTTATTCATTCTAAGAGTAAATAGAAGAATTAAAAATCTACTCTGATGATAACTTTACCCAATTCACCTAAAGGAAATACATCTCCTGAAAATACTTCTGAGATTAATGTTGTAGATTCATCTACTAGTAAAATTAAATCAACCAGAGGTAAAAATAAAGGAAATGGTAAAGAAAAGAAGAACAATTCCTCAAAAGAGAAATCCGAAAAAACTAAACCATTTGATGAAAATAAGAAACCTCATTATCCTTGTTTAATATGTGATAAAGATCATTACACCAAGGAGTGCCCTCATCGCGTTGAGGTATCCAAATTCGTTAATGGTTCACCCACCTCTACTGTTTTGAAGGATCCATTTATGCCTCAAGAAAGTAATGTGGTTTTACATAATCCTTACACTTCCATCGTATCGGCAGATATCATGATGATTTCTTCTCAGATTATGGTAGCAATGGCGAAAAAAAGAATACAGACCCAAGAGTCCTCCTGTAAATGGAAATAAAGTTTCTTCATCTAGTGAGCCTTCCACATAAATTTCTCCTATGAAAAATTATAGATTGAAAAACCCAATTCTGACATGGTGAGTTTAGTGCATCCTAAAGGTGTTCTTCTAATTTCATCTTTCAACCCACATGCGAGAGCTGCTTAGAATTACAACATTGCTGAAGATTTGGCTATGTCCACCTTCAACAATGTTAGCCCTTGAAATGATGCAAACTTGCCCATCACAAAGAAAATTATTGTTTCAGCAATAAAATCCATTTATCCTCAGGATTCAAATCTTATTATCTTTGATATAAATGATTATATACCTAGACCTCCGCATCAACTGGAATTTCAGATACTAGTTTTCGTTAAAACCAAACGATTTTTTCGCACAGTAATTGACGAAGGAGCGTCTATATGTATTATGTCCATTTCTTGTTGGAAATCCTTAGGTTCTTCAACAATCAATTAATCTCCCATGAATTTTAAGGCCTTTGATGGAAGTGGTTTTCGCCCATATGGTATTCTTAAAGACCTACCTATAGAAATAGAAGTTAAAATAGTTGCAGTCAAAGTTGAAGTTGTTGATGCTCATTTTATCTATAACCTTTTACTGGGATGAAGTTGGTCTTATGTTATGTCAGCAGTGGTCTCCTCATATTTTCAAATGATAATGTTTCCCCATAAGGTAAAAATCATTAAATTAGACCAACTATCTTACTATACTTAGGATAGGTTTGCTTAAGGATTCATCTTTGATGAGAACTTTCACAATGCCTCTACCAAATTTTCCTCATAATATTTCCCAGGTCAACATGATTACATCAAGCACGATTCCATCGCCTAATCTTTGGATTGTGCCTTCAGAATCTGAAATGACCTTGTTTTGTAGTGAGATGCCTCTAATACCATTTGAATTAGTTTATCAAGAAGTTAAAACACTTTCCAACCTGTGATCAACTAAAACTAGTCAAGTGAATGTGATCAAATTATTATTATTCTCAATTTTCATTTTTAGTACCAATGTCATTTCCTGAACCTTTCGATAACAATTTTCCAACTGACGAAAATATAATTGAAGCCATGACTTTGGACAAAATTCCATGGGACGATTACCATCATCGTTCATCCTTTTTACCTAAATTTGATAAAATCAAGTATAAGGGACTATTCAAGTATGTGTTGATTATAGGGACATTAACAAAGCTTGTCCTAAGGACAATTATCCAACTCCTTATATCGACCAAATTGTTGATGATTTTCTCGTGAACGAGATTTTTTCATTCATGTATGGGTTTTCTGGATACAATCAGACAAACATACTCCTTGCCAATCAACCTAAAACTACCTTCATTTGTCCATGGGGAACCTTTGCTTATCACAAACTATCATTTGGATTAGATAACGTTGGTGCAAGTTTTCAACAGACAATGTCTTAGGCATTTCATGATATAAAACATATTATACAACCCTACATGGATGACTTACCAGTTCATTCGTTGAGACGGAAAGATCATCCTATGCATTTGAAAGCTATTTTCATCAGATGTAGGAACTACAACATTTGTCTAAATCCACACAAATGCATATTTTGTGTCCAATCTAGTCGATTGTTGGGATTTTTCATTTTGAAGGAAGGCATTCGTGTCGATCCACATAAGGTCGAGGCTATTGTCAATTTTCCTCCTCCTCCCAATCTTCGCCAACTCCAAAGTCTGCAAGGGAAAGCAAAAAATTTAGGTAGGTTCATACCTAACTATGTCGTGCTGACTAATGGTTTTACACGACTGTCGAAAAAGGGCATCCCATTTATTTGGGAAGAGCTTGTTGAAAGAGATTTTAATGCATTGAAAAATGTGCTGACCCACGCACTGCTACTGCATTCACTTGATTATCATCGAGATTACTTTTTTTATTTAGCTGCAACTGATGCCACCATTTGCATGGTCTTAGTTCGGCAAGATGAATCCTTCATTGAACATGTGATTTATTATTTGAGTAGGAATATCAAGAAAACTAAAGTCAAATATGCTCATGTGGAGAAATTGGCATTTGCAAATGTTCAAGTTGTTCAGCGTTTCTGTCAGTACATACTTTTACGCAAAACAACTGTGATCCCTAATTGCAACCCTATGATGTGCATTCTTACAAAAAAAATTACTAGTGGGGAAATATTCCAAATGGATTTTTATCCTGCAAGAGTTTGATTTTGAATTTAAAATATCAAAATCTAAGAATTCATTAGTATTTGTTGAATTATTATGTGACTTTCCATATATTGAAACCAAAACTGTAGCAGAGGATTCCCTTCCAGACAAATCCATGTTTCTTATCAATATGTTAGATCCGTGGTATGGAGATATCATTATATGTCTTCATGTTGATCAGTGGTTGTCATTGATGTCAACCCAAGCAGCACCAAGGGATACCCTGATCTTGCATGGGAATTTTGACCTACTAAATTACTATATTCTGGGTCAAGAATTTTTTAATGTTTTCTACTTGTTGATATGTTTCCGTTGATATATGGCATGCCATGTAATTCTTCAATGTTTGAGAGATATTCATGTTTGAAGTTTAAAACCCTAGTTAGTGGGTTAAAACCCCATGGGGTTGTGGCATGGGTCATTGAAAAGTCAATAATTAATAATTTTTAAGCCCCTAAAATCCCTCCCTAGTTTAATTTTTGAAGACCCTCTCAACCTAAGAATTTATATAAATTGTGATCCTCATATCCTTCTCATGTAGGGATTTCACTACCTGAAACAGGTCATTGTGGAATTTGCACTATAATTTTTTTTCTACAAAGGTTCAGAAGCTGAAATTTTTATGAAGTGAAGTCGAATCCTGAGAAAGCTCCTATAAAAATTTTAGATCAAGGTACACAACATTTTCGGAGATATGATCTATGGAAATCAGTGTTTTTGCAGGCTCTTGAACTTCATCTCAAAGAAGTGACCTTGGGAAAATCATCATAACTGTCTCTATGAGTATCATATTGGAATTCTATAAAAAGTGGCAGATAGTTCATGGACTTTGGTTTTTGTTATATCAATTTTAGAGCCGAATGAAGAAACAGTGACACGTGGCACACCATACAAGTTCGCTCTACTGAACCAGTCCATAATTAGGGCATTGTGAGAGATAGGGAATAACTCTCCCTTGAATATTCCAAATTGGGCTAGACATGTGGCATTGGAAATAAGACTCAAAGGAATAATACATAACCAAAAATCACATATTGGGGATCTGAAATAATAGAGATACACCATATTCAATATCGAGATCCTAAAAGGCAAGAAAAAGCTAGATCATGTGTTGTCAAGGGCTGCAAATGACCAGACTTTCTAGGGAAACAAAGCAAAGCAAGGTGCAGCAGAGGGTAGCATGACAAGAGTAGAAATTAAGGTGTATAACAACAGCAAGAAGTTCACCACATGAAGTCTTCAAGTGGGCAGCACTGCATACAGTCGTTGTAAAGGTATCATTGTACTAAGTCATTTTAAGTGCATCATTGTAAAAATTGTACAAGTGTCTATATGCCAAGAGTTGAAGAGGCAGTTTCAGGAGGTCTAGGATCATCATTAGGTGGTTGTGTCAAGTTGGGGCTGTTAGTATGAATCTTAATTCCAAGCGTACGAAAAAATACCACTTTAGCTATGCATAACAAACAGCCTTAACAGCAAATATAGTTGCCAATATCCTCAGATATGTAGTTAGGTGATCAAGATAAATGCTACAAAAATATAGATCTATGCATTAGAAGACATTAAGAAGTAGAAAAAACAAGATTTACTCCATGCATCCAATAGACAAGACAAGAATATGTTGAATGCATTTTGTATTAATGGCACCTGGGAGGAAAACACAGAAGGGTGTTACCAGTTCTCCTAAATGGAATGGGTTCTTGTAGGTCCTCAGCACTTCAGATCTAAAATTCCTCTCTCTTGATGGTGTAGAAAACCCAGACAAAAATGGTAGAAAAATATGACTATGATGGTGGATCAAAGTCAGACCAAAAGTATAGATCCAGAGTGATCTTTAGGCAAAAAAAGGTCGTAAATGAATCGGAAAACCCTTCTATTTATAACAAAATATTGAGTTAGTCTAGATGTTGGTGCATAATTAAAATATTATTAACCAAATCAAGATCCAACTTTTATGGAATATTTTATTATATTTGTTGGAGGGAAAAAGAATTTGACTTGGGTCAAATCCCTTTATTTGTAAATAATAAATAAATAAATGATTTATTTATCATTTTAAGGATGTGGTTTAGTAATAATCAAATAAATAATGATCTATGTAATTATTTAAGGGCGATTTAGTCATATTTAACAAATAATATTATTTAAATAAGGTTTAAATAATTAGCCTTAGGAAATAATAAGATAAATAATTATTTATCTAATTAATTTCTCTGTTTTTGGTTAAATATAACCAGGAATATTAATTAAACTGTTGTTTAACTAATTATTCCTTGAGGAAAATCAAACAAATGTAAATTTGTTTAATATTTCCTCATGGGGTTTCCTGTTTAGACCATAAACAACTTAATAAAGGTGGCTTACTAAGTTATTTTTCATAGTGAATGCAATTTTACTTAGGGTAAAATTGGTCGTACATGGTGTACTTGGGTCCATCTAATAACAATAGGTTAGATGACCAAAAAATGGTGTAACAAATTTCCCCCCAACGTGCGAGTGTTAGGAGATAATCGTATGACCGAAGTACGTTGCAAGAACTCAATCACTAGACACCGAAGGGGAAGTCAAAGAGAGAGAAGTATAAGGTAGACCAAAGTGCTAAAAGGACTAGACCCTGAGGAGGTGAGAATTACAGGTGCAACAAGTCTCTTTTATGAGTGAGTACCTATGCTATAGGCGGCGGGGGAGGCATATCTATGCCCGCCGAGACAAAGTACAAAGAATAAGGTGTCCAGTAAAAAATGGACTAAACAATATAGTATATGCTAGCATAAACATGAGCCAGATAAACAACAAGATAATGAATCCCACATACATATTGTGCCTGGGATAACAGCTAGGACTTGTACAATAATATCTGAGTACATGAGATATAAATACAACCCAGATACCCCTGAAAACAGGAAAGGGCTCTGAAAATATGATTGATACATGCAAACAAAAAGGCGTTGCAAGCAGCTGAGGCCGACATCATAAAATGTATGGAGCTGCATCAAAGGTTGTAATGAAGAGGTCATCCAGGTATGTGGGGGGCTACTTGTAGGGCCATCCCCTCATGAGGGCTGAGACATCTCACACACACTCGGGAATCACCGATATCAGCTGTTGCATCACTGAACCATCAAGTATATGGATCTCGATCATGCTGAAAGGAGTTGGAGCTGAGAAAAAACCAAGTCAAAGGGCAATAAGGAGTCCCTTGGCCTGATCCGAGGCACCGAACAAGAGTGGAAGCTGGAACCAAGGTACACCACTCTCTAGACTTGTCTTCTGGAATGAATGAGCTGATGTCGATAGAAGGAGGTCTGCCATAGGTGAGGCAATAAGGGATCCTCAACTAAAGCACGAGAGAAAATAATAGAGTGACTGATAGACTGACACCAATGATGATGATGAAATGGGGGGTACTGAGTATCGAATGGATGACATCCCTTATTAGAACATAAAGGGCATGGATGACTTGGAAGCGACTGACACAATATAATGAGCGATAGGGGATAATGGGACTGAAGGCCATAATGTGCGACACGAGAGAGGGACCAAGCAATGAAGGATGGAGGACTATAGCGGGATATAAAGGGACTCGGGATATACTCCATGAATGCAATGATGACTCAACTCGGATGCTCTAAAAAAGGGTGACTCGATGGTGCTGCTACACAGAAAAGATCCAATGGGGACCATAAAAACATGAGTACAAGATGGTAACTCATGACGAAATTCGACACGAGCATGGACAAGTATGGAGGCAAAGTGGTGCCCCCAATATGACTATTGCAAGTGAAGAAATTCGATTTTGAGGAGGGGTGAAGTGACGCTTCATGGAAAATATGTGTCCCAATGAAATATCAAATCACTAAAAACTAACAGATACCCATTTGAGGGCTCGGTGAGAGCTTTCCAATGGTACAGATGGTTGAGTAAACGGAGCTACGATCTAGCCGCATCAGGCGAAAGAAAATTCAAGGGTTTCTCTTTTAATAAGGAATTTTCCCTCCAAATTCACTCATTTGCATGTGGAGTTGTGGTGAATGTAGAGAGGAGAGAAGGCCCTAAATCTTGCGATGATTGTAGCAGACAAACCGACCATTGGAAGTAATATACATCAGTTGCAGGTAAGAGGCCTAACCCTACTCTTTCTTTTCAGTGGATTGAAAGTTCAGATTAGGTCCCCAGGGCTCAAGAACAGACCCCTGCTCCTCTTTATGGCCGGGTCACACTTTTTGGGGCAAAAAGTGTGACCTGGGTAGAAGGTTTTGAGAAAACAACTGCGACCTGTCCCAGGTTTGGGCCTGAAAAGTACGACCTATCAGGGAGGGGTTTTTCTGTGCTGTTTTTTAGCTGAGCACTAGGTTTTTATGATGAGATACAGTCTTTCCTATATGTATACTGACAAATATGGTGGTTTTGTGTAGATATGGTAGAATTACAGATCAACTAGAGAGAGAGTAACCTGGGCACATTACGGTTGGAGATCCAAGAGGATCAAGGTGTCCGTAGTGCATTGGCCAGGTTTGGGGTTCTAAATTTTGTGGATAACCCTTTGATGAGAGCTAGAGAGCCCTTATTGGCCTGAATTGTCAGCTATTGGGATCTGGAACATGAGGTAGTTATAATGTAGGGGAAACAGATCGAGTTGACGGTCTAGGATATATATTTCCTGACTAGTCTCCCACCACTTGGGATGGTAGGGAATACTCAGCTAGTATTACCATGGGGGCGAAATATCATAGAGTTTTTAGAGCACCATTATCGACCAGGTCTCCAAATCAAGGGGACTCAGATACCCATTGGGATTTGGAGAGGTTAGAGACTCGTGCTGTGGCTACAGTAGTGCTGTGGATCCTAGGAAACCAAGCACTCCATCACATCACTGGGGGGCAGATGATGCTTGTGGAGAGTGTTTTGAGTGGGACCAAATGATGCTGTCGTCATTGAAACGACAATTGTCACTATGCAAGCGGCAAGTGAACCATGACTGTGCATATGGCACAATTTTGTGCTCGTTCTTCTTTGAGAAGATCCCAACACTTCGACCTCGCATAAAACTCCAAGATGGGGGCTCGAGAGAGCCTAGGATGCGTTGGTGGGGGTGACTACTGTGCAGAGGAGGAGGTGGGGTAGTTGGATGGGTGTTCCGACCCGAGTTCTTTGTTCATTGGGATCAGATGCCATTGTATATAGATGAATATCCCTATAGTGGGATGAGTTATTGTGGGGACTCGGATTTGCCACTGTCGCCTGGTCGAATATAAGGGCTCGATGGTAAGTGAAAAATTTCTAATCTTTGATGTCCATGTAAATGTCTAGAATATTGTATGTGGTACTAATTCTTTCACTTTTGGTATGAAAATACGGCACAGGTAAAACCGGCCGGATATATGGGATGACCTACAGTATCGGGGACCGCAGGACCTAGTGTACCAAGGGTGCAACAAAATGAGGATGCAACAACCCTCCTGGAGGACATCTGTCATAGATGTGAGAGGCTTCTGACCGGTGTTTCAGAGCGCGACTAGCAAGACTTAGATGACCAGTACATAGAGCCATGTATTTGTCTACCCTCTGGGTGGCGAGGGGTCATGCGGCACATGGCGATGGCCGGACAGGGTATGCATGATCTACAAGCTGCAGGAGTAAAGCCATTGGCTCAGGATCCTCTAGATAGTGATAGTTTGTAGGGGCGGGTGGTGCCCCCCAGTTTTGAGTTTTGTAACATGCTATGGGCATGTCATATGTATCAGAGTGGATGGACTCTAAAACATTTTATATGACACATATTATGGATATGTATCATTTTGATATTTTTAT
The DNA here is from genome assembly GCA_034641835.2 of Pinus albicaulis. Taxonomy (NCBI): domain Eukaryota; kingdom Viridiplantae; phylum Streptophyta; class Pinopsida; order Pinales; family Pinaceae; genus Pinus; species Pinus albicaulis. The sequence goes on along the minus strand of CM076575.1, from coordinate 599,840,590 downwards.
GTTATTGTCTTGTGTTAAATGTGTGTGCTAAATGCCAATCTAGAATATGGTTTGCAATGCTATCTACATAGTGATTTTGTGCTCTAGGTACATGATTGAATGTAATGATTTCAAATTTATGCATCAAAAGCTTCACTCGTAAATATCTTCTAAAAAGGATAGGATTATGCACACGATAGACACCATTCAATTGCATAACAATAAGCAGGGAATATAAATGAACATGAAGGTGGAGGATGCGATGTGAAAGGGCATCAGCTAATAAACCCCACACTGCATCATATTCAGCCTAATTATTGGTAGCAGTACCAATGCATACCCCGTTCGATAGAACAAGGGAGTGCAAGGGGGTAAAAATGGCCCAACCTGTCGAGGCTAGATTCTTGGAGTAGCGGCTTGCACCATCAACAAAACCGATATAAGGTGTGGACGAAAGGTCCATATGAAAGGTGCCACAAGACAATAAATGGGAGGGTGATGAAAAATGCTAACAACCTGAGCGCAAAGTAGAAATCAAACGCACTCCGCGGGAGGGAGTGATCTGGGTAGGATGTCTACTACTCACACGCTAACGGTGAGGTGGAGTATGGGAGCTACCGGAAGTGTAGCTTGTGCTGAGATCACGAAAGTCACCATAGGCACGGGTGGTGCTATCTCATTTATCGGCAGGAAAGATGAAGTCAGGGGTGGACATGGCTTCCATGATGTCATCATCGCAATAGAAGATGGAGTAACTAGAGGAAGAGAGACCACATGACACGGCGAAGCTACCTGACTCATCATCATGAGAATAAAGGTTCACATGCGCATCGTCACGGGGGATGACGGAAGAACAAGCATATAAGGGATTTACTGATGTTGAGCCTAGGGAGATCGCTGAAGGTAGGTCAAGCGAAACAACAGGGGAAGATTCGAAGGGAGCTTCCACCAGTGGAGTTGCCAATTGTTAGTATGAATGTTAATTCCAAGCATATGAAAAAAGACCACTTTAGATGTGCATAGCAAACAACCCTAACAACAAATATGGTTTCCAATATCCTCAGATATGTAGTTAGGTGATCAAGATAAATGCTGCAAAAATCTAGATCTATGCATTAGAAGACATTAAGCAGTAGAAAAAACAAGATTTACTCCATGCATCCAATATACAAGACAAGAATATGTTGAATGAATTTTGTATTAATGGCACCTGGGAAGAAAACACAGAAGGGTGTTACTAGTTCTCCTCAATGGGATGGGTTATTGTAAGTCCTCGACACTCCAGATCTAAAATTCCTCTCTCTTGATGGTGTAGTAAACCCAGACAAAAATGGTAGCAAAATATGACTATGATGGTGGATCAAAGTCAGACCAAAAGTATAGATCCAGAGTGATCTTTAGGCAACAAAAGGTGGTAAATGAATGGGAAAACCCTTCTATTTATAACAAAATATTGAGTTAGTCTAAATATCGGTGCATAGTTAAAATATTATTAACCAAATCAAGATCCAACTTTTATGGAATATTTTATTATATTTTTTGGAGGGAAAAAGAATTTGACTTGGGTCAAATCCCTTTATTTGTAAATAATAAATAAATGATTTATTTATCATTTTAAGGATTTGGTTGTGTAATAATAAAATAAATAATGATTTATTTAATTATTTAAGGGGGATTTAGTCATATTTAACAAATAATATTATTTAAATAAGGTTTAAATAATTATCCTTTGGAAATAATAAGATAAATAATGATTTATCTAATTAATTTCCCTGTTTTGGGTTGAATATAACCAGGAATATTAATTAAACTGTTGTTTAACTAATAATTCCTTGAGGAAAATCAAACAAATGTAGATTTATTTAACATTTCCTCATGGGGTTTCCTATTTAGACCATAAACAACTTAATAAAGGTGTTTTATTATGTTATTTTTCAGAGTGAATGAAATTTTACTTAGGGTAAAATTGGTCTTACATGGTGTACTTGGGTCCATCTAATAACAATAGGTTAGAAGACCAAAAAATGGTGTAACAGGGGTTATGGTCTAGTGTATCTTCTTCTTCTACATCATTCTATATCATTGTAAAAGTGAACCATTTTCCCTCGTACGGGAGTCCATTCTTCTTTTATTCTTCTAAAGGATGGTAGGGTGGTGCTAGGCTGGTGCATGAAGTCACCAACAGGTTCAAGCCTATGAAAAATTTAGGGTGGTAGGGTGTTGCTAGGTTGAGTTGTAGCTCATTAGGTGTTGGGGTATCTGTTCAGTTGACTACTGAAGAATCTCGGGCATTGGAGCGTCCATCCAGTGGGAGCTGAAGAAGAATGCTTTTCTAGATTCTAGGAAGTTGGAGTTTCTTTTCAATTGGATTTGAATATTAAAGAATTATTAGAAAATCATTCAAGTGGTTTTTTCCCCAGAGGGGGTTTCGACCTTAAAAATTATGTGCATTTGTGTTCCTTTTGTTTACTACTATAATTGTACAAACACTGATAATAATTGAAGATTAACTAATGCTCTGAAATATTAATAATAATACTAATAGAAAGGAATATTGATTAACCCCCCCTCTCAATATTTCCAACAATTGGTATCAGAACTTGGCTCCTTCAATAGCAGTTTAACAGCTGGAAGGAGGTCATGGAGCATACCAAGAATGGTGTACCTCTGTTCAATGAAAATAATTATGCACTCTGGAAAGGAAGAATGGAGGTCTATCTCTTGGCGCAAGGTTACAAAGTATGGTAAAATGTTCAAAATGGATTTACATCAACCACAGATGAACGAGGTAATAAGAGTTTGATAAATGATGCAAACGTAAATAATATTATTATCAGTGGACTTATTGAATCTGCTTATCATAAGGTGTTGGGTTGTAAAACCATCAAAAATTTATGGGACAAGCTTGAGAAGATATATGCAGGTGACTCAAATGTCAAAGAAGCATAGCTTCAAATCTACAAAGAAAAATTTGAGCAACTCAGAATGAAATAATATGGAAACATTACTGCATACTTCCAACACATTGATGAAATAACCAACACTCTGGAAGGATTGGGAGAGCCTATTGATGAGAATACTATTATACGAAAGATTCTTAGAACGTTACCAGGAAGATTCAACCCAAAGGTATTGATCTTAGAATACAGTGCAAATATGGAAAAACTTAGCAAAGAGGAATTACACGGAGTTCTCATAGCATACGAAATGAGGCTTGATGAAGAAGAGGGTACTTCACATCTAGAAACTGTGTTCGTTGCATCTAAGAAAACCAATAAGGACAAACAACCTTCAAAGGCAAAGACCTGCACCTACAAGTGTGAAGAAAAAGAAGATATATCGTCATCCGATGAATATAGTGACAATGAAGAAGAAGTCAATGAGAGAGTATTGTTTATGGCTAAGCATAATAAACAAGAGGTATCAAACAACGAAGACGAAGGGTTGACCATAGAAGAATTTTCTAAGTAGGCAATCAAGCTTATAAAAGATCTCAAGGCTGAGAAGATCCATTCCAATACTCTTGAAGAACAAGTTCGAGGTCTCAAAATTAAAGTTGAAGAACAAAAATGTATTGAAGAGTCACTTAAAAGGAAGTTGGAAGAAAGCGACCAAGAAAGGGAAGCATGAGAAGATGAAGTAGTCTCGCTGAGTAAGGAAGTGAAGAAGGGAAAAACTGTCCAAAACTATGCCAACAACTCAAGGGCATTGGAAGAACTCATCAACAATCAATGATCTTACAATGACAGAACTGGCCTTGGTTATAAAGAAGAAGAAGAAGAAGAAGGACCTTCTACAACAAAATACAATGAACCTATGAGATCTAACATGCATGTAGACTTCATTGGACAAGATTCACAAGAACAACCTTGGAAGACAATTCCTTGACGAATATTTCCATCCAGGTACCAACATATTTTTCATCGCTATTGTTATTCATGTGGAAAATTTAGTCATAAAGCTATAGAATGTCACACGTACCATAGGAACCAATACAATTTCGAGAGATCTGTCAAATATGAACCTCCGGGGGCTCCACGAAACATCAATAGATTTGAACATTTAAGAAATAATATTGAATGTTAAAAATGTCGAAACTTTGGACACATAGCGAGAGACTACAGACTTGAAAATCCTCTAGAAGAATATTCAAAGCCACAGAATGAACAAACATGGAAGAAGAAGAAGACTGATAATTGTGCTCTCGCTCTCAAGGATCAATACAACAAATATGTGTGGTATGTTGAGAGCGGTTGCTCAACGCATATGACTAGAGATAGAAAGAAATTTGTATCTTTGAAAGAGAACAAGGATGGAACTGTGTCCTTTGGAAATGATGGATCTTCAAATTTTATAGAATCAAGTACTGTCACTCTCGAAATAAAATATGCTCTAGCCAAGAATGTTCTATTGGTTGAAAACATGAATCACAATCTGCTTAGTGTTGGACAATTGTGTGATAAAGGACACACAATACTATTCAACTCCACAAAATATGAAATTAAGAAAGGCAGGTATGGTGAAATTGTGGCTACAACAAGTCAAGCTCCGAATGACATATATGTTCTGGATGAAGCAACTAAAGCACGTCTACTAGCTAAAGAGGATGATATAATCTTTAGTAGCAATGATGATCGACTAAGTAAGGACTTTGCTACAAAGATGAAAAGAGAGTTAGAGATATCTTTACTTGGTGAGCTGGCATACTTCTAAGGGCGTTAAATATCTCATAAAGAGAAAGTAATATTTATATGTCAAGCCAATTACATCAAGGAAATGCTCAAGAAATTCAAAATGGAAGATTGCAAACCCATCCTTACTCTAATGGTAACAAGTTGCAAATTTAGCATAGATGACTCATCTAAGGATGTGGATCAAAGGTTGTACAAATCTATGATTGGTAGTCTTCTATATGTAATAACCTCATGTCTAGATGTTATGCAAGCACTTTGACAATTAGCACCAAAAGAATCGCATATTATTGCCATCAAAATAATTCTTCAATATCTAAAAGGAACAACAGAATATGGCTTGTGGTATCCCAAGGGTAACAATATCATTATTCAAGCCTTTACAGATACAGATTGGATAGTAAGCCTTGATGATCATAATAGTACTCATGAAGCATTTGAATATCTTCACGAGAAGCTTGGGATTTTCCCAAGTTCTCATTATATTTTCCTTATTCATAAAATAAAGGGGGAGTGGAAGTGTGTACAGGTCCGTAGGATGGTTGTGTGTCAGGGGGAGTTACCCTTTTCCATTGATGTCAAAGGGGGAGAGAATGTTGTAGGAAGAGGTTTCATGATCGCAGGGGGAGTACTTGTGTTGCCATCAATGCCAAAGGGGGAAATTGTTGATCAGTGGTTGTCATTGATGTCAACCTAAGAAGCACCAGGGGCTACCATGATCTTGTATGGGAATTTTGACCTACTAAATTACTATATTTTGGGTCAAGAATGTTTTTGATGGTTTCTACTTGTCGAGACGCTTCCGTTGATATATGACGCGCCATGTAATTCTTCGTGGTTTGAGAGATATTGATGTTTGAAATTTGTAACCCCAGTTAGTGGGCTAAAACCCCATGGGGTTGTGGCATGGATCATTAAAAAGTCAATAATTAATCATTTTTAAGCCCCTAAAATCCATCCCTCGTTCACTTGTTGAAGACCCTCTCAACCTAAGCATTTATATAAATTGTGATCCTCATATCCTCCTCATGTAGGGATTTCGCTACCTGAAACAGGTCATTGTGGAATTTGTGCTATAAAAATTTTTATACGAAGGTTTAGAAACTGAAATTTTTATGAGGCAAAGCCGAAATCCTGAGGAAGCTCCTGTAGAAATTTCAGATCAAGGTGCGCAATATGTTTGTAGATATGATCTGTGGAAGTCAGTGTTTTTGCAGGCTCTTGAACTTCATCTCAAAGAAGTGACCTTGGGAAAATCGTCATAACTTTATCTCTGAGTATGAAATTGGAATTATGTAAAAGGAAACAAATATTTCATGGACTGTAGTTTTTGTTGTATCAATTTCAAATCCGAATGAAGAAATAGTGACACGTGGCACACCATAAAATTTCGCTCTACTGAACCAGTCCATAATTAGGGAATTGTGAGAGATTGGGCATAACTCTCCCTCGAAGAATCCAAATTGGTTCAGACCTATGGTATTGGAAAGAAGAATCATAGGAATACTACAGAACTGAAAATAACATATTGGGGACCTGAAATAACAGAGATACACCATATTCAATATCGAGACCCTATAAGGCAAGAAAAAGCTAGATCATGTGTTGTCAAGGGCTGCAAAGGACCAAAATTTCTAGGGAAGAAAAGTGAATCAAGGTGCAACAAAGAGTAGCATGACAAGAGCAGCAATCAAGGTGCATAATAGAAACAAGAAGTTAACCACATGAAGTCTTAAAGTGGGCAACATTGCACACAGTTATTGTAAAGGTATCGTTGTACTAAGTCATTGTAAATGCATCATCGTAAAAATTGTACAAGTGTCTATCTGCCAAGAGTTGAAGAGGTAGTGTCGGGAAGTCTAGGATCATCATTTGGTCGTTGTGTCATAGTTGGGGTTATGTTATAGTGTATCTTCTTCTTCTACATCATTCTATATCATTATAAAGTGGACCATTTTCCCTTGTACATGAGTCCATTCTTCTTTTATTCTTCTAAAGGCTGGTAGGGTGGTGTCAGGCTGGTGCATGAAGTCACCAATAGGTTCAAGCCTATAAAAAATTCAGGGTGGTAGGGTGGTGCTAGGGTGAGTTGTAACTCATTGGGTGTTGGGGCATCCATTCAGTTGACTACTAAAGAATCTCGGGCATTGGAGTGTCCATCCAGTGGGAGCTGGAGAAGAATTCTTTTCTAGATTCTAGGAAGTTGGAGCTTTCTTTTCAATTGGAGTTGAATATTAAAGAATTATTAGAAAATCATTCAGGTGGTTTTTGTCCTAGAGGGGGTTTCCACCTTAAAAACTGTGTGCATTTGTGTTCCTTTTGTTTACTGCTATCATTGTACAAACACTTATAATAATTGAAGATTAACTAATGATATGAAAGATTAATAATAATACTAATTGAAAGGAATATTGATTCACCCCCCCCCTCCTCCTCTCAGTATTTCCAACACTTCAAACACAAAATTTTCAGCTTGAACTCTATTGAATCGATCATCGTCAAATCCACTACCAATCCCATAATATTCTATTTTTGGTGATACAATTTATCACCATGGTGTTGATTCTATTCTTCGACATTTTTTGACGAGTGAAGAAGATGAAAAATATTTAAATGAATACCATTCTGGAGCATGTGGTAGTCATATGTCAGGGTTTTCCACTGCCCAAAATATATCATTAGGGTAATTTTGAGGTCTAAAATGGGCCTCCTAAGAAAAATGTACAACCAAAATAAACTTTATAGGAACCAATAGGATTCAAGATGATTATGTCAACCATAGGGGATGATTCACCATTTTTTAAGTAAAAGGGTAAAAATATTAAAAAATAATAAAATAATAAAACTACTTTTTCAACTCGTATTTTCAACTTATCTCCCAAATTTTTTACTCAAATTTCGAGCAGGACTACTCGTTGGATGCAAAATTTAATTCCTCATCCAGGGCGTACCAATTTTGCATACTTTCGATGGACCCTACTACTTGAAAAGTGATAAATACATGAAAAAATGTGATTGCAATCACATTTTTCATGTATTTCTCATTTTTCATGTAGCAGGGTCCATTGAAAGTATGGAACATGGTTACTCCTTGGATGAGGAATTAAATTTTGCATCCAACAAGCACTCCCACTCGAAATTTGAGTAAAAAAATTTGGAGATAAGTTGAAAATACTAGTTGAAAAAATAGTTTTTTCTTTTTTCCCTCTAAAATTTGATGATGTCATCAAATCTTATTTTACTATTTCCACTATTATTTTATAATTTCCTTAGGAGGCCCATTTTAGACCTCAAAATTCCCCTAATGTGTGCGCTGGTTATTTTTGGTCGTCATTGTTCAAGGATTGCATCACTGTTGTTCAAAAATGCCATAATTTCCAAGTCTTTGACTGCAATATGCATGCGCCTCTATCTCCTCTTCACCTAATCATAGTTTTCGGTCCATTTTCTAAATGGGGCATTTATTTTGTTACATGTAACCATCTCACTCAGTCGTGGGGCATGGGTATATTATTCTCGCAGTATATTATTTTACCAAATGGGCCAAGATGATGCCTACATATGAGGATGATGACGAAACTATAGCTATTTTCATATTCAATCATGTAATCGCTAGGTTCAGTGTACCTCAAGCCATTGTCACAAACAATGGTAGCCACTTTCAAAACTTTATGATGACTAAGTTTTCTCTACAGCTCAACTTGTGCCATGAAAATTCTACTCATTATTATCCACAGACAAATGGCCAAGTTGAAGCAGTGAATAATGTTTTAACCAAAATGATTAAACAAATAGTCGGTATTCATAAATGGAGCTAATACCATGCTTTTTTCATGCTTGTGGGCATACCGTACCTTTACGAAAACATCAAATGGATTTACTCCCTTCCAACTTGTTTATTGTTTGGAGGCAGTCTTGCCAATTGAGTGTGAGATCCTGTCATTAAAATTATCCACTGAGTTATTACCAGCTACCTCTGCAGAGGAGGAACGTTTTTTATACTTAGCACAAGTAGATGAAGCTCGGTATAATGATGCATTAGCTAGTGAGCCTCATAAAAAATGTGTTAAGGCTTAGTTTGTTCGAAATGTGAACCCTCATGTATATTCTGAAGGTGAACTAGTCTTGGTTTATGATCAAGCTCACGATAAACTAGGAACTGGTAAATTTGAACCTATGTGGCATGGTCCTTACATCGTTAAATGTGTACTAGAAAAAGGGGGTTATGAATTAATTGACTATGATGGAGTTTCTTTGGGAGAGCCCAGAAATGGTCTCTACCTTAATAAATATTATGCATAACGTATCATGGGAAAGATTTTTGTACATTATGTATTTCATATTTTTTTGAGTGTGTGCATTAGGTTTACATTTATACGATTTCCTACTACTTTTCCTACTTATATTTGATTACACTTGATTTGCAGATGTTAGCATTCCCTCCGACTTAAATTACCTTTGCCGATGGCACTAGTCGTAGTACTCGAAATTTATCCTCCATGACTTGGGTTGTTTATTCACCTATTGATGAGTTAGTTTCCATTCATGGGGTATTCCTTTGTCAAACAAAAAATAACATAGCAGAGTATAGTGCAGTCATTGAACTATTATATGATTCCATCACATTTGGCATTCAACGTTTGATCGTTAGTTTAGATTCACAACTCATAGTATTACATTTAAATGGTGTTTATTCAGTTATACGTTCATCAATGTTAAGAATGTTTTTACGAGTTCGTCTCTTGGAGATGCAGTTTGATTACATTGAATATCAACACATTCCAAGAAATTTAAACATATTAGCTGATGCATTGGCTAATCACATGTTAAATAGAAATTTTCAACATTTGTAAATAAAATAATATTCATCCACATAATAAACAAGATAGATTGAAACAAAAATAATAGTTCTCCTAATTAGGTAATATAGTCTGTAGTAAATGTGTTACGAAAAAATCATCCAAATACATGAGGCCCCATGGCCTTTATTATCTGAATATGCTGATATAAAAGATAAAAAATGCAGCCCTAAAAATACTAAGAAATTGTGCATGATGATGATCATGATAACAATCTATGGCGCGAGCCACTCGACGTTGCAATCGCCTAATCAGTCCTGGAACCCCATCCACGTGCCTCTAGTACCGGAGAGGAAAATCATCGGTCCTAGTCTCTGAGATATCTATCATCAAACTCTCTAGGTTGTACTCCAGCTTGATCAGGTCATCTGCTACATATAACTAGGTACTACAACTGATGCAGGCTAGTTTCCTCACTTGTCAAAACGTTGTAGTCCGACTGGTCAACCTGATCCCACATATGCATCATAATTTAGATACTTAGATTTGGATGTAAAAAACAAACAAAAAATTAAAAAACATTAAAACATCAAAATGAGAAATTTTTACCTAGATCACACCACCACGTTCATGTTGGGAGTGGTATATCTCAATCGCCTCTATAATCCATCCCTGCATATGGGAAGTCCTCAATCATGAAGATTTGACTTCCCAGCCACATGGAAAACTGAGGAGTATAATTCACTATCCAGCCACCCTCGCCTCCATGGAGAGCCGTCAACGAAACCAACTGCCACATACGTGGATCTCTAGGTCCTGTCTCAATGACAAGAATCTGTTATGGGATGAGGGGTGGAATCCTCTCTAGGGAAAAATAAATAAGAATGGCACCATAACCAAAATTCTTCATTTTACCATTCTTTACTCTGGTTAGTTTTCATTTTTATTGACAACCACTCCTTCACACCAGTTGTAAATAGTGGACTGCAAACACTCCACTACAATCTACATCAGGGCCTTTGTGTCTAGGTGAGGCGTTGTGCTTCCACATAATTTGGTAATTTTGAAAGCAATGGTTCTAAAATCCAATCGCTTGATGGTTTTGATATAAATTCTACCATATCTGAGCTTAGCTCCATCAACACAATATCACCTCAAATATGAAGTATTAGTATCCCCACTTAGTCTCTGGCCAAATAGAGAAATATCAAGCCCTCTACATGATAGCCCAGTCAAAATGTACAGGTCATCAACATCAATGGTAAGGTGATGATCCCCTATGATGAAACATTTTTCTTGGATATCTCAGGCCCTTACCAACCATGTCATGAGCTTTAACTAAACTTTCATTCCTTGAATGACCCAAAATTTGCAGAGGCCACAATTTTTCAAAGCTTGCAAGGTTATTGAGTCATCTATAGCTTTTGCATCACAATTTTCATGTTCTCTTTCTCTCCACTCCAACATGATGAATCAAAAATCCTGCAATTGACAATTGAAGAATGTTAGATCAAAGATTGAGATAATTTTGGGACTTTTGCTGGGAGTTTCTAATTATTTTTGAAATCCCTCAGTGCCTTGTGTGGTTTTAATTTAAAAACATAGCACATTTGCACAGTTTGTTAGTAGGTAAACTGCGCAAATCATGTTTTGTTGAAATTTTCAATAAGAAATAGTGAAATTGGCATCCATAAACAACATCCAGAAAATGGCATCCTCAAATGGCTACCATGGAGGCTTTTGATTTAATTATTTCTTAATTGAATTAGAAGAAATGTGTGTCAAATTTATTTATCCCTTAAATAAATTGGACAATAAATTGTAATATTATCTCATAATCTGATCCAGGTGGATATTGGTGGCCACCCGCCTATTCCACTTGGGCCCCCACCATTGTCTCTTTCAGTTTTTCCGTTTTGGCATAACTTACTATTTTTAGCAGTTTTTCGGGTCCTGAACTTCCGGAGCCGTTGTGAGGCCCTAAACGACGTTTTTTGGGAGTGAAAGCGCCGGCGGAATTTTCTAATGAGGGTCGTCCGTGTTGTAGTCCTCGAGGATAGAGCTTTCTAATGATGTATCATGTGCATCAAACGGAGATAGTATGCCAAAGTTACGTCCCTGGGAAGTTGAAACACCAATTTACCCAAACGGGGCCCATAGTTTGGCGCTTCATCTCCTATGGTTAGGTTTTTGGGATGTTTAGAGTTCTCCATTGTTTCTTAATAATAAATAGGCCCTCGAGCCTCATTGTAACTCAGTTCAGAGGCCTGTAGCCGCCACATCTCTTCTCAGAGATAGCTACCAGTGCCCTAGCTAGTTTTATTTCCATTCTGTCTGTAAGCAAATTTCAGTTCTTTGATATTAATGAAATGAAGTGTTATTTCTGTTGCATCTCTGTATTTATGTTTATATGTTTATTCTGTTGCGTTCCTGCATAAATCCGGATCAGTGGTATCAGAGCGGTCTGCTTTTTCTCGATCCTTCTTTGCATGCCCCCAACGAGGTCGGGGTATAAGGAGCTAGGGCTTGATCTGGTGGAACCTTTGCAAGATCAGCCTCGTAAACCTCGACGGACGCCCATGGGGGACGAAAAGAAAGATGAGGGAGCAGGAGATCCTATCAAAATATTGCTCGAGGAGGCCCTCGAAAAACAAAGGAACGCGATGATGGATAGCTTTGCTCGGATCCTTCAACGGCTGCCCACCGGCGGCGCATCTGCATCCAGTAGCCACTCTGGAGTTGCGACTCCCTTTAAGGTACAAGTAAATTTTGACATTCCCATATTTGAGGGTCAAATAGACGCGGATGCCGTAGATAGATGGTTGAATCTATTAGAAGGATATTTCTCTGTTCATGACTTTTCAGACCGGGAGAAGATTATTTTTGCACTCCTCAAAGCTACCCCCATGTTAAGGACTGGTGGGAAACCTACTGTGAGAACAAGGACCAGACAGAACCCTCTCTGTTCTCGGCCGTACCAACTTGGAATTCTTTCCGAGACGCCGTCAAGGAACAATACTATCCCGTGGGGAGCTATGAGGACAAGTACATACAATGGACCACGCTGCGACAACAAAGGGATCAGGATGTGCACGAGCTGACGAATCTGTTCCATACCCTGCGCACAAAGTTGGGTATCAAAGATTTAGAGAAACATTTGGTGCTAAAGTATCGCAGCTGTCTGCACAGATACATTCAGGAGGAAATGGAGTTCCTCGACATCTCCTCGCTTGGTACGACATCCCGGTATGCTGCCAAGATTGAGCAGAAATTCAAACAGAAGAAGCGAGACTTTGGATCTGCGAATCAAAAGCAAGGGAAAGGTGCTTCCAAACCGCAGAACAAAGGACAGAGCCAAGGCATGGCGGCTAAAGACAACCCGTCGAAGCCACAAGAAAAGAACAGCACCGCAAAGCCAAAGAAGGACACGGGAAAGTGGTGTGAGTTCCATAAGAGCTCCACTCACAACACAAGTGAGTGTCGGGCAAAGCAGTCGCTAGTGGCCGAGATGAGGGCTTCTGAGTCAGATGCATGCTCCGACTCCGAATCAGAACCTGAAAAGGGGAATGAAAAAGGGAAACATATTATTGATGCGGAGCCCAACGCCACTGTTGCCACTACAAAGGTCCAGAAGGAGGAACCGAAAGATCCAAAGGAGGAGGAACGTCTCTTCCACTCCCAGATGTGGGTAAAGGGCTCCCCTGTACAGTTCATTGTCGACAATGGGAGCCAAAAGAACCTCATTTCAGCAGACGCCGTGAAGCGGTTGGGCTTGCCGACCACGGCTCACCCACATCCATACACCATCGGGTGGCTTCACCAAGGACGAGATCTCCGCGTCAGCCAGCAGTGCCGCCTTCCCTATAGCATCAAGCCCTTCACGGATGAGGTATTATGTGACGTTGCTCCTATTGATGTTTTTGATGTATTATTAGGACAACCATACTTGTGGAAGCGTCATGCTGTGTATGAGTCTCGACCTCGTGTTGTTATTATTACTTTGGGAAATAAGTTGTACAGGATACCAGAGGTACCACCTCCTACGACTATCTCTTTGGTTACTGCAAAACAATGTAGTAAGCTCATTTCCCAAACCAGGAAATTCTTTTTCCTGATGATCCGCCCCCAGGGCAAGAAGAAGACTGTGGCCACGACCTCCAGACAGGGCCCCTCTGCACGACAACAACAAATGGATAAGGTCGTGGAGGAGTACGAGGACATCTTCACCTCACCCACAGGGGTTCCTCTGCACTGCCAGGTCAAGCACCCGATTGATCTGACCCCAGGTGCGCCACTACCCAATGGACCGATCTATCGACGCTCTGTTCTGGAAAATGATGAAATCAAGAGGCAGATTCAGGAGCTGTTGCAGAAAGGTCACATCGGACCAAGTTCATCGCCCTGTGGGAGCCCGATCGTGTTGGTACAGAAGAAGGATGGGACGTGGAGACTCTGTATTGACTATCGGGCGCTGAACAAGATCACTGTCCGGAATAGGTACCCAATCCCACGGATTGATGACCTTCTGGACCAACTCCAAGGTGCAAAATATTTCGGTAAGATCGACCTGAAGTCTGGGTATCACCAGGTACCAATTGAACCCTCTGATGTGTGGAAGACTGCCTTCAAAGCTAAGGAAGGCCTTTTTGAATGGCTGGTCATGTCTTTCGGGTTGACGAATGCTCCCGCAACCTTCATGAGGATGATGGACGACATCTTGCGGCCATTCACCAACTCATTCGTAGTGGTGTACTTGGATGACATTCTGATCTTCAGCAAGACTTGGGAAGAGCACCTTCATCACATCCGACAAGTCCTCCAAACACTGCGGCAACACGAGTTGTGTGCCAATTTGGAGAAGTGCACGTTTGGCATGACCCAGGTTCAATATCTGGGATACATTATTGATGAAAGGGGGGTGCATGTGGATCCAGCCAAGATCCAAGTCATTCGGGATTGGCCAGCCCCGACTACTATAACAGAGCTTCGCAGCTTTCCGGGTCTTGCTAATTTCTACCGTAGATTCGTGTTGGGATTCTCTCATATCACTTGGCCCTTGAGTCAAGTCACCAAAGGAGGAGCGAGAGAAAAATTCTTTTGGTCGAAACCTCAACAGAAGGCGTTCAAAGAATTGAAAAATCGCCTATGTTCTTCCCCAGTGCTCACCTTACCAGACTTGCAGCAGCCATTTGAGATCGAGACAGATGCCTCTGACTATGCTATTGGGGCAGTTCTTACTCAACAGGGACATCCAGTGGCATATCACGGTGAGACATTGTCTGAGACAGTTCGCAAGTATCCCACCTATGACAAAGAAATGTATTCCATTGTGCAAGCCTGTCGACAATGGAAGCATTACATTTTGGGGAAGGAAACAATCATCCACACAGACCACCGGCCCCTGCAGTTCATACAGACACAAGGGAAGTTGCGGAATGATCGCCATCAGAAGTGGTCCACATATCTGCAACAGTTTCATTTGAACATCAAGTACAAGAAGGGTAGCACCAATAATGTTGCAGACTGCCTCGGCCGACCACCGATCGTGGCGCTCACCACCGTGCTCAACTCTTGTGGGCACGAGACTTCTGATTGGCCGCTTCTCTATGAGAGTGACCCAGAATTCGGCCACACTTACAAGGCACTCTTGGAGGGCACGCAAGTTCCAAATTTTCACCTCCAAGATGCACTTTTATGTCACCTGGGACACCTTTGTGTTCCTTCAAGCGAGCGTGCCAAGATGATATGGGAAGCACACTACAGTCGAGTCGCTGGGCATTTCGGGGTCGAGAAAACGGTAGCAATACTACAGAAGTATTTCTATTGGCCGAACCTTCGAAAGGATGTCGAGAAGCACATCAGATCCTGCACTGCTTGTGCCATTGCCAAACCGACCATCAAGAAGCAAGGCCTATATACTCCACTACCTACCCCTAGTCGACCGTGGGAATCCATCTCCATGGATTACATGTCGGGACTGCCTTCTACTAAGAATGGAAATGACTGTGTTTTCGTGGTCGTTGACAGATTCTCGAAGATGGCCATCATGGCGGCCTGTAAGAAGAATATCACAGCAGAAGCCACTGCTAAACTCTTCTTTGAACGAGTGTGGGTGCACTTTGGGATCCCACAGTCTATCATATCGGATCGAGATAGCAGGTTCCTCAGCACATTTTGGTCCAGCCTCTGGTCAATGTTGGACACAAAGCTCACCAAGTCCACAGCTTTCCATCCCCAAACAGATGGCCAGACAGAGGTCGTCAACAGAATGATTGTACACATTCTGCGCATGTACAATTCAAAGCATCCACGCACATGGGACGAGAGCTTCCCTTATGTACAACATAGTTATAACCGGGCTCTCCACAGTTCAATTGGCCATAGCCCCTTTCAGGTGGGCTTAGGATTCCAGCCACTATGTCCCATTGACGTAGCCATGCCATTTGCAGCTGCTCAGGCCGATTCAGCGCACGTTCAGTCTGAAGTTGACAAAGCAAGTAGCTTCATCGAGCGCATTCAACACATCCGCCAACAGGTTCATGATATATTGGACAGAGCCAATGCGAAGTACAACGGCGCTGTGATCAACGGGTGCCACACCACTTCCCGAGTGGGCGACAAGTGGCTACATTTGAGAAGGAGCGCCTCCGCGGACCTCACCGCAAGCTTCGCCCGCTCCGATACGGGCCGTACACCATCACCAAGGGTGTAGGTAACAATGCCTTCGAGCTTAGTATTCCACCATTCCTTGGTCTGCACCCAGTCTTCAATGTGGATCGCCTTCGTCCTTACTTTCCACCTCTACTGGACACCTCGGACATTGCAGAACAACTCACACCAACATAGTTAAACCCAGACTGCATGGAACAGGCCACCACAGATTGTATCATGGACATGCAAATCAAGAACACTCGTCAACAGCAGATCCAACTGTATCGGGTTGTCAAAGCTGGCCAACTCCTGCACCAAGGAAAGTGGTTCACCGGGGACCAAGTTCAGCAGAAATTTCCTCATCTCATGGAGGAACTTAACGCAATGGGGACCATTGCTTCCTAAGGGGGGAGGAATGATCCAGGTGGATATTGGTGGCCACCGACCTATTCCACTTGGCCCCCCACCATTGTCTCTTTCAGTTTTTCAGTTTCGGCATAACTTACTATTTTTAGCAGTTTTTCGGGTCCTGAACTTCCGGAGCCGTTTTGAGGCCCTAAACGACGTTTTTTGGGTACGAAAGCGCCAGCGAATTTTCTAATAAAATTCGTCCCGACAGCTATAGTCCTCGGATAGAGCTTTCTAATGATGTATCATATGCGTCAAACGGAGATAGTATGCCAAAGTTACGTCCCTGGGAAGTTGAAACACCAATTTACCCAAACGGGGCCCATAGTTTTGGCGCTTCATCTCCTAGGGTTAGGTTTTTGGGATGTTTAGGGTTCTCCATTGTTTCTCAATAATAAATAGGCCCTCGCGCCTCATTGTAAAGCAATTCAGAGGTCTGTAGCCACCACATCTCTTCTCAGAGATAGCTACCAGTACCCTAGCTAGTTTTATTTCCATTGTCTGTAAGCAAATTTCAGTTCTTTGATATTAATGAAATGAAGTGTTATTTCCGCTGCATCTCTGTATTTATGGTTATGTGTTTATTCTGTTGCGTTCCTGCATAAATCCGGATCATAATCACTTGTAATAGTTAACTGAGTGTGATAGCTCATGAAATTCGAGTTGACAATGGTTGGTGAGGCATGTAGAGTGATTCTATTTGTTTTAGAGTCCAAGTTGTAGTTAGTGTATTAATTTAATGCATGAGAAATCAGTTAGCTCAATTAAGTGAGTTAAAGTGAGTCTAACTATTTGTAACTGATTGTTGCACTAGTGAGAGGTCAAGTGAATTAAATTATATTTAATTCACAAGCAGTGATCTGTCAAGTGACTAATGATTTAATGTTAATAGCTGCATGCATGTCAGTTCTGATGAAGACCTAGTTGAGACAGAGGTTAAAGGGAATTTATCTATCAATTGTATTTATAGCATATTTCCCAGGTGCAATTATATACACCATAGGATGCCCATGATGTATTATGCATTCAAGGAAGGCTAATTATCCTATTTAATAGGGATTAATTTCCTATTGATTGCATAAGCAAGACAGGCTGAGAATTTTCTAAGTACTAGCCCAATTTTGTCCAGATTAGTTTGAGACAGTCAAGATAGTGCAGCATACTCTTGTGAGAAGAGTGCATTGTATTGTTTCATGATTCCTTGGTTCATTATACAATAGATATAGAGGGGTTTTGAGCAGCAAGATTTCCCTAGGAAAAATATCTGCATTGTGCGATTGATTTGTTTCTTTCTCTTGGTGTGATTTTGTGATCATGTTTATTTTCCACAATTAATTTGTAAAATGATTCAATATATTGATTTAGCATATCACATGATCAGATTGAATCCATTGGTATACATATTGTTTGTATAATTTCTACATGGTATCAAAGCACCAGGAATCACAATAATGGAGAAGAAATTGAGTTTGTGTTGAATAGTATTGAAACTTGCAGATAATTTCTTTGGAGACACAAGCAGATCAAGATGGATTTCAATGGATTAATATTGGAATATGCACTTCAGGGAAGTTCTAATTATATTGCATGGAAAGACAAAATGGAGGAAGTTCTGGAGGACAATGAGTTGAAAGAATTCATTGATAATGATATACCCAATACCACATCAGTAGACGTCGCTCTTCTTGATGCTTGGAAAAAGAAGTTAGCAAGGGCGAGGGGGATCTTATTAGAGGGATTTCAAGATCACATTGTTTCGAGTCTCCATGGAAAGGTGACTCCATATGCTATGTGGAAGGCCTTGACATATCTGTTTCAGAATAGCAGCGACCAAAGGAATTTGGAGGTGAAGGACAAGCTCAGGAAAATCAAGAAGGAGGAGGGCAAGACGGTACCAACATACTTGGTGAAGTGCACTCAATGTCAAGATGAGCTTGGAAGTGTTGGTGTGACTGTAGTAGATGATAACTTGCTGAGCCTAGCACTTCTAGGCCTTCCAAGAGCTGGCATAGTTACCAGGACTCGGTGAATGGGAGGGAGAAGTTACCAGATTGGGAGCGACTTTGGTCATATTTGGTACAAGAATAATTCAAGCAGAATACCAGGGATGGATCCTCATGCAAGACTAATGAAGAGGAATATTGTGCCTTGGCTAGTAAGGCAACGAAGTTCAAGGGAAAAAAATCCCAAGGCGAAGAGGGCAAGAAATACTTTTCCAAGATCATATGTTTTCACTGTCACAAGCATGGGCACTATGCTATAAATTGTCCACAGAATAAGGAAAGAAAGAAGGAGCCTGAAAATTCAGCAGGTGAATCATTGACTTCATAGTTCAAGCTTCATTTTACTCTCATTTCATGCATGGCCAACACTGTAATGGGATGCATGTGGTATTTAGCTAGGGTGCCTCATTCCATATGAAGGGGAATAGAGATCTCTTCAGTGACTTGGAGGAGAAGGACCTTCAGCATAACATAGTGTTTGGAGATGACAAGAGGTATAATGCTACTTACATAGGTATTGTTAGTACCCTATAAATTATAGGATCTCAAGGTCATTGGATACTTCATATTTCATGCAAGGTTTTCATTATTGAAAGGCTTTTCAAAATTCAAATGATTTCAAATAAAAAGAGAGAGAGAGAGGAAGAAAAGAGGGTATAAAAAGAAAAGAGAAAAGAATGAAAAGAAGAAACAAAAGAAAAAAAGGAAAAAAGAGAAAGAAGAACCCAAAAAAATAAATAAAACTGAAATTTCTGCAAGTTCAAATGGCACTACTCTTTAGATAGGTCTGTCTAGTCATACAGTTTAATCATGGTTGGACAGTTTTCAATTCTTTTTAATAGGTTAGAAAATAAAGATTTGCCAAACTATTTAATATTGGCTTATCAGTGGATGGGTTAGAAAATAAAGATTTGCCAAACTGTTTAATCTTGGCTTATCAGTAGATAGGTAGAAAATGAGATTGGTTCAACAACTTAACCTGAACCAATAGGAGAAATAATGGATAGGGGTTAGGTTATAATTTTACAAGATAATTTTCAGGGTCTGCAAGTCTAAATGCACCCTACAAAGGACGAAAAAATGATAGATCGGTAGTTCAAGTAGGTAGATCTGCAAAAGGGGAGAAACGAAAGGAAAAAATGAAAGGGTGACTTCAAAATAATTTGAGGGGAATTTTATTTCATTTGAAGTATTGCGCAAGTCCCGCCAAGCACCAAATCACACTTCACAAGTATAAAAGGGTATCGCTAGAAGAAACTGGTAAAGTCTGCGATCTACAGGCTACGGGTAGACCCACCTTCCCTCCACGTCACCTCCTTTCCCCTTGCGTTTTTCACTTCACACCATTTAGAGTTTACCTCTAATCCTTCAAGTTAAAGTTTGTGATCTTTAGTCTGTGGTCGGGCCCCACCTTCCCTCCACGTCGCCTCCTTTTCCCCCACATTTTTCACTTCTCACTATTTAGAGTTTACTTGTAATCCTTCAAGTTAAATTTTGTGATCTTCAGGTTGTGATAGGGCCCCACCCTCCCTCCACGTCACCTCCAATTTCCCCACACTTTTCACTTTGCAAGATTTAAGGTTTTCCCTTATGGCTAATAACTGAATTCCCCAAAGTGCAATCTGCGATATCTGTGGGGCCCTCCCTACCATGTCACCTCCCATTTCCCCGCACTTCGCACTTCGCGATATTTAAGGTTTACCTCTTCCACGCATAACTAAATCCTCCGATGTGTGATATGCAATAGCTGTCGGGTCCCATCTCCTCATCACGTCACATTTTCCCCTCGACACTCATCCCCTGAACTGGGCCCATAGTTTCGTCAACCCATCACATCAACCCTAAACATCTCTCACCTAACCATCCATCTCTGCCCCTCACCTTGCCATCTGTTGATCATGATCATCTCACTATTAAAATTTCTATGGACCATCTGGTTTAAATCATCTGATTCCCTCGCCCTGTCTTGCAAATTTCATTAGCCGTCTATCGTTTCCCTCTCTTAACCTCGAAATCACATTTTAAATGGCTAAAATCCATATTTGAGAGTATATCGGCCCTAGCACCTTTTGGCCCTAGCCCCGACACCTATTTCTTCCACATGACCTGGCCCCAAGACCATACACTAGTCCAAAGAGCGCTTATTTGAATTGGCTATCGGGAACATCCTCAACCATTGATCTTACAACATCTGACGATCCATAGCCTGTCTTTTCTGGTGGTCCCCGCGCGCGTTCCCATTGCAAAAACCGGTCTGTTTTCATTGCACCGCTCACCTAGGGTAGGCGTTATTCCTCAAATCAGAGTGATTCCACTCAATGCCTGCCACGCGTCCCAGAGTACGGCTCCAAAACCACCGTCCATCGTGCATTATCGTTCGGTGGATGACACACAGCGATATGAACGTGATCTGTCAGATCTGGCAGCCTTCATCCAACAGCAGTCGTTTTCTAAAGTTGCACTGGTTTTATTCCCAACGTACAGTGCTCCAGGCCCGCAATCCATTGCCCTCTGACGAAGTTACAACCGTTGATCTCGTTCAGAGATCGTATGGCTCAGAATTGTTTGAGTGTCCCATTGTTGACCAAGTCTTCATCCACGTCATCCCTTCCGCTTAGCTTTTCGTACACCCACCTGTCACCGTACCACGTGTTCATCTTATATTTCCTATGCCCTTCATATATCTCATTCATACACCATTTTTAGTATTTTACGATTGAAAGTTATCACTGGTCCATCCTTCATCGTTTCACTTGCATTTTCCACCACCCCACGTCATTTACCATTTCGCCATATCTGCACAACCATCTCCATTCAACCCCACCACGTCCACCATACCTGTGTCCGATTTTCTTTAACATGTTTGTGGATTTTGCAGGTTTATAGTGATGGAGAATTATTATAATTTACGGTCACCATTGCAGAAGCCAAGGACGCATTACAAGACTGGTTTTCAAGTACTATATTCATGAAGAAGATCCTGGGTAGTTTCCGAGATATGACGGCCATTCAAGGAGCAGAGGTTAAAAGCTATCAAACCCTCCAGAGTAATTCAAAAGACAGATTTCGCAGATGGAGATTTTAATGTTGCGGCAGAGAATATCAGTGGAAAATCGAGGGATTCAACGTCCTACATTGAAGATATTGGATTTTGATTCAACTTTTGAAGGCCGAGGGTACAATGCACGAGAAGAAATACCCACCACGTTTTATTTCCACAGATTTTTCTCTCAGGAAAGGACAAAATGTTACATAGTTTATTCTTCATATCTTGTTTCGGGAGAAACTTTCACTCACAACATTTACTTCATGGAGCAGACTACAGAGTACATTCAGCATTTCATAGCCGTCAAATAGTATGGGCGAGCACTTTTCCACCATCTTGTTTTAATGAGACAATTAAATGATTTCACCTACTTCTTTTATCAGTTTTTCTCCCTCTTCTTCTATAAAAGGAGGGAAGAAGCAGTTTGAAAGGGTTCCAGATTTTATCAGAAAATTATGCAGTGAAAGGCTTTTTTTATACATTTTGTAAGGCTTTTGTATGAAGGCTCATAGCCCATAGGGTCTCAGTGAGGAGGAGTTCCATCTGTTAAAGAGGATTCTGGTCTTTGGTATTTCACAGTGTGTAACCTTTTCCCTTATGTGTTATATTAATAAATCATCTCATTTCATTCGTTCTTCTTGTATCATGTTTTGGAATGCGAGTGGCTCACTGATTTCTGGTATGGATTCATCCTAGTTGATGCCCATGCTCGAATCAGTCAAGCGCTTTAAATATGGCTCATGCATGATATTCTGTTCCATTATTCACCTTAACCATCTTTCTGCTATATTAGTTACTTTGGGAAAGTGCTTTTAAAACGCGATTGTCATGTATGGATTCTTAGATTGGTAAGCCCATATATGGTTCTGTTGTGTATCTGGGTATCGACCCAAGGCTGGCTAATATCTTCTTAATATTTCTTTCATTACATATAGCTTCTGATAATCGATACCTGTGACATGCTACTTGAATCGGCCCTCTTTACAGTAAATTGTCTCTTAACTGTCTGATGTCTTTATGTGGGAACTTTGCATCTTGTCTCTGCAACATTACTTTCCCTGTGATGCTTTCTGAGGGTCTTGGTTCCATTTAAATTAATGTTTCTTGTTTAGGGAAGGTAGCAAGTGAGTTAAGGCTGACAACCTCCCACATTATATTATATGCTCCTTTCTATGATAAGATGTCCTAGGCACTGGTCTATCGCAACTCTAGGCTGTCTCTAGGAGCGACAACATCTTTTTGGCGCCGTTGCCGAGGATCGAATTTAAGAAAATCAGTTTCCCTGGGCCTCGACAAATCATATTCACTCTCTAATCAGGTGAGCACAGAGAGTTGAAGAGTTGTAGATCTCTCACCTTGGCGACTCCACATTTGTTTATTTGATAAATCCATTTGTAGTCCCGACTCCTCGAAAGCCACATTTGAGGTCAGATACATTTAAGCCAAAGACACCTTCTGTGTATGACCCAGAAAATATCATACATACAAGAAGTTGGAAGGAAAGGAGATCGGTACATTCTGAAATCCCTAGCATTGCTGAAGAAGATTATCCATCCTCTTCTTCTCAAGAAGTCCAAGTAGAAAACCCCTACTCCACTTAGGAAAATCCTGAATACTACTCAGATAGTCCACCCCAGGGAGGTGTTTGAACTAAAGATAGCTTTCACCCTACTCCTGAGGTCGAAGAAGTCAAAGAAGTCACTGAAGTAATTGCTGTTAACCGTGAACTATTCCCATCAACACCTCAGGCTGTTGTACAGTATATTCCTCTTGTTATTCATACTCCACTTCCTCCATCTGTACATCATATTGTTGCACAACCCCCACTTCCTCCAATGGCAAATTTTCCAGGCTTTTTGTTGAATAAATATGCTCCCCTGGCTTTACCACAAGTGTTGAATGATATGCCACAGGATTATTTGAAGATCTTGGCCAGATTCACTGGGGAAAATGAGATTGATGCTCAAAAACATCTTGAGACTTTCTGCTCTTTCACAGAAAACTTTAATGTAGAACATTTGGATGTAGTCTTAAGACTATTTGTTCAATCTCTGGATGGTGAAGCTAGAAAATAGTTCAAGACATTAGGAAACCGTTCCATAACCACTTGGGATGACATGGAAAATACTTTTCTCAGAAAATGGGGGGAAAAGAAAGATCATGGGAAATGTCTTACTAAATTCAATGCACTTAAGAAGAAACATAATGAAGGGGTGTCAGAGTTTATCAAAAGATTTAATAAGTTGTATCTGAGCCTTCCTCCTGAGATGAAACCACATCAGACTACTGCTAAAGTTGTTTTCATAGCAGCCTTTGACTCAGATTTTGGTTTCTCTCTGAGAGAAAGAAAGCCTGCCACTCTAGATGATGCTCAGACATATGCTCTTGAGTTAGAAGCAAATTTCGCCTCCACTGGTAAATCAAGAGGAAAATCTAAACAGGATACTAGAAGAAGGGGCAAAGAGGAGGTATCTACCTCTAATCAGGACAGAGACTCCGACAAGATGGAAGAAATAAGAAAAATGATTAAGAAAATGGTCAAGCTTGAATTGGAGACCAAGAATTCTGCCCCCAAGAATTTCTACAATGCTTCCAATAGAGGATACAATCCTCAGTACAGGAAACCACCCCTACAAATATTTCCAAGGGAAGAAAAGGAGCAACAGGATCAAGTACCACACCCATTGTATTTGGAAGGTCCAGCAGATGACCCCACTGGAGATGCTGCTTATGGGCTGGAGGATGAAAATCTTGCTTTATCAGATAGTGATGAGGAAGAAGAATGCCCTTTGCAAAGAGATAATGGAGTTGAGTGCTCATTTCAAGAAGAAGAAAGGACCAGAGACACAGAAGATGCAGAAATTGACCATTATTGTAAACAGTTTAATGATTTCATGCAAGCACATTTCAATAGAAGATATGATCTCAGATCATCTAGGAAGAGGACTCGCACTCAAGAGCAAGAAGAGGAGCCACCCCAGAAGGCAGCACTTGCTCCGAAGGAACCAACAGTGCAGAAAGTCATAGACAAAGGTAAGAGTCCTCTAAACAAGCCTTTGCAGTCAAATAATCAAGTTCCTTCTTCCTCAAAAGTAGCTACTCCCCCTGATGACAAACTTATGTCAAAAGAAGTCAAACCCTCAGCTGAAAATAAAGAGTCCAAGGAGGTTGTAATAGAAAATTCCCCTCCTGCTTTCAGTCTGCAAAAATAACTTGAGAAAGTCAAAATCCCAATCCCCTTGACTGAGTTGTTAAAACAACCTGCATATCAATCTCAAATCACCTCTTTTATGCTCCCTCCAGAAGCACCAATCATTCCAAATAGTCTCAACCTCCAAGAAGAAAGACCCATGGTCATGTTTGGCCCACATGTCGAGGAGATAGACCCCTCTACTCCTCCCTTCTATGTGTATTTAGTAGTTCACGACCCGCTATTACATAACTGCATGTTAGATTCTGGAGCTTCCCATAATCTTATGCCTTTGTCAGTCATGGAGCAACTAGGATTACAAATCACTCATCCATATAAAGACCTCTATTCATTTGATTCCAAAAGAGTTAAATGTCTAGGGATGATCAAGGATTTGGTAGTCAATTTGGCCCAAATCCCGGCAAAAAGTATGGTGATGGACATTGTGGTAGCTGACATCCCAGCTCGCTTTGGCATGCTGCTGTCAAGGTCTTGGGGAACAAAAATTGGTGGGTCAATCAAGATGGATTTAACATATGCCACTATCCCAGTTTTTGGTGGCCAAGAGAGGAGGTTGTATAGGGAAACCAGATTTGTCAAGATGGTGACTAAGGCTAATAGCTCTGAAAATTCACCAGTCTACGGTAAAGAGGGAGATTTTTCATGCCTGATGCTAGAAGAAGATCAAGATTATTCTCATGAACCTCCTTTCTCCCAGATCAAAACTGAGCAGCCTTCGGAGAATCATGAAGCTAGAGTATGGACTCTGCATTTTGATGGGGCAAATTCAAGAGAAGGAAATGGGGCTGGAGTGTTACTGATTTCTCCTATAGGCAGATGGGTTCCTCTGTCTTTCAAGTTGGAATATGAGGCTACCAATAATGTAACTGAATATGAAGCGCTTATGTTGGGATTACAGACAACCATGAGCATGGGTATACAAAGTTTAAAGGTTCTGGGAGATTCAGAACTGGTGGTCAGGCAGATTAGAAATCAGTTTCAAACGAAACATCCTCGGCTAAGAGCTTACAGGAATGAAGTGTGGGACATGGTGGAGAACTTCTTCTTAGCATTTAATATACATTTCATGCCCCAGGAGCAGAACCGAATGACAGATTCTCTTGCTGTGGCCGCTAATACATTTCATCCTCCTCAGAACCCTCTCTTGAGGTATGAGATTGAGGTGCGTTATCGACCATCAATCCCAGATAATATCAAGCACTGGCAGGTATTTGAAGACAAATAACAAATGAAGAGATTCCTGGAATTAGTTGGATAATTCTCCAATATGGAGATTGATACTGATGAAAAGGAGGTGGAGTCTGAAGATAATTCAGAAAGTACTTGGGACGAGGAAATGGCAGGTAGTAAAGTGCTACAACTGAAGGGAAATATTATACCTAGAGGGTTGGTGCCTCTAGAAAGATTTTTTAACAAAAATGATGTCCCGTTGTAGCCAAGCAAAGTGGTAGAAGAAAACCAGGTTGAAGACCTGAATCTGGGCACTGATGTTGAGCCCAAAATTGTAAAATTATCCAAGAAGGTCCTTGAGGAATATAAGGAGCAATACCTAAAACTATTCCAATCTTATAAAGATGTGTTTGCATGGTCCTATCAGGACCTAAAAACTTTTGATATCAGTATTATGCAGCACAAAATTCCCTTGAAGGCAGATGTAAAACCTCATAAGCAGAAGCTCAGACAGATAAATCCTTTGATGCTTCCTTCCATTGAGAAGGAAATTAAGAAGCTGTTAAAGGCAAAAATAATTGTACCATTAAGGTATTCTGAATGGGTGGCAAACCTTGTTCCTGTCGAAAAGAAAAATGGAGAAATAAGGCTGTGTGTAAATTTTAGAAATCTAAACAGAGCATCCTTAAAGGATAATTATCCACTGCCTAAGATGGACCACATCCTACAGAAAGTGGTTGGAGCTTCTAGGATGTCAATGATGGATGAATTTTCTGGTTACAATCAGGTGGCTGTGCTTCCAGAAGATCAGAAGAAGACTGCTTTCACCACACCTTGGGGAAAATTTATGTATGCTAGGATGCCTTTTGGATTGATCAATGCAGGGGCCACTTTTTAGAGGGCTATGGACATTGCTTTCGTTGAGGAGCAAGATAAATTTTTGGTAGTCTACTTGGATGACATCATTGTATTCTCAAAGAATGATAATGAGCACATTGAACATCTGTGTAGAACTTTTGAGAAATGCAAAAGGTATGGTCTTTCCCTCAATCCACTAAAGTCTTTATTTGCATTAGAAGAGGGTAGACTTTTGGGGCATATTGTGACTAGAGACGGGATAAAGATAGATCCTAAAAGGGTAGAGGTCATAAATGGTATCTCTTTTCCCAGAAATAAGAAAGAACTGCAGGTATTCCTTAGACGTATCAATTTTCTGAGAATATTTATACCTAACTATGCTGAGATAGTTAGGCATATAACTGATATGCTAAAAAAGAATAATGAAGTGAAGTGGTCTCAAGAATCCAGAGAGGCATTCACTAGGATAAAGAAGGCATTTGCTGAATCTCCTGTGTTAGCTGGGCCAGATTATGATAAACCTTTTATGATCTTTTCATTTGCCTCACCCCATACAGTAGCTGGAGTTTTATTGCAGAAAAATGAAGAAGGATATGAGCAGCCTATTTCTTTCTACAGTCAGGTGCTTCATGATGCATAATTGAAATATAATATACTGGAGAAGCAGGTATATGCTCTGGTGAAGTCCCTTAAAGCTTTCCGCATGTATATCCTACAATCCTACATCACTGCATTTGTACCTACATCTGCTGTAAAGGATATCCTCGTTCAGGGTGATAGTGAAGGAAAAAGGGGTAGGTGGATTACAAAAATACAGGAGTATGATCTGGACATCCGTCCTACCAAGCTTATCAAAGGACAGGGGTTAGCAAGGATCCTATCAGAATCAAACTACCAGGCTCTGGGCATAAATCTCTCTATGGGAGCAAATCAAGAATCTGAGACTGAAAAAGAGCAGCAGGGACTGGAGATAGCCACTCAAAAAGCACATATAAAGTATCTCGCCAATCCATGGTACAAAGAGATAGTGGAGTATCTCCTCACACTTAGCTGCCCTCCCAGCTGTGATAGAGAAAAGTACAGAGCATTAAGGTTGAAATCACAGAAGTACATAGTTGCTAATGGCCAACTATATTGGAGGGATCCTTCAGGTATCCTACTTCTGTGCCTCACAGAGGATGAAGTAGAAAGTATAATGGTAGAATTCCATGAAGGAATTTGTGGAGGTCACTACAGCTAGAGGGCCACAGCACATAAGATCCTGAAGGCTGGTTTCTACTGGCCTAAATTATTTGGAGATGTTTTTTCTTGGGTTAGAGCATGTGATAAATATCAAAAATTTGCTGAAAGGAAAAATTTAGCAGCTCTGCCTTTGATTCTCGTTCATGTGAATGAACCATTTCAGCAGTGGGGAATAGACTTTATAGGAGAGATACACCCACCCTCAAGTGGACATCATAAATGGATATTGACAGCCACAGATTATTTCACGAAGTGGGTGGAAGCCATACTTGCAAGGAATGCTACTGATACTGTAATAATCAAATTCATGGAGAAAAACATCATATCCAGGTTTGGCTGCCCTGCTAGAATAGTGACTGATAATGCACAAGCCTTCAAATCCGCAAAATTTGTAAGTTTCTGCTAGCAATATAATATCACACTGAGCCACTCCACAACTTACTATCCACAGGGAAATGGCTTGGCAGAGTCATCTAATAAAACCCTAGTGAGGGCCTTGAAAAAGACTATCAATGAAAATCAGAAGAACTAGGATTCCCAATTGAAATTTTCTTTATGGGCTAATAGAATCACCAACAAGAGAGCAACTGGGAAATCTCCATATGAATTGGTATATGGACGAGCAACAGTTTTTCCTATGCAACTGGCTTTACCAGTGGCCCGCTTCATGCAAGAAAGCTAGGAGGAACCTGATGGCATAATTAGGAGGGTAAACCAGCTGGTGGAGCTGGAAGAAACACGCAACCAGGTGAATCAGAGATTGATGGGATATCAAGAGAAAATGAAACACATTTTTGATCAGCATGCAAAAGACAGGAAATTACAGATTGGAGATCTAGTGCTCAGATGGGATATCCGAAAGGCTGAAAAAGGAAAGCATGGAAAATTCGACCCCCTCTGGTTTGGCCCCTTCAAAATTGTGGAACAGGGAGGTAATAATACTTTCGTATTGGAAAATTTGCAGGGTGATTTGCTTGACGCCCTGGTAAACGGTCAATTTCTTAAACCCTACTTCCAATTTTAATTCAAGCAAAGAGAGCCTGATGTACCATATTGTATATAAGTTCTGTTTCGGTTTTTGTTTGAATAAGGTGGGTGAGTCGACGAATTATGAAGTGATATGCAGAGGGGTTGAAGAACAGAGTTTACATAGATCATGATCAGGAGGTCTGCGCAATTCTTGACACGTCCAAGGACGAACGTGCCGTCCCCAGGTGGAGCCAATGTTGAACATGATCATCTCATTATTAAAATTTCTATGGACCATCTGGTTTAAATCATCTGATTCCCTCACCCTATCTTGCAAAGTTCATTAGCCGTCTATCGTTGCCCTCTCTTAACCTCGAAATCGCATTTTAAATGGCTAAAATCCATATTTGAGAGTATATCGGCCCTAACACCTTTCGGCCCTAGCCCCGGCACCTATTTCTTCCACATGACCTGGCCCCAAGACCATACACTAGTCTAAAGAGCGCTTATTTGAATTGGCTATCGGGAACGTCCTCAGCCATTGATCTTACAACATCCGACGGTCCACAGCCTGTCTTTTCTGGTGGTCCCCGCGCACGTTCCCATTGCAAAAACCGGCCTATTTTCATCGCACCGCTCATCTAGGGCAGGCGGGATTCCTCAAATCAGAGTGATTCCACTCAGTTCCTACCACGCGTCCCAGAGTACAGCTCCAAAACCACCATCCATCGTGCATTATCGTTTGGTGGATGACACACAGCGATATGAACGTGAGCCGTCAGATCTAGCAGCCTTCATCCAACGACAGTCGTTTTCCAAAGTTGCACAGGTTTTATTCCCAACGTACAGTGCTCCGGGCCCACAGTCCATTGCCCTCTGACGAAGTTACAACCGTTGATCTCGTTCGGAGATCGTATGGCTCAGAATCGTTTGAGTGTCCCATTGTTGACCAAGTCTTCATCCACGTCATCCCTTCCGCTTAGCTTTTCGTACACCCACCTATCACCGTACCACGCGTTCATCTTATATTTCCTATGCCCTTCATATATCTCATTCATACGCCATTTTTAGTATTTTACGATTGAAAGTTATCACTGGTCCATCCTTCATCGTTTCACTTGAATTTTACGCCACCCCGCGTCATTTACCATTTCGCCATATCTACACAACCATCTCCATTCAACCCCACCACGTCCACCATACCTGTGTCTGGTTTTCTTTAACATGTTTGTGGGTTTTGCAGGTTTATAGTGATGGGGAATTATTATAATTTACGGTCACCATTGCAGAAGCCAAGGACGCGTTACAGGACTGGTTTTCAAGTACTATATTCATGAAGAAGATCCTGGGTAGTTGCCGAGATATGACCGCCATTCAAGGAGTAGAGGTTAAAAGCTATCAAACCCTCCAGAGTAATTCAAAAGGCAGATTTCGCAAATGGAGATTTTAATGTTGCGGCAGAGAATATCAGTGGAAAATCGAGGGATTCAGCGTCCTACATTGAAGATCTTGGATTTTGATTCAACTTTTGAAGGCCGAGGGTACAATGCACGAGAAGAAATACCCACCAGGATTTATTTCCGCAGATTTTTCTCTCAGGAAAGGACAAAATGTTACATAGTTTATTCTTCATATCTTGTCCCGGGAGAAACTTTCACTCACAACATTTACTTCATGGAGCAGACTACATAGTACATTCAGCGTTTCATAGCCATCAAACAGTATGGGTGGGCACTTTTCCACCATCTTGTTTTAATGAGACAATTAAGTGATTTCACCTACTTCTTTTATTAGTTTTTCTCCCTCTTCTTCTATAAAAGGAGGGAAGAAGTAGTTTGAAAGGGTTCTAGATTTTATCAGAAAATTATGCAGTGAAAGGCTTTTTGTATACATTTTGTAAGGCTTTTGTATGAAGGCTTAGAGCCCGTAGGGTCTCAGTGAGGAGGAGTTCCATCTGTTAAAGAGGATTCTGGTCTTTGGTATTTCACAGTGTGTAACCTTTTCCCTTATGTGTTATATTAATAAATCATCTTATTTCATTCGTTCTTCTTGTATCATGTTTTGGAATGCGAGTGGCTCACTGATTTCTGGTATGGATTCATCCTAGTTGATGCCCATGCTCGAATCAGTCAAGCGCTTTAAATATGGTTCATGCATGATATTCTATTCCATTATTCACCTTAACCGTCTTTCTACTATATTAGTTACTTTGGGGAGGTGCTTTTAAAACACCATTGTCATGTATGGATTCTTAGATTGGTAAGCCCATATATGGTTCTGTTGTG
Source organism: Pinus albicaulis (assembly GCA_034641835.2). Taxonomy (NCBI): domain Eukaryota; kingdom Viridiplantae; phylum Streptophyta; class Pinopsida; order Pinales; family Pinaceae; genus Pinus; species Pinus albicaulis. The sequence goes on along the minus strand of CM076575.1, from coordinate 599,809,278 downwards.
TATCTAGGTATCGACCCAAGGCTGGCTAATATCTTAATAATATTTCTTTCATTACATATAGCTTCTGATAATCGATACCTGTGACATGCTACTTGAATCGACCCTCTTTACAGTAAATTGTCTCTTAACTGTCTGATGTCTTTATGTGGGAACTTTGCATCTTGTCTCTGCAACATTACTTTCCCTGTGATGCTTTCTGAGGGTCTTAGTTCCATTTGAATTAATGTTTCCTGTTTAGGGAAGGTAGCAAGTGAGTTAAGGCTGACAACCTCCCACATTATATTATATTCTCCTTGCTATGCTAAGATGTCCTAGGCATTGGTCTATCGCAACTCTAGGCTGTCTCTAGGAGCGACAACACCATCCACGACCCTCAATTCATTTCGGCCCCCTTTCAGCCGCTAGATGTTAACAAAGAGGGGGGGGGGGGGTTTGAAATGGGCAGTATTCATTACCACCTACCCCTCCACATGTCGCGCTCCCACCGTTTCTCACCCCCCCTCTCTGTTATAGCTTACCACCTAAGCCCCCCTCTGAAAAGCAGTTTCCGACGTTCCCCAAATTGTTATTGCCTTGTGACCATTGCCAATGTCGCCGCGTCACGTCCTCCATCATCTGTCCACTTCACCCTGTCACATCCCCTTCCACAAATAACGTTGTTTCACCATGAATGGTCGGACTGTTATCCAACAGACCCATGCCAACTCAATAGGTGCCCTCCAGCCACATGTTAAAACCCAAATTCTCCGCAACACCACTATTTCCATTTGCTGTTTCGATTGAATTACTACAAGTTGTGACAATCACAGGCATCTGAAAAAGAGATCACGACCAACTACATTGGCCGAAGGGTGAATTGAACGTCAAAGAAGGGACAATCAATGCTCTGTGAGCCTGGTTACAGTCTTGGTTCAATTATTTTCATTTCCGATCCCTATCCCCTTCGGTCTTACCACTTCCCTAGTATCAATTCATACTTTTTCTCCCTTCTCTATTTCCCTTCTCTTGCAGCCCATTCTCCATTGTAGGTAAAATAGGGAGTGAAAAATAAAATCATGCCTCCTAAGGCAGATCAGTAGCCTTTCAATCCCATGCAGATAAAATTCTAAATAGATGAAATTCACACATAGTTTCACTTGGTCCTATGATCCAATGGGAATCATCTCCAAGAAAAGGGTGGAAAACAAGTCCACACACTACACCCATACCCACAAACTGGAGATAGAGAAGTACATGAACCAAGAAGCATGGGTGGCAGACACACTCTAGGAGGCTAAAGAGCAAGTCATATCTACTTCAGGAATCCAAACACCAACTCCACAAGGGAAGAAAGCAACAGGAGTTCAAGATGAAAAAGGAAAGGAGCCTGAAAAGGAAATAGGACATAAGAGGATCAGGGAGGATCCAACAAACATGGACATCGATTCCTCCACTAAGGAGTTAAAAATAAAATATAGGAAGAGAGCCAGGATTAGCATGGGCCTTGACCAAGGAAATGAGAAAAACTAGCAAACGTCCATCACAATTGGGGATTCGCCAAGTTCATCTTCAACAGGTGGCCACCCAATATTCTCCACATCCTCTGTCGCCATCCCAGTCCAACAGTAGAATGTGAAAACTCCCACTTCCACTTCCACTTCATAACAAGAGGAGGAAGAAATCTATGACACATTCAGGGAGATCAAGAGAAGGAATGAGGCTCTCAAGACCAACACCTACAATCAGTTTTGGAAACAAAAAAGCAGCTCCCAGAGTAGACTCATATCAGCCTTTGACTCTGACAAGGAAAGGATGAGGATGGCATTCTTGAAGGCACAAATTCCTCAGCCCAAAGGTGCAACAGACTAGAAGAAGACATACTTTGAGTTTGAACCAAATAAAATCAACCCAATAGACCAGATGGAGATGCACAATCAGACTAGGGAAATGATATCCTCCACCCTAACTAGCACAACCATGAGCCTCTCAAAACTATATGTTACTTTTTCCAACGCACAGTCACAATTAAAGTTAGAAAAGGACTCTGCCATGGCCAAATATTCAAGGATAAAATCTCTAGAGGAATTAGTGATACAACTTGGATACAATCCATCGAATATAGCAGTGGCATAAACCTTGGTGAGGCAAAATAATGCAGACATAGATGCTTTGAGGAGACAACTTAAGATGCCAGTAACAGAAGACCCTATGGCCAAGTAGATAGAAGCAACTGAAACATACAAAGCTGAAATGATGTAATTAATTTTTGAACAAACAGAAAAGATCAAGAAAATGGAGGACAAGATGGGTAAAATGATCAACGAAAGACAGAAAGCAATAAGGGATGCAGTGAAGGGAGCAACAATAGAAGAAGCTAAAGCCATGATCCCCCTACAAGTGGTTCCTCTCACATTGATCCTAGCAGCTACAACATCCACAGGCGCACCGGGGGAAAGTATTGAGCAGCTAGCCAAAGCAATGGAGAACATGTCTCTACAGTCAGCAGAGATCAAAAGGCTACAGAATCAACTCAACGACCTGTTGGAGAAACTCAAAGGGAAAGACTCTGCACATGCCATAGATTTGTAGATTAGCAAAAAGCTAAATGAAAGTTTGCATAAATCTCTTCTGGAGTCCTCAATTGGCAGCATGATGGGAAGAGTGAAACAAATTATATGGTTGGATATAATTGAGTCTGTAAATGATATATGGCCCTCAATTCAGATAATTTTTTAACAAAGGGATCTAATAGAGGTAGTGAAGGTTTCCATTGAGAAAACAAATGAGGAACTCAGAGATAAGCCCCAAATTTCCAACAAGTTCATCAGATTCCTGAATTCCAAGAGCAGCCATGAGTTGGAGCAACTGGAAGTGGCTAACAGAACAACCTCTGTCCTTGAAGTTAAAATGGTGCTGAATAAGAAGAGGTTGCTCACATAACTAGAAGAAAGATGCCATCAGCTGGAGATCGGGGTGAGTAGGTTTTTCAATAGGATCGAGCCACTAAACAAAAGAGTTTTTGCTTCCTTGTTTTTCATTGTAATGCCCCACTTGATCCCATAAGGAAAATTTTGATTAGATTTTAATTAATCTGTGAATAATGACTTATAATCTTTGAATAATATCTACACTTGTGAAATTGTAATTTTATTTTTATTTTACTGGTATGACCTTTATTATTTATTTCATTTCTAATATGTCTTCTCAAATCAAATCTTAGACGAGGTATGGTCTTCCTTCATTTAATTCTAAAATCAAATGTCTAGATTTTTTACATCCAATATGTCATCTCAATTTACATTTTTGTCTTCTCCCATTTATTTTTGAATAAAATATCTATATATGGTAGGAAATTCAATGTTAATAAATGAGAAGGATGGGAGGGTAGTCATGAAATTAATGGCAAGTAGTTGAAGTGGATGAGAGGAAAAGATATAAAAGGGAAGGAGGATGAGAGGAATGAGGAGGATTTGGTCTTATTTGGCATTGAGGAGGATTTTGGTCTTATTTGGAATTGTGGGGGATTTTGGTCTTATTTGGCATTGTGGAGGATTTTGGTCTTGTTTGACATTGAGGAGAGATTCTTGGTCTTGTTTGGAGTTGGAGGGTGTTGATTCCCACTTGGACACACTAAAACTGTTGGACTTGGGCGCGGAGGGCTAGGGAGCATGTGGAGGTTCCCTAGGATAGGAAATCAATCCTAGTTGGCTAAGAGGTAAATCTAGCTGGGTAGCCCAGCAGGAGCATCTCAACAAAATCAGAAGCATCTCAACCAAGCTAGTGATACAGGTATTCTTCGATTTCTAATTACTTATGTAAATTGTTGAGATAAAAAGGAAATGAATTTGTTTAATATGTTGTAAATAAAATTTACTTGTATATTATCATCAAATAAATGTTGAGATAGAAATATGTTATTCTCCTTCATGTGTGTTTAATTTCAATGATATATATTGGTTTAGTTAGAAGTCCTAGATTAGGTCTTCACATATGGTATCGGAGCTAAGTTGCAGCCCTTGAAGCCTATGAACCCTAGCATGCATATTTATTGAAGTCTATTACGTAAGTTGAAGTGTTAAAACTTATTCCTAGATTGATACCAAATATTATATCACTACTATATTTATAAACAAGTGCCCATTCCTACCCACACATATGTTCAAAATAATATAAAATTTATTTTTTCAATATGAATGAAGCCTAATGTTAAATTCAAAAGTCATTATCTAATTTAGATAAATGCAGATGAACAAAACCTCTTCATTTATCTAAATTAGATAATGACTTGCGAATTTAACATTATATATATATATATATATATTAATTTTACTTTTAAAACATAGCCCAAATTAGTGTGAGAACGGTTATGCTTTTATAAAATTACCATAATGGCCAACATGGGGCTTGAACCCATGATGGGAAGGTTAAAAAACTTGCACCTTTGGAGTGGTTGCAAGCTCCAGTAATCTCTGACTAACCTTGGCTAGAAATGAAAATTTCTAAGAATTGTGGTAGGGAGGCCATCATGAGAGCACGTCTCACCAAAAATGTTTCCTAGCTAAATATAAAAGATATAATAATCTCACAAAACCCCAAGTAATAATTAGCGTTAAGATTTGTTAGGTAGAATATTAGACAACGTCGTAAGTATTACTTTTACAGGCCACAACGCTTGTTTTGATTTTGAGTTAAACAAAAAAGAAGAATGTGTGGAGGTGCTATCATCTCAGACTTTATAACAACCCCTGCAACCGAGGTCAGCGGGTGACTGCAAGGGATATATGGCCCTATTTTGATCATTTTTCCGAGTTTATCAATGGAGGTGCTCCGGTTGAGACCTTTGATGTCAGCGCTAATGTGGATGATGATGAGGACAATTTTGACAATGACGAGTTCCTCCATTTTGAGGAGCGCTATCAGAACAAGACCAAGGGTTTCGAGTTTCCTTTCGCTTGGGGCCTTGATGGACCGACGGCCAAGAGCGCAGGGAGAAAGAGGAAGAATTTGTACAGAAGGATCAGGCAGCATCCATGGGGAAAATGGGTTGCAGAGATCAGGGATCCCAGAAAAGGCGCTAGGGTTTGGCTTGGTACCTTTAATACAATGAGGAAGTTGCTGGGGCTTACAATGAGGAAGTTGCTGGGGCTTATGATGTAGCTGCACGAAAGATCAGAGGTAAGAAGGTGAAAGTTAATTTTGTTGATGAGCCACCAACCTCCGTTAAGAAGGAAAGTAATAATGCCAAGAGTTCCAAGAAATATTCCAGCAAGAAAATAAAATCATATACTATCCCAAAGGCTGTTTTTTTTTTTCAAGGTTTTAAAACAGAAAACCCTCAAATTCCCATTACAACTTCAATCAGAAATCCCAAAACCCTAGCTATGATGATCTAGGGTTTCAAAACTCCTTATCGCCATTACATGCCATCTGCAATCGAAACTTTGCCGCCAAACAATCAAGTTTCGTCCTGCTTGCATACTCCATTGAATTTTCTGATTTCGATGATTCTGAGGTCAATAATCTAGTACACCAGCCTGCGAGTTTTGAACCCATGAAAAACATACATAAACGAAAAGGGTATAATACCTTTGATTCCAAACCAACAACGTGTCTGTTGATAGATCCCATTTCTCGCGGGTTCCAGAAGTGAAAACCCCTGAAATATCTTCTGTTTAGTTTCAAAATTTGTTACCTTGACGTCCGTAAAGAGATTCATTCGCTGATATAGTAATTTTGGGCTGTTGAGAAGGGGTTTCCAAATGAAGAATGACACAGTAAATTTTCAGTTTCTTTGGTAATGATGACATAAGCAAGCCCAGGGCTTACACGGAAATCACCAGGGCCATGTTGGACGCGTGTCGGGCAGTTAACATCGTCGCCGAATTAGTCGAAAGAAGCCCCCATAGTAGTCATAGAAAAAGGATTTAAGAGAACCCACGTGGATCTCAACTTTTCAGAGGGGTTTGATGCATGGATTGTCACGAACGACACAACTCAACCGATGTTTTGTGGTCAATGTACTGTATGTTCATGTCAGTCAAAGGCAAACAACTGCAGTCTGTTTAATCTGATAGATATTCCGGTAGATTAGCCCCTATCGGTTGTAGTGCCGCCTTCAGAGTCACTGCATGGCCGCGAAGCTTTTCTTTTTCCTAGCATTTTTACTAGGAGTTGGCCTCTCCAGCCGGGGGGCGGGGCCTCTGACCCCGAGACCTTCGGTTGGATAAGAATGGGATAACGTTTTCATCCCATCCACCAAGGTTCAAATCTCCGTGGAGACATACGCCTGTTGTGTCTTGGCTAGAAGAGTAGGCGACCCCATAGTGGACGTCTCGGCTCTTGTTGAGGCATAAGTTAATTGCTATTGTGTGCGGCTTGCAGGCTGTTGCACCTAGCCTAAATTTATAGTGGCCGCTAGTTAGATTTGAACCCGGGCCTTGCTCAGACAACTCTCACCAGTTACCGATTGTCCTAGATCTAAAAAAGAATGGGATAACCAAAAAACACTCTAATCCAATGAAATACCATCACTAATATGGTGTATCATATGAATGTAAGGTTTCAACGGTGCCTGGACTTAATATTTGTCATTATAATAATAATAATGTTATTTATTTCAACCCTTTTTCCCTCACAAGTTAAACTCTACAACTGTATTAATAATTATTTATCGAACGTCGACCTTTCTTCATTTAGTTATGGTATGATATATCAATATGACATATAATACGTTTGACAAATAAGTGGGGTGCCTTACAACCGGCATTTTAATCCCATCGTATTCAAATTTTAACGAAACCAATTTAGTCTTATGGCATCCACCGATTTACCACTTGATTTCATCTTGACTTCCTCTAACAAAATTTGGTTCCATGTTAGGGTTAAACCCTATATGATCCATTTTGCATATTAAAATTTAGCACCATATATGATTTGTTCATACGGTTTTGCTAAGTTTCAAACATTTCTTCAATATTGAAAACGTGTTTATAGTTTATACAAATTTTGAACCTATCGAAACATTTGCATCCTTAAGGAATTTCTACTTATATATATATATTAACTCCACTCCCATACCGTTTTAGAACTTCGATACATCTAAAATGTGACAGTTGTTTGTATTAATGGTCAAATTGACTACATCGTCAGTGGTTATGTCAGGCCTCAAATTTTCAGATGCATTAGGATTTTGTAGTATTAATTTATTCGTACCACATCACATGGCTGCCTCCATTCAGTTCAACTTATGTTTGTCCGAGGGATTGAGTCCCATCTATTGATGCATGGATGAATCACCCACACAAGTAGTCTACCTTGTATTCATAGATTCATAAGGCGTACCTGAATGCACTTATATTTTTGAATTTTGTTTTTTGTGTTTTCGTATTTCTAACTTTCTGTATGAAAAAACATTATAAATATAAAGTCTATTGAACAAAAACACACACATATATAAATATATTTAAGTTATAATTATAAATTAATTATATCTCTATATATGAAATCTCATTGTTTTCATAAGTATACATGAAATCTCATTGTTTTCATAAGTATACGGGAAATAAATTTATTAGTCTATGGGAGAGATTTATGATCCTTCCTTCTTAACATAGTTTGTAAACAAGTTGCAAATTTTATTAACATAGTTTGTAAGTAAGTTGCAAATTTTCTTAACAGAGTTTGTAAGCAAGTTGCAAATTTTCAAACTATTCAATAGCGTTGGGAATAAGGTTTGATTTGTTTGAGGGGTTATTTAGTTCATTAATAATTCTAAAGAAAATCATACAAATTAGAGAATGTTAGCCAGAATTGAAGTGAAAATGATAACTTTTTGTTTGATATCAAGAGGCAATTATCAATCCTCGTGTCATTATATTAAACAATCTTATGAAAGAAAATGGATATCAACTTTATTTATTTATTAATTATAGTTGATAACCACTATCATGTAGTTGTTAATAAATTGTTTTTTTATATCTAATAATTTTTTTTGTTATATCTTGATAGTTCTGTTCTCATGTAACCTCTAGAAAATAATATAGTTGACACTAATGCCATGTGGTGGAAAACAATGTTTACAACTGAGTTAAAAATACAAGATCTCTTGAATTATGGAGCAGTTAAGGATCTTGAATTACTCCGGTTTATTAGTAGGCATGAGGTAGGGATAATGTTTTAAACATTAAACAACCAGAATTTATATTTGTGCATTCTAGTTTTGATAATGCATATATGTTGAGGATAAATTAGTGCACAATTATTAATTGTTGAATTATGATACATAATTGTTGAATTATGATACTTAACCATGAGCATTAGTATGGAAATTGAGTTGATATTTACCCTAAAATTTAAAGTGAAAACACAAATAAAATGGTGAAGCCTAAATTTGATATTCAACTCTAGTAATGAATGATTATGTGTGAGTGTGTATAAATTCAATAACTTAATAATAATAATTTTTTTTAATATAATTAAAATAAGTATTGCTAGAAAAAAAACTCAATAATAATATATTTAAAATATGTAGTACTAGTTCAATTAGTTGAGTTCCACTCCTTAAAAGAACATTGCTAATGAGAGGTCATGGGTTCAATTCTCCACAACATTCTTGGAGTTAGGCTATCTCTAGTGTTAGCAATTTTTTAAATTTTGATTTTATCTCTAATTTAAACATATTATATTGGAAGCAATATCATGTTATCAAGGAATGGGAAGTTTAGATAGAAAGGGTCTCATTCAGTAATTAAAATAGAGAATGCTCCTTAATAACTATACATCTATCCTTACAGAAAAAAGAAAAAAAGGTTGTCATAGTTGTAGTGGTATTATGAGTGTTACATTTTCCCTATATATCAGTGAGATTAGCTCGGAAAAATGTAGATTCGTTCAACACTAGTGTTGTAAGCGTTTGAATAAATGAATTCCCTTCATCTTTGTTTTGCCCTAGTAAGGAGTAGGGAATTGGTAATTGTATAGAAAGTTATGAAAAATGAATACAATATATTAATTCCTACTTTGGGTGATGACAACTTATATTATATTTGCAATGACGAAAATAATTTTCCAAGGAGAATTGGTGTGAGAAAAAAAGAGTTAGGGAAGGAACATCATATTGTTATTAAGGAATGAAATTTTCATTCGCTGTTAGATGAAAAATCTCCCTTGGTTTAAAACATAGTTATCTTAGAAACTTTGAAAGGGAATGAAATTCATGAGTGATTCATGCATGCTTACAGATACTGGAAAAACAATGTACTTGTATCATCAATGAATGTGAATTTGTTGAAATGAAAGAAAAAAATTTAGGTTGGATTGTTAGTTTACGTAATTCTCCATACATGATGCATAAAATTTCTTTGACCACAAGGTTCAATTTGTGACAGATGATACCAAAAAAATATACAAACTTCTCAAGATAGTTATTAACATCTTATAACAATAAGCATCAATATGGAAATTATGTGGCACATTCTACGATAGTAATAATCACTATATATAAGAAGGTAGGTGTAATAAAGAGTACTAAAGAGACAAAAGAAAATAGATGACAATTTATATGAACAAGTATGAGGATCATGAACAAAGTGTTGAAACTTAGTTAAATGGAAATAAAAGTTGAGTTCTATATCATTGATTAAATAAGATTAAAAAAAAACCCACGTGCGATCCTAAAAAGGATTATGTTATTGAAGTATAGGAAGGTGGGTATCATTCTATAAAACAAGAATCTAAAAGAAATAGTAATAAAATGGACTAGAGATGGACTAATTATGAGAAAAGATTAAATATTTGATCATAAGTTCATTGTTGGATTATAAAGTCTCAGAAAGACAACATGACATATAGTAGAAGAATCATGATCTTTTCAAGGTGACATTAATAAAGTGAAATACAACAAATGAAATAAATAAATAAAATTCCTAGAAGATAAATAAATTGATTTAGAAATGTGATGCCACAATTAATCTATAAAATTGTGTGGAATTGACTTGATATCAATATTAAATGGTTAGCAAGGGGGACCAAAAAGTAACTCATGTCAAGGGATGATAGACATAAGTTATCGACTTGATTACCCACTTCACCTTGCATCCTTGTCACTTCATAGCCTGACTTTGAGATGGTGCTTATGTTGGAAAACTATGGTTGAGTATGGAATAACTCCAATTCAAACAACTTCTATCGATAGTCTTGATTAATCTAAGTGTCTACTTTGTTATTTTGGTCACGCAATGCTATTATGTTATGTTATTTATAATTCATGTGTGTATAAAGGCTACATGATTTCCATTACTATGGAAATTATTGGTTGTCCAATATACTGACATACATATTACACAAGGAATTATTTCGAAAGGAAACTAAGTATGTTACATACATAATTGCATATTGGGTTGTCCATAAGACATGGTTGTGAAAAAGGTATTTATGAAACTAATACACCTCATAAGGAAAGTTCAAAAAAAGGTTTTTTATTGCACCAAAGTGGTTTTGTTCCTTGGTTTAACAATCATTGTTTAGAGGCAAGTCAAAACTAATAATAATAATAATAATAAATAAATAAATAAAATAATCCTCATCGTTCTTAGTAATAAGTGAAAGAAATTTCTACCAATGTCTAGTTAGTTTATTAGATGTTATAAATAGTAACATCCACCTCAATTATAAAATAAAACTAAATAAGGCCACATTGTATCTGTGTTCATTCTATGTACATATCTTCTAGTGGAATCCTTGAGAAATCATGTTTTGGTTGTGATAAACACATGGTTGAAATTGCATTAAGTCATGCATTATATTTCAGTGAGGAGGATACCTATATAGTGTTAAAAATCCCTAGAGGAGACAATATTAAGTTCTAGATATTTAAGTTGGATGGAGTGAGAAGTTATGATGATCCATTGAGAGTGTTGGTAATTACTATTTTGACAAGGTCCAAATAATGCCAATTATTGCAGCCATCAATGCAAATGATTAATAATCGATGCAAGTGATTTATGGATGTAAATTACAATGGAAACCATATAAAACCCAAAATTTAAAAATATTAAGAAAGATAATTCACAAACTCTTACAAACATGTAAGTTCATGAATATTAGTCTCATATTTGTTCACATATTAATCTCTAATTATAATCCACTTCACAATCATTACAAAGGGTATACTTTGACAATATTAAAATTGTTTTATTTTGATTCATCGAATCTAGAAATTCATGGAAAATATTTCTCACTTTTCAATGTTCAATTGCTTCACTCCACAATACCTAGATTTGATTTGCATATAGTGCTTACTTATTAAGAAAAAACTCAAGCTCTTAACCTAGTGGTCATTTGTGAAAGTGTCAATCTAATATGTGAATATGTAAATATATACAATTGCAATACTCTCATTGGAACTAGCTCTACTTTTTAAGATTTATTTATCCAAGAGTTAGCATAATATTTTACATATAAAATATTTCTCAAACAATCATTGTGACACTTCGTGAATGGAGTCTACAAACATAAAGTATATAGGTCCAAAATGCATTAAGTATTTGAATATAGGAACTAAATGACCTATTCATAAATAAAAATTTCCATCACATAACATAAATTCTCTATAATATCATACATATTACTCATAATATCTAGTGGGATAAGTGTAACTCATGATTTATTACTTGGGATGATGCAAAGACTATATTTCATGACTACCCCTCACTTTTAGAGCTTCTGTGATGCCCATTTTGACTTAGATAACTACCTATACTAAGACTCTATTTGGTAGTTCCATGTTATTTTATGAACACTACGTAATATTGTTGCATTTAGGTATTGTTGATTAAAATATTGTTGTATGACTTATTTGATTGTACGACTTAACTGATGTATGACCTACTTGGTTATGATTTATCTAATGTATGACTTCTCAAAGTTATTGATGTTTGACATATGACTTACGGGGATATGATTTATCCAATGAATGACTTATCAAAATTTTGGTTTAGCCAATGTAAGATTTATTCTAGTATGCTTTATGAAGTAAAAATTGGGACATGGATGTTGAACTTCATAACATGAGGATCAAGATCAATTATCTATATATGTTTTTGGTTTTTATATATATGCATGTATGAGAACTAGCCCGCAGATCGGAAATAACTATATGATAACCAAGATCTACGCTCCCAATGGGAAACGTCGACATATTCGATGAGGAATGGTATGATGTACATTGTTATATTACATTTTGTATCTAATTGATATGCACTATTATGATATGGGTAAAGTGTAAATGATACAGGTTACAAGACTACCTGACTGGATTATTCAATGACAAGTAACCAACCAGCTTCGTAGTGTGGTCCATATTAGGGTGTTGACTGTAGTTTTGAGGAGGGGTGGAGGTATTCCCACCGTGTAACCTCCAAGCATGGAATCGTGGGAGGGAAGTGATGGACACGCTCCCATAGACATGTGATGATGATTGCCAGTTGCTTGTTGGGGAAGTTAGGTCGATATAGTCAACGTTTCTGCCATATTGGTTTTATTAGTGGTTAGATCGGTATAGTCGATGCCATAGTATATTGCAGCAGAGGACGGATAGGATGGGGGCAAAAGTAGGTTAGGAATGATAGGAGGTTATAAGTTAGATTGGAGACTCTTGATGGAGGTGGTATCATTGCTTGACTTAATTTGACTACTATATCTATCTCTATTCTGTTATGTCTTATTTTCAAAATCATTGTGTCATTTTCACTCTAACTTTGGGACGAAGTTTTCTGAAGGAGTGGTGTATGTAATGCCCCACTTGATCCCATAAGGAAAATTTTGATTAGATTTCAATTAATATGTGAATAATGACATAATCTTTGAGTAATATCTACACTTATGAAATTTTATTTTATTTTATTTTACTGGTATGACCTTTATTATTGATTTCATTTCTAATATGTCTTCTCAAATCAAATCTTAGATGATGTATGGTCTTCCCTCATTTAATTCTAAAATAAAATGTCTAGATTTTGTACATCTAGTATGTCATCTTAATTTACATTTTGGTCTTCTCCCATTTATTTTTGAATAAAATATCTATATTTGGTAAGAAAGTCAATGTTAATAAATGAGAAGGATGGGGGGGGGGGGTAGTCATGAAATTAATGGCAAGTAGTTAAAGTGGATGAGAGGAAAATATATAAAAGGGAAAGAGGATGAGAGGAATGAGGAGGATTTGGTCTTATTTGGCAATGAGGAAGATTTGGTCTTATTTGGCATTGTGGAGGATTTTGGTCTTATTTGGCATTGAGGAGAGATTCTTGGTCTTGTTTGGAGTTGGAGGGTGTTGATTCCCACTTGGACACACCACAACTAGTTGGACTTGGGCTCGGAGGGATAGGGAGCCTATGGAGGTTCGCTGGGCTATGAAATCAATCCTAGTTGGCTGGGAGGTAAATCTAGTCAGGTAGCCCAACAGGAGTGTCTCAACAAAATCAGGAGCATGTCAACCAAACTAGTGATATGTATGTATTCTTCGATTGCTAATTACTTATATAAATTGTTGAAAAAAAAAAGAAATGAATTTGTTTAATATGTTGTAAATAAATTTTACTTGTATATTATCATCAAATAAATGTTGAGATAGAAATATGTTATTCTCCTTCATGTGTGTTTAATTTCAATGATATATATTGGTTTAGTTAGAAGTCCTAGATTAGGTCTTCACATATGGTATCGGAGCTAAGTTGCAGCCCTTGAAGCCTATGAACCCTAGCATGCATATTTATTGAAGTCTATTACGTAAGTTGAAGTGTTAAAACTTATTCCTAGATTGATACCAAATATTATATCACTACTATATTTATAAACAAGTGCCCATTCCTACCCACACATATGTTCAAAATAATATAAAATTTATTTTTTCAATATGAATGAAGCCTAATGTTAAATTCAAAAGTCATTATCTAATTTAGATAAATGCAGATGAACAAAACCTCTTCATTTATCTAAATTAGATAATGACTTGCGAATTTAACATTATATATATATATATATATATTAATTTTACTTTTAAAACATAGCCCAAATTAGTGTGAGAACGGTTATGCTTTTATAAAATTACCATAATGGCCAACATGGGGCTTGAACCCATGATGGGAAGGTTAAAAAACTTGCACCTTTGGAGTGGTTGCAAGCTCCAGTAATCTCTGACTAACCTTGGCTAGAAATGAAAATTTCTAAGAATTGTGGTAGGGAGGCCATCATGAGAGCACGTCTCACCAAAAATGTTTCCTAGCTAAATATAAAAGATATAATAATCTCACAAAACCCCAAGTAATAATTAGCGTTAAGATTTGTTAGGTAGAATATTAGACAACGTCGTAAGTATTACTTTTACAGGCCACAACGCTTGTTTTGATTTTGAGTTAAACAAAAAAGAAGAATGTGTGGAGGTGCTATCATCTCAGACTTTATAACAACCCCTGCAACCGAGGTCAGCGGGTGACTGCAAGGGATATATGGCCCTATTTTGATCATTTTTCCGAGTTTATCAATGGAGGTGCTCCGGTTGAGACCTTTGATGTCAGCGCTAATGTGGATGATGATGAGGACAATTTTGACAATGACGAGTTCCTCCATTTTGAGGAGCGCTATCAGAACAAGACCAAGGGTTTCGAGTTTCCTTTCGCTTGGGGCCTTGATGGACCGACGGCCAAGAGCGCAGGGAGAAAGAGGAAGAATTTGTACAGAAGGATCAGGCAGCATCCATGGGGAAAATGGGTTGCAGAGATCAGGGATCCCAGAAAAGGCGCTAGGGTTTGGCTTGGTACCTTTAATACAATGAGGAAGTTGCTGGGGCTTACAATGAGGAAGTTGCTGGGGCTTATGATGTAGCTGCACGAAAGATCAGAGGTAAGAAGGTGAAAGTTAATTTTGTTGATGAGCCACCAACCTCCGTTAAGAAGGAAAGTAATAATGCCAAGAGTTCCAAGAAATATTCCAGCAAGAAAATAAAATCATATACTATCCCAAAGGCTGTTTTTTTTTTTCAAGGTTTTAAAACAGAAAACCCTCAAATTCCCATTACAACTTCAATCAGAAATCCCAAAACCCTAGCTATGATGATCTAGGGTTTCAAAACTCCTTATCGCCATTACATGCCATCTGCAATCGAAACTTTGCCGCCAAACAATCAAGTTTCGTCCTGCTTGCATACTCCATTGAATTTTCTGATTTCGATGATTCTGAGGTCAATAATCTGGTACACCAGCCTGTGAGTTTTGAACCCATGAAAAACATACATAAACAAAAAGGGTATAATACCTTTGATTCCAACACTAGCAGCGTGTTTGTTGATAGATCCCATTTCTCATGGGTTCCAGAAGTGAAAACCCCTGAATATCTTAGGTTTAGTTTCAGGGTACAAGCAACACAATAGCAATTAACTTATGCAACAGGCCATATGAGGTCACCTACTCTTCTAGCCAAGACACAAGAGGTGCAAGCAAGCCACACAATAGCAATTAACTTATGCCTCAACAACAGGCCATATGAGGTCACCTACTCTTCTAGCCAAGACACAAGAGGCCATATACTCAATGAGATTTGAACCTCTGTCTCGTGAGTTTCACCCAACTAAACTTACCGTTAAACCACATGTCACTATATATTTTTCCTAGCATTTTTACTAGGAGTTGGCCTCTCCAGCCGGGGGGCGAGCTCTCTGACCCCGAGACCTTCGGTTGGATAAGAATGGGGTAGTCAAAAAACACTGCGGCGTAGTGGTAAGGTCGCTCTCGTAAAGACGGACAGGTCCTGTGCTCAATCCTGAGCGAGGGCGTGGCTCGCCGCGAGAGAATAACCGTTCCGGGCCAAGCCCACGACCTTTTACAGTGACATGTGGTTTAACGGTAAGTTTTGCTGGGTGAAACCCACGAGATGGAGGTTCAAATCTCATTGAGTATATGGCCTGTTGTGTCTTGGCTAGAAGAGTAGGCGACCCCATAGTGGACGTCTCGGCTCCTGTTGAGGCATAAGTTAATTGCTATTGTGTGGCTTGCAGGTTGTTGCACCTAGCCTAGGTTTATAGTGGCAGCTAGTAAGATTTGATCCTGAGCCTTGTTCAGAATAACTCTCACCAGTTACCAATTATCCTAGATTGAAAAAAAAAAAACGAAAAAAAAAAACTCTAATCCAAAATAATACGATCACTGATATGGTGTATCATATGATTGTAAGGTTTCAACAGTGCCTGGCCTTAACATTTGTCATTATAATAATAATGTTATTTATTTCAACCCTTTTTCCCTCACTTGTTAAATTCTACAACAGTGTTAATAAGTCTTTATCGAACTTCGACCTATATTCATTTAGTTATGTTATGATATATCAATCTGACATATTATACGTTTGATAAATAAGTGGGGCACCTTACAACCAGCATTTTAATCCCATCATATTCAAATTTTAACGAAAACAATTTAGTCTTATGGCATCCACCAATTTACCACTTGATTTCATCTCGACTTCTTTTAACAAAATTCGGTTCTACGTTAGGGTTAAACTCTGTATGATCCATTGTGCATAATAAAATTTAGCACCATATACGATTCGTTCATATGGTTTCTCTAAGTTTCAAATGTTTCTTCAATCTTGAAAATGTGTATATAATTTATACAAATTTTGAACCAATCGAAACATTTGCATCCTTAAAGAATTTATATGTATATATATATATTAACTCCACTGCCATACGGTTTTAGAACTTCGATACATCTAAAATGTGACAGTTATTTGTATTGATGGTTGAATTGACTACACAGTCAGTGGTTATGTCAGGTTTTTCAAATGCATCGAGATTTTGCAGTATTAATTTATTCGTACCACATCACATGGTTGTCTCTGTTCAGTTCAACTTATGTTGATTCGAGGGATTGAGTCCCATCTATTGACGGATGGACGGCTCACCCATACAAAGTAGTTTGCCTTGTATTCACAGATTCAGAAGGCGTACCTGAATGCACTTATATTTTTGAATTTTGTTTTTGGTGTTTTCGTATCCTTTTTGCTCACATACTATTGTAGTGATATTTTTGTATAAAAAAAATTATAAATATAAAGTCTATTGATCATATATATATATATATATATATTTATATTTATATTTAAGTTATAATCATAAATTAATTATATATCTATATATGAAATCTCATAAGTATAAGAAATTTACTATTCTATGGGACAGATTCATGATCCTTCCTTCTTAACATATTTTGTAAACAAGTTGCAAATTTTATTACCATAATTTGTAAGTTGGTTGCAAATTTTCTTAATAGAGTTTGTAAGCAAGTTGAAAATTTTCAAACTATTCAATAGTGTTGAGAATAAGGTTTGATTTGTTTGAGGGGTTATTTAGTTCATTAATAATTCTAAAGAAAATCATACAAAGTAGAGAATGTTAACCAGAATTGAAGTGAAAATGATAACTTTGTGTTGGATATCAAGAAGAAATTATCAATCCTCGTGTGATTATATTAAACAATCTTATGAAAGAAAGTTGGATATCAAATTTATTTATTTATTAATTATAGTTGATAACCACTATCATGTAGTTGTTAACAAATTGTTTTGTTATATCTTGATAGTTCTGTTCTCGTGTAACCTCTAGAAAATAATATAGTTGACACTAATGCCATGTGGTGGAAAACAATGTTTACAATTGAGTTAAAAATACAAGATCTCTTGAATTATGGATCAGTTAAGGATCTTGAATTACTCCGGTTTATTACTAAACATGAGGTAGGGATAATGTTTTAAACATTAAACAACCAGAACCTAGATTTGTGCATTCTAGTTTTGATAATGCATATATGTGGATGATAAATTAATGCACAATTATTAATTGTTGTATTATGATACTTAACCATGAGCATTAGTATGGAAATTGAGTTGATATTTACTCTAAAATTTAAAGTGAAAACACAAATAAAATGGGGAAGCCTAAATTTGATATTCAACTCTAGTAATAAATGATTATGTGTGAGTGTGTATAAATTCAATAACTTAATAATAATAAATTTGTTTTAATATAATTGAAATAAGTATTGCTAGAAAAAAACTCAATAATAATATATTTTTCATAATATATTTAAAATATGTATTACTACTAGTTGGAAAATAAAATAAAACATCTTCTAGGGCTAGTTCAATTAGTTGAGTTCCACTCCTTAAAAGCACATTGCTAATGAGAGGTCATGGGTTAAATTCTCCACAACATTCTTGGAGTTAGGCTATCTCTAGTGTTAGCAATTTTCTAAATTTTTATTTTATCTCTATTTTATCTCTAATTTAAACATATGATAGTGGAAGCAATATCATGTTATCAAGGAATGGGAAGTTTAGATAGAAAGGGTCTCATTTAGTAATTAAAATAGAGAATGCTCCTTAATAACTATACATTTATCCTTATAGAAAAAAAGAAAAAAAGGTTGTCATAGTTGCAGTGGTATTATGAGTGTTACATTTTCCTTATATATCAATGAGATTAGCTTGGAAAAATGTAGATTTGTTCAACACTAGTGTTGTAAGCATTTGAAGAAATGAATTCCCTTCATCTTTGTTTTTCCCTAGTAAGAAGTAGGGAATTGGTAATTGTATAGAAGTTATGAAAAATGAATACAATATATTAATTCCTACTTTGGGTTATGACAACTTATATTATATTTTCAATGATGAAAATAATTTTCCAAGGAGAATTGGTGTGAGAAAAAAAGAGTTAGGGAAGGAACATCATATTGTTATTAAGGAATGAAATTTTCATTGGTTGTTAGATGAATACTCTCCCTTGGTTTAAAACATAGTTATCTTAGAAACTTTGAAAGGGAATGAAATTCATGAGTGATTCATGCATGCTTACAGATACTAGAAAAACAATGCATTTGTATCATCAATGAATGTGAAGTTGTTGAAACGAAAGCAAAAAATTTAGGTTGGATTGTTAGTTTACGTAATTCTTCATACACGATGCATAAATTTCTTTGACCACAAGGTTCAATTTGTGACAGATGATACCAACAAAGTATACAAACTTCTCAAGATAGTTATTAACATCTTATAACAATAAACATCAATATGGAAATTATGTGGCACATTCTAGGATAGTAATAATCACTATAGATAAGAAGGTAGGTGTAATAAAGAGTACTAAAGAGTCAAAAGAAAAGAGATGACAATTTATATGAATAAGTATGAGGATCATGAACGAAGTGTTGAAACTTAGTTAAATGGAAATAAAAGTTGAGTTCTATATCATTGATTAAATAAGATTTAAAAAAAAAAAAAAAACCACGTGTGATCCTAATAAGGATTATTTTATTGAAGTATAGGAAGGTGGGTATCATTCTATAAAACAAGAATATAAAAGAAATAGTAATAAAATGGACTAGAGATGGACTAATTATGAGAAAATATTAAATATTTGATCATAAGTTCATCGCTGGATTATAAAGTCTCTAAAAGACAACATGACATACAGTAGAAGAATCGTGATCTTTTCAAGGTGACATTAATAAAGGGAAATACAACAAATGAAATAAATAAATAAAATTCCTAGAAGATAAATAAATTGATTTAGAAATGTGATGCCACAATTAATCTATAAAATTGTGTGGAATTGACTTGATATCAATATTAAATGGTTAGCAAGGGGGACCAAAAAGTAGCTCATGTCAATGGATGATAGACATAAGTTATCGACTTGATTACCCACTTCACCTTGCACCCTTGTCACTTCACGACTTGACTTTGAGATGGTGCTTATGTTGGAAAACTATGGCTCCGTATGGAATAAATTCAATTCAAACAACTGCTATCGATAGTCTTGATTAAACTAAGTGTTTATTTTGTTATTTCGGTCACACAATGCTATTATGTTACGTTATTTATAATTCATGTGTGTATAAAGGCTACATGATTTCCATTACTATGGACATTATTGGTTGTCCAATATACTGACATATATATTACACAAGGAATTATTTCAAAAGGAAACTAAGTATGTTACATACATAATAGCATATTGGGTTGTCCATAAGATATGGTTGTGAAAAAGGTATTTATGAAACTAATACCCCTCATAAGGAAAGTTCAGAAAAAGGTTTTGTATTGCACCAAAGTGGTTTTGTTCCTTGGTTTAACAATCATTGTTTAGAGGCAAGTCAAAACTAAAAATAATAATAATAATAAAATAAATAAAATAATCCTCATCATTCTTAGTAATAAGTGGAAGAAATTTCTACCAATGTCTAGTTAGTTTATTAGATGTTATAAATAGTAACATCCACCTCAACTATAAAATAAAACTAAATAAGGCCACATTGTATCTGTTTTCATTCTATGTACATATCTTCTAGTGGAATCCTTGAGAAATAATGTTTTGGTTGTGATAAACACATGGTTGAAATTGCATTAAGTCATGCATTATATTTTAGCGAGAAGGATACCTATATAGTGTTAAAAATCCCTAGAGGAGACAATATTAAGTTCTAGATATTCAAGTTGGAAGCACATTTTTCAGCTGAAACCAACATTCGTGACGTACAAAGAGACCTATGAAGTATACAAGAAACTAAACAGGACCAAGATCCTGATTCCAGAGAGTTGGGTAAATCTATGCAGGCTCTAGGAAGGATGACAACTCAGTTCAGTGACGAAGCTAGCAGCTCAGTGGATTGTTAGTGTGAGCGCATCCAGTGTATCAGATCCACTAGCACAACAAACTGCCACAATGTTAGATAACGGCTCCATAAGGACATCGTGCACCTACCATAGGGCCATTCCAATGAAGGGAGACTTCCACTTCTACTTCAGACATCTGTTTAGAAACAATCACATGCATTCGTGCATGAAACACACAGACCCATTTTAAGTTACTCTTAGAGTAAACAAACCGATTGCCCTTTCGATAACGGAAATCCAGTGTAAATAGTTTAAACACAAGTTTTCATTCTGTAACAAGGTTTGGACCCTGTTTTTGTAAACACTTTTCATTGCAAGTATTCGTATTGTTCAGGCTAGAGCATCAATAAAGAGAGTATTCTGCAAGATTCATGTGTTGTGTGTCCTGGTGATGTTTTTCCTCATTCATGTTTAATGTTTTCCCCACTGTAATCTCTTCATGTGTTTCATTTATAATTTGGTAAAATAGGAAGGTTAAATTAAGATTTGTTGTTTCATGGTACCTTAATTCTAACTGTTTTTAAAATTTCAATGTTTTCTTATGATGTATGATTTAAGAATTCTTAGTTGCTCTTATGTCATTACTGAAAGCCCTTTTCTTCATCCCATAATTCCACTCAGATATAAACACAAGTATTCACAGTCAGCTTGCCTTGCTTTCACTCTAGAATTTGATGTGTACACCCATCCTATTTTGACTCCATATCCCAATGTAAATGTAATATTCCTAAATTAGCATGCAGCTAACTGGAATATTAATTTTTTCTCTTGTCATGCAGTTAGATGAATAAATGGGTAGCGAGACCCATAAATATATTTAGTAGGAATAAAATCCCTCTTAATATGAAAAGGGATCATCTTCATAGCTAGATAAAGCACCCTCATGTGTGAACAGGGGCTAATGCATGTGGACAAGGTCAAGTTTGACCAAATCAATAGCGCTGGTATGGAGGGAGTGGATCATCAATGAGAGACATCACAGTGTGAATGGGAGAAAGTCTCCATGATAGTAGTAACCCTAATGAGTGGGATCCAAGGTGAGAAGGCTCACATTATTTATAAGGAGGGCAAGGCAACCATAGATGGTTATGTTATTATTTATTGATTTTGTGGTTTGTATGACTTCTTGCACTCTCTAGCTATTTAGCTGAGATTGTTGTGCTGTTTAGCACAGGGTGTTCCCGAGCAGGGATCTCACCTCTTCCCTTGAGGTAGCCTCTAATAAGAGTATTGTACTATAATTTCCACACTCTGGAATTCTGGCCAAGCTTCAGTCTTCAGCTACAGTGCAATGTCTGTTCAGATTTGTGTTGTGTTGCAGGGTGTTGTAGTGGAGGGTTGAGAAACCCACTTTCTGAGCTAGTTTTTCAGGGGAGGAAGCATTCTTCTCATTGGGAGATCAAAAAAGGAGGTTATTGAGCTTTATTTCACATATTTTTTCCAGACCAAACTATTCCCATCATCTACAATGCAGATTCCCTCTTTGAATGCATTATTCTAGAGAGCACTTGCAGTGGAGGTTTCAGTGCTTGATTTGGAGGGTGAGATCTTCAGTGTTGGGATCATCCTTTCAATTGAAGGATCTACTGGAGGAGATCTATTAAATTAGTTATAATTTTCAGCCATATCCATCCAGTTATTTAGTTGCAGCTGCTATTCAACCCTAGGGATGCATTCTAACATTTTGTACTTTTTGGTATTTCAGGAAACCCTTCCTGGGTTGTCTTGGAAATGTGTTTGGGAGCATAGATCTCTATCCCCAACACCCTTTGAGCTATATAATAATATATATACATTTTTATATAATTTCTATAGCAGTTTATGCCCTAAAACTGCGCTTTCATGGCTCATGGCATTTGTATGGTAGTATTCCTCATGTATTATCATATTTTCTTATTGGAGGCTTGTTTTCTATTGCTTGAGTGACTTGATCCTCAAGATCTTGTGCCGATTATTTGTTGATATGTTTAATAATATGGTTTTAAATTTTTATCATGTAATGGTGTATTGATTTATTCACTACTATTTCCTTTTTTATGCACTATATTCCTGCTTTACCCCTTTGGGAATACTACAGTGGTATCAGAGCATGATCTTGGCTCAGCCTGTGGAACTCAGCCATTATGCTATCAAGAGAATAAGAAGAAGGAGAAAGAGATCAGAATGTTGGAAAGAATGAGTTTTATCTCATCTCTTTTCATATCTAAGAGGGACCTCACCAAGGAGTTCAAGCAAAGGAAAGTGGAGAAAAGCAATGAAACCACACTAGGGTTTCAAGATAAGGAAGGTCCATGTACTTCCTACCAGCAAAAAGAAGAACCGGTATTGAATAGAGCTCTAAAGAAACATGGTATGCCCTTTCATTTTGAAGGAGAAGACAAGAGGCATGGAGATAGATGGCACTTAGATCATGAGATTCTAAGTGAGTATCTTGCGGAATATAAGTCTCAACCTAGAGCTTTCAAGGAGAATCTAACTCTCCCACAGTTCATTCAGCTCAAAGAAGAAAGAAGACCTTGCAATAATACATTTCTATTGCATACATTTGATGGGTCATCCACATGTACAGCAAGAGCTTGGGGAATGAAGTTGGATGCATTTTTTCTAATACATTCAGTAGTACAGAGAGAATTTGTTCAAATTGCAACACTACACCTTGAGGGTGAAGAAAACATTTGGTGGTTCAGCCATTTGAGTCATGCAAGGGTGACCGCATATGCATATTTTACTCAAAGGTTGATCAAGAAGTTTGACAAGAAGAAATCAGAGGAGAAGAAACATCCACCACCACTTGCTACAGGAGCACTTGCATCAGGAGAAAGAAAACTTGCACCTTTGCAAAGTGGTCTTGATCTCTTGACATTTAGAGTCCCATGCACTATTCTGGAGATGCATGAAGAGGAGGAGACTTGTACCAGCGCTGATGCAGCCATAGAGGAGAAACCATCGTCATCAATAGTGGGGGAAGTCATCACACCAGAGGAGGGAACCCTTGTAGCCGTACAAGATGTTCCCAAGCTTTACCAAGGTATGCACATATTTCCATTTCCTATTATTACAACACATCATATGGAGGATTATGGAAACATGCTATCATGGAAAATGCATGACCTAGGGTCAAAGCACATTGCTGATTTGGAGCAGTAGATTATCACTGCATTGAGGAACCTTGATTTTTTCAAGGAGGAGATATATAGTCATCATAGTATGTTATTCTCTTGAGATGCACACAACCCTTGGGGTTGGAGTGTAGATTTTTGGAGGATAGGATGAGTATTTTCCTAAACAATGAAATGCAGAACTATGTGTTCAACATTGAGCATGATCATGAGACAACATATGCACCATCATGGAGATCAGCAGCGCTGTCATTAAGAAGTAGTGATGAGTTGGGGGCCCAACCATTATTGGACCATTCCAATGACCATTCTACATGTGTAGCAGGGGATAGGTAGATGGGTGATGAGAGACATCTTATCTTCCATTGTTATGATGGATCTTTCTTGATGAACACTTCACTGCTCAATGAGAAGATTTTTCCTTCAGTATATTTGGATCCTTATGGGATCAATTTGGTCATTGATGAGTGGTCTTCATTTGGAGATCTCCAGGAAGCTTCAATTCAACATCCCATGAAGTGTAGAGACAGTGAATTAGATTGGAAGAGTGGTATTCTTCGTTGGAGGGATACCTATTTTGAGCATGATAGTAGACACTCACCATTGGTTGGATGGGTGATGTTGATAAGAAAGAGGTTGGGGAGCCACTTGCAGATCTATGACACAGGGAAATAGGAGGCAAGGCTGCGTTGGCTACTCTTGAAAGAGTTTGGCCATCATGTAGCATATCCTATTCCAAATGGTGTGCTAATGGTTGGGACTTGGCATGGCACTTCCATCATAGGGAAGCAAGGATTTTGGGTGTATTCGGGTGATGTGATATCTTTCATGTCAACCATCATGTTGTTGCTCCATAGTTTATATGGTGATGGTGTGGGGAGGAAAAAAGAGTTGTTGTTGCTTTGGGAGCTCTTGGGAGAGTATGGGATGATTTTGTCCCATACTTTGCATGATGTTGCAGTAGTAGGTGATGGCACTATCATGGTGCAAAGGGGCTACTACTTAGCCTTGCAGGATCAAGAGGTACTTCCACTTTGGAAGGAATCTCCCATATATAGCAGCATTATGGTAGATGACTTTGACATTTTGCATGTCAAAGAATGGAGCTATGAGATGATAGGAGCCTTATTACAATGGCCAAAAACGTTGTCACTTGGGAGCTTAGGTTTGTTGATGGAGTGTTCCCAGGATCACTTCACATATGATGCACTTGATGGACAAGTATGAGATGAGAGTGATGGAGTAGTGGATGGATACATCTATTACCATGATATGATCTTCTTAACTTGGATCTACAAGCATAAGAAGAAGGTTTTTCATGCAACACATGGTTCATTCCTTTTCATGGAGATATGTTATACCACTATGGAGGGCTCATTCATGGATCTTATTATCAACCTACTCTCAGTACATGGTAAGAATTATGTTTTTGCACTTATTGATTATCTAACACACTATTTGCATTCCCTTACCACCTCTATACATTGAATTTCTCCACAAGAGGGCAATCCTCTATTTGGGCTTCATGGTCATTTTGGGACCAAAATCAGTGATGGGGATAGCCATCTCTTGTATGGATTTGGGAAAGTACTGTACTATTCTCTGTATGCTCAGTTGATACATAATTCCATTTTCTATTTACTAGTATATGTGATGACATGCACAACTAGCAATTTGTTGGGAGACAACTTGCCATGTTATTTTTTGAAACATCAGTTAGAAAAACTGCGTTGTAACTACTCGGGAGACTTTTTGTACCTTCCAGCACTATATGAAACCTTCATTACCTCTCTCATTTGGATTCCATGTGATGATAATTTCATATTCACTCTATATGGGATGGTCTGGGTAAGAACCAAAGAGTGGGTCTTTGAGGATCCAATTTCCTTTTTGCTTCATGAAGGCAACATTATTACAACCCAAATTCAGCAATAGCTCTAAACTTATCATAAGTGGAGAGAGAGATAGCATGGGATGGACAATTTTTTCCATCATATTCAGCTATGTAGCCCACCTACTTTGCAGGAGCCTAAGGTGGAGGAGTTTCTCCATGAGTTACCATTCTGGAGGGTGATTCATTTTGGGCGGAAGATAGCTTGGGGATGGGAGCTTCACATGGGAAAGATGATTCCCAATATATTTCAGATTCCATGCCTCAAGAAGGCCTCTAGATAGCATATTGTTGCCTCCATGGGTATTCCACTTTTTCATGATGATAGCTATTTTGGATTGTCACCAAAAGCTAACTTGCATACTTGGGAGGAGAAACTTGGAGACTTATTGATGAGACAACATCTTGTACTTTGGAGGATCTTATCATATGAGGATGTTATAGGAGGAAGAGAGGAGGCTCTTCATTTCTATCCTTATGGTTTCTTGAGGAAAAGCAACATTTGGGAGGGGAGGATTGTAATATTCCTAAATTAGCATGCAGCTAATTGGAATATTAATTTTTTCTCTTGACATGCAGTTATATGAATAAATGGGTAGGGAGACGCATAAATATCTTTAGTAAAAATAAAATACCTCTTAATGTGAAAAGGGATCATCTTCGTAGCTGGATAAATCACTCTCATGTGTGAATAGGGGCTAATGCATGTGGACAATGTCAATTTTGACCAAATCAACAGTGCTGATATGAAGGGAGTGGATCATCAATGAGAGACAACACTTTGAATGGGAGAAATTCTCCATGATAGTAGTAACCCTAATGAGTGGGACCCAAGGTGAGAAGTCCCACATTGTTTATAAGGAGGGCAAGGAAGCCATAGATGGTTATGTTATTGATTATTGATTTTGTAGTCTGTATGACTTCTTGCACTCTTTAGGTGTTTAGCTGAGATTGTTGTGTTGTTTAGCATAGGGTCTTCCCGAGCGGGTATCCCACCTCTTCCCTAGAGGTAGACCCTATGAAGAGTATTGTACTATCATTTCCACACTTCGGAATTCTTACCAAGCTTCAATATTCAACTACAACACAATGTCTATTTAGATTTGTGTTGTGTTGCAGGGTGTTGTAGTGGAGGGTTTAGAAACCCACTTTCTGAGCTAGTTTTTCAGGGGAGGAAGCATTCTTCTCATTGGGAGATCAGAAAAGGAGGTTCTTGATCTTTCTTTCACATCTTGGAACCAGGCCAACCTATTCCCATCATCTACAACACAAATTCTCTCTTTCACTGCGTTATTCTAGAGAGCACTTGCAATGGAGGTTTTAGTGCTTGATTTGGAGGGTGAGATCTTCAGTGTTGGGATCAACCTTTCACTTGAAGGATATATTGGAGGAGATATATTCACTTAGATATCTTTTTGATCCATCTCCATCTATTTATTCAATTACGGCTTCTATTCCTCCCTAGGGTTGCATTCTGGCATTTTGTACTTTTTGGTATTTCCGGAAACCCTTCATGGGTTACCTTGGAAATTATTTTGGGAGCATAGATCTCTAGCCCTAACACCTTTTGAGCTATATAACATTAGATCTAAATTGTTATATCATTTCTGTAGCATTTTATGCCCTAAAATTGCGTTGTCATGGCTCAGGGCATTTGTATGGCAGTGTTCCTCATGTATTAGCATAGTTTCCTATTGGAGGCTTGTTTTGTATTGCTTGAGTGACTTGATCCTCAAGATATTGTGCCTATTATTTTCTGATATGTTTAATAAGATGGCTACACATTTGTCTCATGTAATGGTGTATTGATTTATTCACTGCTATTTCCTTGTTTATGCACTATATTCCTGCTTTTCCCATTTGGGAATATTACAAGAAACTGTTTAGGAAAGACCCCTCCTATCCAACCAAGAAAAATCAAGCAAACAACTCTTACGATCAATTTAACTAGCCTAATATCCTTAAACTTAAATAAATCTAAATCTAATAGATAAATCCCTCTCTGAGTCTAGGAGGACTAGATCCTAGGCTTCAAGCAGTTTTGATGTTGTGATTTATTGTTTAGTCTTGCCAATCTTCTAAATTATAGAGTGATAATAGGTACAATTAATTTTTAGAGGGAGAATGGCTCCCATCTGAGACTAACAGACGTTTTTATGTTCCAAACCTTAAGAATAATATTTTCTTCATAGCAGTATTGGAAAACCGTGGTTATGAGGTGATGTTTAGAAAAAGAAAGGTGTTCCTTAAAAACATAGCCACAGGACAGGTCAAGCAGATCGGTTCAAAGTCAAGGACCTATATGTTCTCGAGGTTGAGGATGCATGCAAGTATTTGAGGAGGAAAGCAGTGGTTAGTGACTTGGTGGTTGAGAGGGAGTAATTATCTCTCAACATGAAGTCTCATAAGCAGTCTTAGAAGGTTGTGGAGAAGCAGAGAGGAGACTGAGTGGAAGATTCCACTCAAGAAGAGGCCTCCAGGAGGGGGAAATTTCGAGCCAGAAGGGCAGAGGGATTACTTGCATCTATACTTCCATATGTGAGGTGGGACGATATGCAAAATTAATCCTAAGAAGAAATTTGGGCAGAATTCATTGAGATGGTGTGTCTCATAGATTGAACCTAACTACGAGGAGCCCACAGTACAATAGTAGTAGGAAGGATTGGTTAGATTTATGTAGTCATATGTCAGGAGAACAAAAATAAGAGTGATAGATGTCGAATACTGGAGTGCAGATCAGAGTTGGCAGCAGTGTAGAGTGCATGGATGCAGATGTCAACAACGTAGAGAGTCCAGTAGAAATTTGCAGTAGGATCCAGCAGTCAGAATACTCTGATGACAGATGCATTATACCGATTCATTTGTTTAGAGGGAAAACAACACTAGAGAAGTGTTTCATGAAAGAACATTCCAAAGGCACCGGATTGAGACAGGTTGATTCCTTTCTTGTTGAGAGGCATTATTGAAATTTGCAACAAGAAACAATGAAATTGGCATCCAGAAACAACATCTAGAAAATGGCATCTGTAAATGGCTACCATGGAGGCTTTTGATTTAATTATTTCTTAATTAAATTAGAAGAAATGTGTGTCAAATTTATTTATCCCTTAAATAAATTGGACAATAAATTGCAATATGATCTCATACTCACTTGTAATAGTTAACTGAGTGTGATAGACTTAGTTAGCTCATGAAATTCTAATTGAGGGTGGTTGGTGAGGAATTTATAGTGATTCTATTTGTTTTAGAGTCCAAGTTGCAGTTAGTGTGTTAGTTTAATGCATGAGAAATCAGTTAACTCAATTAAGTGAGTTAAAGTTGGTCTAACTAGTTGTAACTGATTATCGCACTAGTGAGAGGTAAAGTGAATTAAATCAAATTTAATTCACATGTAGTGATATGTGTAGTGCTCAACCTAGTTTTCCTAAATTGAGTTCATTAATTGTCAACCAGGGCTAGTAAACTACTGAAGTGTGGTGCACTATATGTGCCTAGGTATTTGTTTCTCACTACGTTGTGTTTAGTGTTTTTATGATGTTTTTGGTTTTATGGTTTTATGTTAAAAAGGAAAAGAGCTAAGTGTTGGTAAAGAGAAGTGGATGGTTACAATAAAACAGAGCAAAACCGATTCTAACCTATGTATGACACTAAAGAACATAAAATGCAAAGCTTGATAATGACTCATAAATCACAACATGAACTCAATAACTCATAACATGAACTTATCTAATTCATTCATTAAAAATATGTTGGAATAGCTTGAGAAAAGGACAAGTTTAGTGCAAATGAGGTTCTCCTAAGTTAAACAATCATCTTACAATGTTACAAAGAATCTCATCCATGACTAGAAGTTTATTGGAACACAATTGGAAAAGATTACTTGTAGCACAATAATATTTCTACTCTGAATTAACTTGTAATGCTAAGATTAATCCATTTCTGCAGCTTAACTTATCACTACTAAGCCTCATTCGAAAGTTGGAGATTTTCTAGAATATTTTTTGGGAAAAAGGCTTATTTATGAAATTGGAAAATATTGCAAAACAATCAAGGCCTTAAACTGATATCACCAATTCCTGTCCATATAATGATGCATTAATAGAAATTCATAACAAGAGTATTTTGTAAAAAATGAAGGCCGTGAAGTATAATTTTGATAGTTAATACAACTTGAAGAACAATGGATAACACTGAACTAAAATGCAACTGATCAAACTTGAAACAAAGTGACCAAAACTAAACTAGAATGCCATTAACCTAACTTGAAATACAGTGAACTGGAACTGAACTAGAATGCCACTAATCTAACTTGAAGTACAGTGAACAGAGTTGAACTAGAGTGCCATTATCAAACTTGAAATACAGTGACAGAATTAAACTAAAGTGACATCTACCTCCGGAGTATCTCAACTGAACTAAAATGCAACTAATTCTATGGAATACTGCAGCCCTCTCTCGTTCAATATGAGTGATATCTTGGAAGAGTTTGTAAAAACAAGTCTGGCTGTATCATTCAATGCAAATGAACATAAAAACATAAAGTTCAACAAAACACAGTAAGCTCAAACACATCACAGCTATGTCTCATCCGGAGTTAGTGATATTTTGGAAGAGATTAATAGGAATAGGACTAGCTGTGACAACTGATGTAATTGAGCATAAAAACATAAAGTTCAAAGAAATGAAACTAACTCCTAAAACACTACAATTATGCCTCATTCAATATTAGTAGTATTTTGGAATAATTAGTAAGAATGAAACTAAACTGTAGCATCCAATTCAAGTGAATATAAAACACAAAGTTCAAAAAATTGCTTAAACTAGGAATGCAGTTACTTATCTAAATCATATGAACAAAGCTTCTCAAGTAGCAGGGGCCCTCTACCACCAGATTAGCACGCAAATCTACTCAAGATTGACTCAGCTCTTGCAATAAAGTGATGCTTCTTTCATTAAAGGAGAAAATATTTCAAAACAAAGTGTTACGGACTTCTAAGATCTAGCAACCAAAACGAAATCTAGCTCGGTGTTTCTCGGTCTCCCGAGCCATACTTATAACAAAATTACATAAATGTCTTTGAGATAACATAGGAATAAATGTATTTCCAAATTAAAATCAAACTAGAACTCTGGTGGTGGTCTCGTACTATGATTAAGGACATCTGTACAGTCCTTGTCCTATTAGAAGTCTATCTCCTAGCTTTGGTTTCCCACGTGCATAACCACTTGTAGAATTATGTTCAAACTTCGTGGAGAGTAAGAGATGATGGGGGAATTATGTGGAATATGACCACATGTGTTTTTCCTTGTGGTGACACCTGGAACCTGCGTAGACATGAAGACAACTGCAAAATCAACAACTAGCTACAAAATGTCTGCATTCTGTAGCTAGGTCTAGTCAAAAAGTACTACAACAACAAAATCATGAAAATATAGAAAGTTAGTCATTGTACACATTCCTAAAGTAAATTTAATTAATCTTATTGATCATTTAAGCCTGTAATTAATAATGGACAAAGGAAATGAAGTGGAATGTGGTGGAAGAAAAGATCATATTTGGGGCTCAACATACCCCCACTACTAGGTTCTTGCATGTCCTCATGCAACTATTCCATGTACTCTGAGACCTCTGCTAGGAAATCCAAACCTCTTCTTCTGCTTTGCATGACAGTCAATGGCCTTCTGGGCTTCCTTATGACTAACTTGAATCTCAAATTTGTGAGTGCCCTACTTAACTTTTTGTTTTTGTTTTTCAATTTTTCACTGGCCTTGTACAACTTTTGCATTTGTAGAGACAGAGTTGAATTCATATCACTTTTTAGCTTAACCTGCTCCCTTAAAATGTCATTCTCATTCTTGATATGCCTATTGAGTACTTCTAACTCATATTTATCTCTTCTTAGCATATCAATTGCAGATTTTGGTGGACTAGGAGTTCTGTCTCTACTTTCTGAAGCTCTCTTCTCTAGTGTCTCAACATAATTGTAAATTTCTTGCTGTGCCGGGTCTATTTCAGGAGCTCCTTCATCAAAATCCTCCTCATACTAATATTAAGGTGATCTAGCAGTAGGTGTTTCTTCATCCTCAATGTTTATGATTCCAGTTTGTTTAACCTCTGTTTTCTTTAGTATACCTCTAAGTCTGTGGCTCCGTCTTGGTTGAGATGGCCCTTCTCCTTTCTCTTTGGCAGATTTTCTTATTATCCTCTCCTTCTTAAGCTTCTTCTTAATTTGGGCCAATTTCTCAGAAATCATCTCTTCACTGTCCTCTTGTATTTTTTTACCAGTTTCAGTTTCAGTTTTAGAAGTTTTCCATCTCCTGCTTCTTTTTGTAGGTTTTCCTTCAGGTGGAGATTCCTTGGGTTCTTCAAAGTGATTCCTCACTAAGAACTCATCCCAATTATCTCCCATTTTTCCCAAATGATGTTCAATTAATATTTTGACTAAACCATGGTGGTACAAGGTTGTTTCCAGAAATTGAACTCTCTTTTGAACATTTGAGGCCATTTTCTTTAAACTATGAAGCAGGAAAAAGGGAAAATTGATTTCTTCTTCTAAGAAATGCATCATTAACCGAATATGATAAACATAGAAGGTACCAAATCTTCCTTCACAAGTGATGAATTTTTGCAAAATGAGCAACATATTCCTCCATCTACTCTTTAGTGCTGAGCTAAGAATACCCTTTTTAAAAATGGAAACATCCATACCTGGTGATTTGAGTATTTGCTTCCATGCCTCGTTATGAAATTATCTATTTTTGAACCACTTTTCTCCCTTCCTGGGTAATTCCGTTGTTTCTGCAATGAAGGCTTCTGTAATGGTGAATTTAATATCTCCTATTTCGACCTCATCTCCTTTGAAGGACCGTGCAAATGTTTTAGTCACCTCTTTGTGAAAACCACTGAATTTTTCAAAAAATTGCAACCACCCAGCCTGCTGTAGCATTTCTATGATTTGTGGATAACCCTCCAAGTACTTGGTTCCAACCGGTTCGTTCCTCAATATGAGACCCATAGCTTCCTTTCTCAACCTTCAAATTACTGCTCTTCTACTCACGGTGAAAATGGCTGTTAAGGAGATGTTTTTTCTCCAAAGATGTTTCCCCTGTTTTACAGAACGAAATGGCTAAGGGTTGGCTACGGAAAAGAATGATATGGAGTGGTTACGAAATGAGTATAATGAGGTGAGGGTGATGTAAATGAATTAATGAGTTGGGAAATATCTCGGAAGAAAATACCGCGGAAGAATTCTCCTCGTGTAAAATTCAAAATCATCATTAAATACTTTGGCCTAGTGACGTGACTAATTAAATCACTTCAATACTTAACTGTTAAGTTTTTAAATGATGATCGGATATGTGATTTGGAATGGCGGAGTAGAAGGAATTTTATCCAAAGTTTTTATGATAGGTTTTTTAGACATGATCAACACGACTAATTAAAATAAATTTTTGAATCATACATGACTTAACTATGCTAAAATTTTCATGATTTGTCACCATAATAATTTCATAACTTTTACCTTTGCCTCTCCTTTGATTTTTGTGATTTTTCATTGCTCTATCCTCCCTTGAAAATCATTGATCTCATTCCTCATAGCTCCTTTGATTTTGCTTGTTATCATGGATATGCAAGATCAATTTGCTGCAGATCATGTGATTACTAGACAGTGCCTTCGGGATCTCTGGCTGCGGAATGTCTGTCTGGCTACAGAATGTCTGACTGGTTGTAGAATGTCTGACTGACTGCAGAATGTACCTGTTGAAGCCTTGAAACATGAAATGGAATGGTTTGAAACATGAATGAAATGTTGTATGAGTGAAAATTGATAATGAAATATCGTGTAATGGGGTATGAATGAAGTGAATAATGGAATGAAATGGATCACAACTTATGAAGTGGAGTGAAGTATGAAAAGTGGCCTGTAATTCATGATGTGTATTATTCAATTGCAGAAGATCAAGTTTAAAAATCTGAGATGGAAATGAGGTGGACCATGGAGTGAAATGAATGAAGTATGGAGTGAATGGAGTGAATGGAGTATGGATGAGTGAAATGAAGTGGAGTGAAATGGATCATAAGTGAAATGGATCTGCACTTATGATTTTGTAATAGCTGTTTGCAGGAAAAGAACAAATTTGAAAAGCTAAAGTGTCGGAAAGATTCTGATTTTCACTCTACCTTTTCTGTATAAACATGCTAATCAGTGATTAGTTTTCATGTTTATACTTTATTATTATTATTATTATTATTATTTTCAAATATTGGACTTCATAAAATTCAATTAAGTTGATGAAGAAGAAATATTCTTCTTCATTAACTTCACATCACTATTTTCCTAGAATTTCTTGACAAATTCTTCTCTTGAAAGTGGCTTATGATACAGCTTCAATCTATGACCATTTACAAGAAAAGTGACCTCTTCTTCATCTATTGTCCTGATTTTTATTGCTCCATTGTCAAAAAATTTCACAATTTCATATGGTCCAAGCCAATGTGTTTGGAATTTACCTTGAAAATATTTGAATTTTGAATCAAACAAGAGAGCCCAGTCACCTTCTTTGAACTTATTTTCCTTGATATACTTATCATGCCATCTAGTCCTTTGCTGCTGGACTATACTTGTTTTATGAACTGCATCTTGTCTGATCTCATCCAATTCATTAATCTGCTCCAGTCTGTGTTTTTGTGCCTCTGTTAGATCAAGTCCTTGCTGAACTGCCATTTTGAAAGTTTGAATCTGGAACTCTATGGGGAACAAGACTTGTTTTCCATAAACAAGTTCATAGGGAGTATGACTTGTTGTGCTTCTCCATGTAGTTCTATAGGCCCACAAAGCTTCAGGAAGCCTGTCTGCCCAATCTCTTCTATGTAAATGAACAGTCTTTGTTAGGATCCCTTCAATGACCTTATTAGTAGATTCCACTTGACCATTTTCTTGTGGATGATAGGGAGTAGATTTTCCGTGTCTGATTTTGTACCTCTCCATCATTTATTCCACTAGCCTTGATGCGAATTGAGCTCCTTGATCTGTAACAATTTCCCTTGGGACACCAAAACGAGTAAAAATATCCTAAAAAAGAAAATTAACTACATATGCTTCAGTAACAGAAAGTAATGGCTTGGCCTCTACCCATTTGGTAATATAATCAGTGCAAACTAATATATATTTCTTTTGTCTTGATGGAGGACTAATAGGTCCTAAAAAATCCAAAGCCATTTTTCAAAAGGTTCAATGTGTACCTGAGGCTGTAATGGCATCTCACCTGAAGGAGAAAGTTTCCCTACCCTTTGGCAACTGTCACACCTTTTGACATACTCTTTAGCATATTTAAAAAGGGATGACCAATAGTATCCTAAATGAAGGACCTTATAAGTTGTCATTTTATCAGCAAAGTGTCTGCCACAAGGTTCATCATGACATGCTTTGAGAATCTCAGGCATCTCATCTTCCCGAACACATCTCCTAATGATAAAATCTGGACCTGTCTTGTATAACTCATTAGCAACCCATGAATATTTTTCACTGTCATAAATGATTTTTCTTTTATCTATTTCATTCATTATTGAAGGAAATTTCCCTGAAACTCAATAATTAGCAATGTCAGCAAACCAAGGAATCTGAGTAGAAATTGCAAAAAGATATTCATCAGGAAATTGATCTTTAACTGGAGTATTGTCTTTGATGTTTTGGAGTCTATATAGGAAATCAGCTACTGTGTTTTGTTTTCCAGGCCTATCTAGAATGGTAATGTTGAATTCTTGTAAAAGAAATAACCATCTGATGACTCTTCCATTAGTAATTGATTTATTCATTAGATATATAATTGCAGAATGATCTGTGTGAAAAAAAGTTTCATAGCTTGTTATATAGTGTCTGAATTTGTTTATGGTATGAACAACAACTAAAAACTCTTTTTTAGTTACAGTATAGTTTAACTTTGAAGGAGTCAAATTTTTACTGGTATAGTAGATGGCATAAGGAATCGGGTCTTTTTGTCCCAATACTGCTCCTAGAGCTGTATCCGAGGCATCTGTTGAAATATGAAAAGGTAACTTCCAGTTAGGTCCCCTTAAAATAGGTGCTTCAGAAATTTTTGTTTTCAGGGTCTTAAAGGCTAACTGGCAATCATGATTCTATTTGAATTCACAGTCCTTGGTAAGTAATTTGAAGAGTGGAGATGTTATCTTAGTGAAGTTTTCTATAAACCTTCGATAATATCCTGTAAATCCTAGAAAACTCCTAACATCTTTTTGACAACTTGGAATAGATAAGTTAGAGATGACTTCAATTTTTGACTCATCAACTCTAATCCCATCCCCTGAAATGTGATGTCCTAAAACAATTCCTTCAGTAAACATCATAAAAAAAAATTCATGACTAAGTGAAAGATTTGCTTCTTTACATCTCTTTAAGACTTTTTCCAAGTTTGCTAAGGCTTCTTCAAATGTGTTTCCATAAACTGTGAAATCATCCATATATACCTCTACACAATCATGTATTAGATTTGAAAAAATTCCTAATACTGCCCTTTGAAATGTTGCAGGTGCATTGCATAATCCAAATGGCAATACTCGGTAAGCATAGGTACCCCAAGGACAGGTAAATGTGGTTTTGTCTTGATCCTCAAGTGCTACTTGAATTTGGTTATAACCACTAAACCCATCTAAAAATGAAAAGTATTTTT
The DNA here is from genome assembly GCA_034641835.2 of Pinus albicaulis. Taxonomy (NCBI): domain Eukaryota; kingdom Viridiplantae; phylum Streptophyta; class Pinopsida; order Pinales; family Pinaceae; genus Pinus; species Pinus albicaulis. Next base: position 599,772,879 of record CM076575.1, on the reverse strand, counting down.
TTCCAGCTAATGTATCTAACAGTTGATCTATGAAAGGTAAGGGAAAATGATCTTTAAGAGTAGCTTTGTTTAATTCCCGGTAGTCAACACATACCCTCCATTTACCATTTTTCTTTGGCACAATTACCAAAGGAGAAACCCACTGACTATCTGAAATAGGATAGATAAAGTTGACATTCAAAAATTTCTGCAATTTGTCTTTAACAATCTCCCTAAGATTTTGATTCATCCGTCTTTGAGGTTGTCTGATTGGTTTACAATTTTCCTCTATATAGATGTGATGAGTGCAAGTCTTAGGGCTTATCCCTTTCATATCAGTGTACTCCCATGCATATGCAGAAGAATGTCTCTGTAATATCTTGACTAGATTTTCTTGTTGAGATTTCTCTAGGTTCTTGTTTATGTTTAAAGTTTTACCTGGAAATATCTCAATTGCAGAGCTGCCAAATTTATCCATGGAATAAAGAGACATCTGTCTTGATGATAAAAACTCAATGTTGGATTCTTCTTGAAATTTTTCATGTTTGTATTCCAAAGAGGATTCAAAGTTTTCTAAGGTATTTAGAATCTGGCTATCTTCACTAATTTCTGAAATTGTGAAGAGAGGTTGTAAGTCTTCTTCATCCTCTATCCATTGAGTATCATCTAATTCTGTAATTGTTCTTGCTAGAGGATACAAGGTAAATTTATTGGTTGAACTACCATCAGAGATGTACATATCACCGGATCTACAACTAATGAAAGCATCAGCTGTAGCTAACCAAGGTCTTCCTAATATAATAGGATGCCCTCCTAGATTATTCTTAGGAGTTAGGATCATAAAATCCACAGGATACTCCCAAGAATCTAGGGACACTGGAATGTCTTCTATTACCCCATTAGGTTTAATCACAAATCTGTCTGATAATTGTAATAATGTGGGTGTAAAGAGAAGATTAGGAAGTTTCAGTTTATCCATGATTTGTCTACTCATGATATTGATCGATGCTCCTAAATCAATAAGTGTGTTTTGGATCTCAGTTCCATTGATGTGAATTTTAACAACTGGATTTCTTGGGTCTAGATACTTTGGAATAGCAATCTTACCCATCATGATATCTGCTATTTTTCCTGTCAGTTGAATTTTCTTTGTCTCTCTTATTTTTTTTCTTGTTTTCTTCATTCTCAACTCCTTTATTGTCTTTGCTAATATTGGAATTTCCTTGATAGCTTGCAATAATGGAATCTTAATACAAACATTTCTCAGCTCATCTAGGAAATCATAATTAGGCACCATAATTTGTTTTTCTACACCCCTATCAATTTCTAATCTTTCTGGAAAGGGAGGTGTAGGAGTAGATGTTGATGGCTACTCTAATATAGGAGTTGAAATTATTGGTTCTTTTTGTTTTGATTTTTCAATGTTTGGGTCCTGAAAAGATGTGTCTTCTTCAAGACTTTTATTTTCCCATAGAGAATCTTCCTCAGAGTTATATTGTTCTTGTATGATCACAGAAGGTTTCCTCTTTTCAAGTATTCTTCCAGACCTAAGTTGAACATCACTAAGGTCTAGAGAAGTAATCAAATAGGTTGGAAACTATTGGCCTTCTATCATGTATGTATTCTGAGGATTTTTATTGTTGGGGTTTGGTATGGGTTGGGCAGGCAACTGATTTTTTTTCTAAGGAAATGGTAATGGAAGTGGTTGATTTTGATGTTGTGGATTTTGAGGATTCTATTGAGGATTTTGTTGAGGAGAAAAATGTGGGTATGGTGGATAGGATGGTGGATATCGATAGTACTGAGAGAATCTTCCATAGGGGTTTTGTGCTCCTTGTGACCAAGCTTGAGATTGATTTTGAAATTGGGGCCAAGGTTGTTGCCAAGAATTCCAATTTGGTGGAGGTTGATTATACATTTGATCATGGAATCCTTGTGTTTGAGGTCCTTTCCAAGGCCTTCTAGAGACAAAATTGAGAGATTCTATTAAATTTGTAGGAGTTTATTCTTGAAAGACAGCTTTAAGACTAGGAAGTGAAGGACAACTCTTGGTCTCATGTTTTTCTGAACAAATTACACAAGTCTCTACAACTTTTGCATCCAAAGGACACTCTCTCAAGGCATGCTTCTTTCTACATTTGGGAGAAAAGATTGCTAAGGCATCAGATTCAGCTTTTTGCTTGTTTTGTAACTTAAGGGTGTCTATTTGTTCACTAAGACTCCCTAAGATGTCAGATTTGAATTCATCGAGCATATGCCCTATCTCTGCCCTACTCACTGTCCCAGAAGCAGACTTACTTGCCCTTGCAAGAGTAGGGTCTCTTGGTCCTTTTACAATTTTGGATTTCCCTCTTGAAAGGTTTATACATAACTCAACTATTTCAGGTAATGTGAGCTGATATATATCTCCTTTTCCCATCATGTTAAGGATATCTAACCATTCATCCCTAATTTTTTTCAACAAGAGAGCTTTCAAGGTGTCTTGGTCTAAGTTTTCCATTTTTGCTCTTTTGATGTTGTAGTGAAATCTCTCCAACAAATCTTCCAGGTTTTCATCTTCTTTTTGTAACATCTTAAACACTTCCTCCTTATGATTGACTGACATACAATAATCCAAATACCTCTCTAGAAATGCTTTTTTCATGTCTTCCCATGTCCTAATAGAACTGTTGATCAAAATCATAAACCACTTCAATGCTGCTCCTTTCAATGTTGAAGGAAATAGTTTAAGTTTTTGAGCATCTTGTAAGTAGTCATAAGTTCTACATAGAACTTAAAATTAAAATAGGAAGGTTTTATGATCTTCAATTTTAATTCCATAAAAGTTTGGAAGGACAGAGGGTGAAATGTTTTTCATAGTTGCATTGGTTTCTTCATCTACTATAGGAAACCCAAAAGAGCTTCCCATTTCTCTTCTACCACTTCCTCTACCTCCTTCTCCTTCTGCACCTCTACCTCCTTCTCCTCTACCTCTACCTCTACCTCCTCCAAATAGTGTGTGTTCTCCATTAAAGACTCCCCCTCCCCCTTCTTCTGCCATAGTTGATTCTTCTGTGGAAGTGGAAAATTTTGTATCTCTAGCAGGGGTCCTTGAATATTCTTCTAAGACAGGTTCAGTGGATGAAGTGGAAGGTCTTTCTAATGGAATATCTGATGTTAAGTCTTCAGGAAGTCTAGGATCAGTAAAGGATGGAATGTGGGTTTGAGTTGGAGGTGTGCTGGCTCTTGGTCTAGGTGAAACAAGTGGTGCTCTAGGAATCAAGTTTCTTCTTCTTATGAATCTACCCCTTGAGTCTCTTTCTCTACGCATATCATTGTTTTTGGGAGTTAAGAAACAAGGCTACCTAGTTACACTTCCCCGGCAACGGCGCCAAAATGTAGTGCTCAACTTAGTGTTCCTAAATTGAGTTCATTAATTGTCAACCAGGGCTAGTAAACTGCTAAATGCGGTGCACTATATGTGCCTAGGTATTTGTTTCTCACTACGTTGTGTTTAGTGTTTTTCTGATGTTTTTGGTTTTATGGTTTTATGTTAAAAAGGAAAAGAGCTAAGTGTTGGTAAAGAGAAGTCGATGGTTACAATAAAATAGAGCAAAACCTATTCTAACCTATGTATGACACTAAAGAACAAAAAATTCAAAGCTTGATAATGACTCATAAATCACAACATGAACTCAATAACTCATAACATGAACTTATCCAATTCATTCATTAAAAATATGTTGGAATAGCTTGAGAAAAGGAAAAGTTTAGTGCAAATGAGGTTCTCCTAAGTTAAACAATCATCTTACAATGTTACAAAGAATCTCATCCATGACTAGAAGTTTATTGGAACACAATTGGAAAAGATTACTTGTAACACAATAAGATTTCTACTCTAAATTAACTTTTAATGCTAAGATTAATCCATTTCTGCAGCTTAACTTATCACTACTAAGCCTCATTCAAAAGTTGGAGATTTTCTAGAATAGTTTTTGGGAAAAAGGCTTATTTATGAAATTGCAAAATATTGCAAAACAATCAAGGCCTTAAACTGATATCACCAATTCCTGTCCATATAATGATGCATTAATAGAAAGTTAGAACAAGAGTAGTTTGTAAACAATGAAGGTCGTGAAGTCTAATTTTGATAGTTAATAGAACTTGAAGAACAATGGATAACACTGAACTAAAATGCAACTGATCAAACTTGAAACAAAGTGACCAAAACTAAACTAGAATGCCATTAACCTAACTTGAAATACAGTGAACTGGAACTGAACTAGAATGCCACTAATCTAACTTGAAGTACAGTGAATAGAGTTGAACTAGAGTGCCATTATCAAACTTGAAATACAGTGACATAATTAAACTAAAGTTACATCTACCTCTGGAGTATCTCAACTGAACTAAAATGCAACTAATTCTATGGAATACTATAGCCCTCTCTCGTTCAATATGAGTGATATCTTGGAAGAGTTTGTAAAAACAAGTCTGGCTGTATCATTCAATGCAAATGAACATAAAAACATAAAGTTCAACAAAACGCAGTAAGCTCAAACACATCACAGCTATGCCTCATCCGGAGTTAGTGATATTTTGGAAGAGATTAATAGGAACAGGACTAGCTGTGACAACTAATGTAATTGAGCATAAAACATAAAGTTCAAAGAAATGCAACTAACTCCTAAAATAATACAGTTATGCCTCATTCAATATTAGTAGTATTTTGGAATAATTCGTAAGAATGAAACTAAACTGTAGCATCCAATTCAAGTGAATATAAAACACAAAGTTCAGAAAATTGCTTAAAATAGGAATGCAGTTACTTATCTAAATCATATGAACAAAGCTTCTCAGGTAGCAGGGGCCCTCTACCACCGGATTAGCACGCAAATCTACTCAAGATTGACTCAGCTCTTGCAATAAAGTGATGCTTCTTTCATTAAAGGATAAAATATTTCAAAATAGAATGTTACGGACTTCTAAGATCTAACAACCAAAACGAAATCTAGCTCGGTGGTTCTCGGTCTCCCGAGCCATACTTATAACAAAATTACATAACTGTCTTTGAGATAACATAGGAATAAATGTATTTCCAAATTAAAATCAAACTAGAACTCTGGTGGTGGTCTCTTACTATGATTAAGGACATATGTACAGTCCTTGTCCTATTAGAAGTCTATCTCCTAGCTTTGGTTTCCCACGTGCATAACCACCTGTAGAATTCTGTTCAGACTTCGTGGAGAGTAAGAGATGATGGGGGAATGATGTGGAATACAACCATATGTGTTTTTCCTTGTGGTGACACCTGGAACCTGCGTAGACATGAAGACAACTGCAGAATTGGTAACTAGCTATAGAATGTATGCATTCTGTAGCTAGGTCTAGTCAAAAAGTACTACAACAACAAAATCATGAAAATATAGCAAGTTAGTCATTGTACACATTCCTAAAGTAACTTTAATTAATCTTATTGATCATTTAAGCCTGTAATTAATAATGGACAAAGGAAATGAAGTGGAATGTGGTGGAAGAAAAGATCATCTTTGGGGCTCAACAATATGTCAAGTGACTAATGATTTACTATTAATACCTGCATGCATGTTAGTTCTGATGAAGACCTAGTTGAGACAAAGGTCAAAGGGAAGCTATCTATCAGTTGTATTTATAGAAAATTTCCCGAGCACAATTATATACACCATAGGATGCCCATGATGTATTGTGCAGTCAAGGAAGGCTAATTATCCTATTTAATAGGGATTAATTGCCTAGGGATTGCGTAATCAAGGCAGGTTTAGCAGAGGCTAACAATTGGCTAAGTACTAGCCCAATTTTGTCTAAATCATTGTGAGACAATCAAGATAGTGCATCGAACTCTTATGAGAAGAGTGCATTGTATTGTTTCATGATTCCTTGGTTCATTATACAATAGAGATAGAGGGGTTTTGAGCAGCAAGCTTTCCCCAAGAAAAATATCTGTGTTGTGCAATTGATTTGGTTCTTTCTCTTACTTGGTGTGATTATGCAATCATGTTTATTTTCTACAATTAATTTGTAGAAGGATTCATTATCTTGCTTTAGCATATCGCATGATTAGATTGAATCCATTGGTATACAAATTTTTGGTATAATTTCTACATGGTATCAGATTTCCAGGAATCACAATAGTGGAGAATAAATTTATTCTGTGTTGAACATTATTCAAACTTGCAGATACTTTCTTTGGAGCAACAAGCAGATCAATATGGCTTTCAATGGATTAAGATTAGAATATGCACTTGAGGGCAGCTCTAATTATATCGCATGGAAAGACAGAATGGAGGTAGTTATGGAGGAAAATGGGTTGAAATAATTCATTGATAATGATATTCCCAAGCCCATAGCAATAGACACCGCTCTTATTTATGCTTGGAAAAATAAGGTAGCAAGGCTGAAGAGGATCTTATTAGAGGGAGTTCGAGATCACATTATCTTGAGTCTCCATGGAAAGGTGACTCCATATGCTGTGTGGGAGGACATGACAGATCTGTTTCAGAACATCAGTGACCAAAGGAAGTTGGTGTTGAAGGAAAAGCTTAGGAAAATCAAGAAGGAGGAGGGCAAGATGGTCCCAACATACTTGGCTAAGTTCACTCAATGTTGAGATGAGCTTGGAAGTGTTGGTGTGACCATAGTGTTAGAGTCGGCCCTTGCAGCCCTCCGTCAGTGATCATTTCGTCTTTTGCATATTCATTATTAGGTGTCTCGCTTGTTCCACTTCGTTGCATTTCACTAGGAGCATGCCATGCACTGATGAAGGGGTCTGTCGTCTTATGTTTCCTCATATTTACACCTGCAGTGCTATTTTAAAAATTTTCTCAAAAAATCATTCATAGTCATTTTCATTACATATATGGTCATTAAAAATGTCAATAAGTGTCCTAGGTCTTGGTGTCTAGGGTTTTTGAGTCATTTATATACTAGTCATAAAGCCTGCAAAGTGAGGAAAGTTCTGCATTTGTGATTTTTATTTTATTATCATCAGCATTTAAAAAAAAATATTTCTAGTCCAAAACTCTGTTTTGGAACTAGAAATTTGTCATTATCATTTTGTAATAAAATTGTAATTATTCCGCCATGAATACATTGTCAAAAGCAGACCCCTGGTCTCTTTCTTAGCCAAGATAGCCATATCCCTGCAAGAAGACAACAAAATCATTAGTATCGACCTCAAAAAAGCCAAAGGAAGTTTGTATTTGAAAAGCCAAAAGTGAAATTACAAAAACATTTGTAATATGGGTTTGCAATTAGATTTGAAACAAAATCTGATTGTGAAGATATTTGTATCAAGTATAAAAGGCAAACAAGTTTCATTTTCACAAATCCATAGCACCCAAATCGTGTTTTGCAAATTGGAGGGCCGATTTCAGAGTTTTAAGTTGCGTGGGCAGTGTTGTTGGGCCGAGCGACCCACGCAGAGGCCGAGCGACCCACCTGGGCAGAGCGACCCACGCAGGTCAGTTCAGCAGTGTAAGTTTGCAAGGGGCGCGACCCACCTGGGCCGAGCGACCCACGCAGAGGCTGCACGACCCACGCAGACACAGGGTTTCAAAATTCATTCTGAGCGCCCAGCCTTGCTTGGAATCGATGCAACTGGCCTTCAAACAGGTTTCTATCAATTGCTTGATGTTTTTGAATGCATTGGTGGCATCATTGGTGGTTTCAAATGTTCAAACGGAGGATTTAAAACCCCACAGTCATAGCATTATTGTTTTCAGGGTTTTAAAATGAAAATGAATGGTTGAAAGAGTTTGTTTGCTATCTTATGGCAGTGATACATCCAGCTTTGCATATAATATCAAAACCATATTGCTCTCATGCCCATTTTGCCATTTTTACCATTGCTATTATTATACCATGTTAAAACCCTTTGTTCCATGGTGACTGTGGCTGTAATGAGTCTCACTGCCCAATGTAAAAACATTCTCATGACTTTGTTTCAAACTGTCCATTGAGACCTTTGTGGTTATTACTCATAAACAAACACATTCTATTGATGCTATGCCCTCCCTTTGACTAGACTTGTTCAATATTTTGAAGGTTGCCTGCTCCCTTTTGGTCAAAATTTCACTTGCATTCAAAACAGAGATTGTGCCTTTTCCAATCCATTTAAAGCTGAGATTCTATCCATGATTTGATTCCTTGATGGTGCTTTGACGGTGGGAATATTGGTTGGGTGTTGAAACATACATCCTAACTTTGTTTGCACTACTTTCATATCAGTATACACATTGCCAAAAGCTTGGTCAGAGCCATGTCGGAGACAGAGTCAGAATATGAGCCAGGGTCAGGCAGTGATTCGGTGACTGAAGGTAATGTGCCACGGGGGTCCCGCAGAGAACATAGAAGCGGTGATCATCACAGAGAGGAGCCTACTTCTTTGGCTCGGTTGCAGGCATGTCCATTAGCTATGGATTGTTTCCGATATTTGTCATGTTTCAGATTTTGTGAGATGGTTGCACAAACCTGGCCTCATCGTGAATTGGCACGTCTGTTTGTTCTTCATTTACGGGATGGTCGGGTAAGCCTTGCTGGGGTTGATTTCATTGTATCACCTTTGACTATTGATCAAGCCACTGGTATACCAAACATGGGCGAGGAATGGAACAAGGGTCAGCAGTTAGAGAAATTTCACTATGAGCCATACATTAAAACTGGATATATGGCTTACTTGAGCAGAGTTTTTCCATTCAGATTCTTGAGAGATGAGTATGCACCGCTCATGAGGCTCATCATTCAGTATTTTAGTTGTGAGGGCAGGTATGCTCGTCTTTTCTCATACCATATTCGTTTGCTGATGCACTTCACAAGGGTGCGGATGATGAATATTCCGTATTTCATACACCGCAACATAGAGAGGATGGTGACATTTGTGCAGAAGAAAACGAGCCCAGTGCAGCAGTACAGGAGTATATATCATTTCACTTTGATCAAAATCTTGGTGTCACATCAGTTGGCAGAGCAGGGCATCACTTGGGAGGATTTCATTTCTAGAGACTTTTTCAGAAAGTGCCACGCCACACTCTCCCGAGATGTACCATGAGATGCGGAGAGCCTTCACACTAAATTGACAGAGGCTGAGGCTGACGTGGTTTGATGTAGCCTTGAGTTTTACTTCATTTCAGCCTGAGGTAGATTTGAGTGCTAACATAGTGGCGACCATACTGGGGAATAATCTCAATGGTTTTCTTGTTGATGTGTTTGTTCCACGAGTCTTAGACGGAGTCTGAAGTCACGCCAGGTAGCTTTCGAAACGCTTTTGTTATGCATAAGCGGAAGTAGATAAACGCTGCTTCAGTCGATCTCTGGTAAGCTTGTGTGTTCAGTACTTGATTTGTAAATCACCCCAGTATACTTATTCTTTCTAGACCTTTTGGATGATTGAGTCTAGAAGTCGAAAGGCTGAAAATAATTGATTGTGTTCCTTGAAATTTTTTCCGAGAAGATCAATACACTGGCTTCAAGAAGGAATACTAGGGCGAATCCTGACCCTGATCCACCAACAATATTCGAAAATCCGAATCTGATTCCAAGGACCCTTAGAAAACAAGGAAGTCAAGAGAGTTCTGAAAGAGAAATCCAATTGAGTTTTGGGAGTTCCAGAGTGCTTACCCGATCTGCATCCTGTCCTGTCAAAATCATATATGTTGATGAAATCCCCTTTGATGCACGGTTTGAAACATCCTTGTTTGTGAATTTTTCCGAAACCGAATTGTCAAGATTAGTCCCAGATCCATTGTTTACTGAAGATTTGCAATATAGATTTGTTTCACAATACTTGGATAGACAGCTGCAAAGTTCTATTGAGGATACTAACACTTTTGAATTTACTGAATCTGCTTCACAAGTTCTTGACCCATCTGAAATTGCATCAAGTTCACGGATCCCTACTGAGCCTCCCTTTATCCCTACCATTCCGGTTCAGCCTGAGTTTTCTGATCAGAAATCAATAGTAATTTCTCCGTTTCCATTGAATACATCTCGTAGACCTACTGCTCCTACTCCTCCTGTATCTCCTCGACAACAGATTGTTTTCAATCCACCAAGAGCTATGGCTGCTCGTTTTGCACCTCTTGTGTTACCCCAGCAGTTGAATGATATGCCCGCAGACTATCAGAGCAAGATCCCGACATTTGATGGCACTCCGCAGAGTCTTCCTGCACAACAGCATGTAGACAATATGGCAGATTTCTTTGATCGTTTCGAGATTGATGAAGAAAATGTGACTATGAGGCTTTTTGTGCAAACCTTTGGAGGAGAGGTAAGGAAATGGTTTAGAGCCTTGCCGCAAAGAAGCATCGATACATTGGAAGAACTTCAGAGGTAGTTTTTAGATCGATGGGAGATGAAAAAGGATCCGTTGCAGATTACTTCAGAATATACAAACCTCAAACGTAATCCTGGTGAGTCTGTTCAGGATTATATCATTAGATTCAATACAATGTATAATGCTATTCCAGATGATTTGAGACCGTCCAAAAAGTCTGCTCTCCTTAAATTCCCGGATGGCTTTGATCCGGAGATGGCTTATTCCCTTCGTGATAGAGATCCACCTACTTTAGAAGATATGCAGAAGGTCGCTGTCAGTGTTGAGGCAAATCTGAATGATAAAAGAGAACGGTTGAAAGCAGAGAAAAGAGTGACAATAAAGGAAGAGCCTTCCACATCTATATCAGAACAACACTTAGCTCGTGAGTTGGAAAAGGCTTTAAGAAGAATAAATCTTGACAAAGCAGAAACACAGTTTCGAAATCCAAATTTCCGTGGCCAGCAGCAGCCACAATTCAGAATTAAGCAGCGTGAACAAAGAGCTCAAGAGCCAGCAGCCCAACAACAGATCAAGACCCCTCTTTTGCAGAATTTTGTGAGTCATGATTCCGATGATGATGATGATGTGTCAGGTGAGAAAAATCATTTCTTCACTCCCGATGATTTGCCTATTTATATCACTGAGGATGAAGAATATGGTGAAAGTTCAGTTGTTCAGAAAGATGAGGATTTCATCCTAACAAATGATGCTGATTTAGAGGAAGAGTCAGATGAATACCAAAGAGGATATTTGAATGCATTGACTGCCCAGCAGAAGCAGTATTCATTGAGAAATCGAGATGTGCCTATAAATCCCATTCAGAAAAGAAAAGAAGCTTCAGCACCGAAGACAGATTCACCAATACCACAGAAAAGAGGGAAAGAGACAATTGACCCCGCAGCAAGTAAAGTATCATCAGCTGAGAAGGTAAATCAGTCAAACATAGTGAAAGACAAGGCTGAAAAGAAGGAAATTCCAGTTAAAGAGGTTGAGAAGGTTTCAGCATTTAGCTTGGAAAATGAAATTTCCAAACTGAAAATATCTATTCCTTTGACGGAGATTATGAAGAACAACAGCTACCGTAGTCAAGTCACCAAAATTCTGAACTTTGATCCAATGATTGACACAGTAAATGTTGAGGATGATCAGCCGGAATTGATTTTTGGGCCTGCATTAAATGGTGAGTCTCCTGACAGTAATGTTCCTCCTTTTTACATCAGTTTGAGGTTGCATGAATATATATTGCACAATGCTATGCTCGATTCGGGTGCTTCGCACAATTTGATGCCAAAGGCGGTCATGGAAAAGTTGGGATTAGATATTACAAGAGAGTATCATGATTTGTATTCATTCGATTCCAGCCGGGTAAAGTGTATAGGACTCATCAAAGATTTGGTGGTAAGTTTAGATCAAATTCCAGTGAAGAATGTTTTGATGGATGTGGTGGTTGCCGACATTCCTCCACGTTTCGGGATGCTCCTTGCAAGATCTTGGGGGGAAAAGTTGAAAGGTACTCTTCAGTTAGATTTCTCTTATGCTACAATTCCAGTCTTCGGTCAAATGAGAAAGTTATATCGAGAACAGAAGATGAAATACATGATAACTAGCAAAGAGAAGCCAGTCAATCATCCTGTGAACTATGTACATACTGATTTAGAGTCGTTTGTGTTGCTTGCTGATAGTTTTAATGATGTAGAAAGTCAACTAGTTCAGGCAGAAGACATACCAGAGATCAATGAGAATTTTAGAGAAGTTTTGCAAAAAGAAAGAAGAGAAAAACAAGTTGTTTTGGAGCAATCAGCTGAAGACAATGGGCAGCAAACAGGAAAATCAGAGCCGACACAGTTTCAGCATTTAGAGGATGATGAAGATGGTCTTTGGACCATGGATTTTGATGGTGCAGTGGGCAGCGATGGTGCTGGGATTGGTGTGTGGATTCAAAGTCCATTTTCCGCTCCTGATAAAGTTCCGAGCAATGTGAGAGTGTGTTCTTACAAGCTTGCATTCGATTGTTCTAATAATGAAGCGGAATACGAGGCTCTTATTGCTGGTCTTAAGATTCTCAAGAAGCTGAATGCGAAAAGGATTGCGGTATATGGTGATTCAGAATTAGTGATAAAGCAAGTTAAAGGTGAGTTTCAGGCTAAGCATCCTCGCATGAGGGCTTACTGAAATGCAGTTTTGGATATTCTGAAGTTATTTTCTGATTATACTTTGACATGTGTGCCCCGCATACAAAATGGTGTTGCTGATGGACTTGCTAAGGCAGCAAGCAATCTTAAGATTCCAATGAATTCCAGCAACAAGCTTGAGATACATGTGAAACATCGGCCCACCGTTCCAGATAATCAGCGATGTTGGCAAGTTTTTGAGGATGATGAGGAGATTAGTGAATTTCTGCAGAATAAGGGTAAGTTTAAAGATACCTCCATAGATACTGAATTTGATGATGGTATTGATGACATACAGATAAATCAAATGGATGTGCTGCAACTGAAGGATAACATCATTCCTAAGGGATTGATTCCTTTGGAAGAGTTGTTTGATCAAGACGATGTAGCTCGCAAGCCTACATTGAGGCCAACAGAGAAGGGTGTCGAAGAGGTAAATATTGGGACAACTGAGAATCCCAAGATGGTAAAATTGTCAAAGTCATTGTCACCAAAGGTAAGAGCAGAATATGTGAAATTGTTATCTTCATTTTCTGATGTGTTTGCGTGGGATTATTCAGATCTTAAAACATACGATACCAATATCATTCAGCATACTATTCCCATCAAACCAAATCAGAAGCCTTTTCGTCAAAAGTTGAGGAGGATCAATCCAAAGCTGCTACCATCAATCGAAAAAGAGGTAAATAGGTTGTATAAGTCAGGAATCATTGTACCTATTCGTTTTTCAGATTGGATATCAAACTTGGTGCCCGTGAGAAAGAAGACAGGTGAGATCCGTTTATGTATTGACTTCAGAAATCTGAATAAGGTATCATTAAAGGACAATTATCCGCTGCCAAAAATGGATCATATATTGCAGCGAGTAGTTGGAGCATCAAGGATGTCACTACTCGACGGATACTCAGGTTATAATCAGATTTTAGTGCAAGAAGATGATCGTGACAAGACCGCGTTCACCACTCCTTGGGGAACATTTCATTACGCAAAGATGCCGTTCGGTTTAAAGAATGCAGGCGCTACCTTTCAGCGTGCAATGGACATGGCTTTTGCCAATGAGAAAGATGTGTTTTTTGTTGTTTACCTTGATGATCTAACTGTATTTTCTAATTCTGATGAGGAACACTTATATCATCTGAAAATTGTTTTCCAGAAGTGCAGAAAATATGGCATTTCGCTGAATCCAAAGAAGAGCCTTTTCGCCATGGATGAAGGAAAGCTCCTTGGCCACATCATATCGAAAGATGACATTCGAGTTGATCCTGCACGTGTTGAAGCCATACAACAGATTGAACAGCCCCGGAACAAGAAAGAGATACAGTCATTTAATGGTAAAATGAATTTTCTGCGTCGTTTCATTCCCAATCTTGCAGAACACCTTAGAGAAATCACGAACATGCTGAGAAAGGACAGTCAGGTAAGATGGACAGAAGAGGCAGTTAAGTCATTCAATTTGGTAAAGATAGCTCTTTCTTCAGCCCCTATTTTAATCAGCCCCGATTACACACAAGATTTCATTTTATTTTCTTTCGCTTCTGAGCATACATTGGCAGCTGTTTTGATGCAAAAAAGGGATGGAGTTGAGAAGCCCATCGCTTTTTTCAGTCGGATCATAAGAGATGGAGCATTGAAGTATAATATCATTGAGAAACAAGCACTTGCGCTTATAAAGGCTTTGAAGGATTTCCGTGTGTACATATTGCATTCCCACATTACAGCATATGTTCCTAACGCAGCAGTTAAAGATGTTTTGGTACAGGCAGATCCAGAAGGAAGAAGAGGTAAGTGGATCGCTGCGTTGTTAGAGTACGATGTGGAGATTAAACCGAACAAGCTGATCAAAGGACAAGGACTCGCCAAGCTCATGGCTGAAACAAATCTGCATGCTCTAGACATAAATTTGATTGCTGCCATGTCTGATGAAGATGGGGAAAGTACGTCAGTTCAGGTATCCGATATTTTTGTTTCTTCTCCTTGGTATGCTGACATTTTATATGTGCTTCAGAATTTGTCTACACCGCCTGGGATGCCGAAAAATAAGAGTAGAACGTTGAAGTTAAGAGCTGCTAAATTCTGCATTTTGAATTCTGCATTGTATTGGAAAGACCCTGGAGGTATGTTGTTGAATTGTTTGGTAGAGGAGGAAGCTCAAAGAGTTTTGGAGGATTTTCACAAAGGTGACTGTGGAGGTCATTTGTTTTGGAAGACCACGGCGAATAAAATTCTAAGGGCAGGGTATTATTGGCCTTCTTTGTTTTCTGATGTGTTCAAGGCTGTTAAAAATTGTCATGAGTGTCAAATTTTCGAAGGAAAGCAGAAACTACAGCCTTTGCCTCTAAAACCAATCGAAGTTAGTGCACCATTTCAGCAGTGGGGATTGGATTTTATCGGGGAAATCCACCCAGCATCTTCCGGACAGCATAGATGGATCTTGACAGCTACAGACTACTTCACGAAATGGATTGAGGCGATTCCCACTCGACAGGCCACTGATGCGGTAATTATTTCTTTCCTTGAAAACAATATTCTGTCACGCTTTGGGTGTCCTAGTAAAATAATCACAGATAATGCAGCAGCCTTTAAGTCTAAGAGGATGGTTGATTTTTGCTTTAAGTACAATATTACCTTGGGACATTCGACCGCCTACCATCCGCAAGGAAATGGCTTGGCGGAATCTTCAAATAAATCCTTGGTAAATATCATTAAGAAATTGCTGGAAATCAACAAGAAGGCATGGCACAAAAAGTTGGTAAATGCATTATGGGCTGATAGGGTAAGTCAGAAAAAGTCTATTGGCATGTCTCCTTTCGAGTTGGTGTATGGGACGGATACAGTTTTTCCTACTTCACTTGCTGTCCCGGTGGTCAAATTGCTTCAGGAGGCCGGAAGTGAAGAGGATCCTATGCAGCGGAGGATTAATGAGATGATTCATTTACAGCAGACACGAGAGGAGGTATTTCAAAATACTTTCAAGTTGCAGGAGCGCATAAAGAAGATCTACGACAGAAAGGCAAAATCAGATAAGTTTCAGTTGGATGAAGTAGTTTTGAAATGGGATGCTCGGAATGAAGATAAGGGAAAGCACGGAAAATTTGAGAATTTGTGGAAGGGACCTTTCAAGATTGCAGCGTATCGGGGTCAGAATGCATTTCTTCTCAAAGAAATGAATGGAGATGATTTTCCTGGTGGACCGATCAATGGTCGGTTGCTGAAGCGCTATTATTTCTGAGTACTTGCTGCTGATCTCATTGTCATTGTATATATCATTTTACTTTTGTTTCATTTCAAGTGTGCACTGATCTCTCATTTTCAGTCTGGGGCCCGGAGCGAAGGCTATAATTCTGGAAATAGAGGTTGGTTGGTTTGAGATTGTAAAGTTAAGTTTTATCAGTCTTCTTGTTTAAAGTCATGTCAGTTTGAGTCTAGTCAGTTTTGGTAAAATTGCAGTCTGTCGTTAGTCAAATCTGCAGTCAATAAAATTGTCCAAAGTTTGTCTTGTCAGTTGAAATAACGATTCCATTACCCAATGGATGAGAGGCACTGTCTGACTCCCCCAGAGATCTGCCGTTCTTGGCATCTCCATGGAGCCACCATCCCCATTGGAGCCAATGTTAGAGTCGGCCCTTGCATCCCTCCGTCAGTGATCATTTCGTCTTTTGCATATTCATTATTAGGTGTCTCGCTTGTTCCACTTCGTTGCATTTCACTAGGAGCATGCCATGCACTGATGAAGGGGTCTGTCGTCTTATGTTTCCTCATATTTACACCTGCAGTGCTATTTTAAAAATTTTCTCAAAAAAATCATTCATAGTCATTGTCATTACATATATGGTCATTAAAAATGTCAATAAGTGTCCTAGGTCTTGATGTCTAGGGTTTTTGAGTCATTTATATACTAGTCATAAAGCCTGCAAAGTGAGGAAAGTTCTGCATTTGTGATTTTTATTTTATTATCATCAGCATTTAAAAAAAAAAATATTTCTAGTCCAAAACTCTGTTTTGGAACTAGAAATTTGTCATTATCATTTTGTAATAAATTGTAATTGTTCCGCCATGAAGACATTGTCAAAAGCAGACCCCTGGTCTCTTTCTTAGCCAAGATAGCCATATCCCTGCAAGAAGACAGCAAAATCATTAGTATCGACCACAAAAAAGCCAAAGGAAGTTTGTATTTGAAAAGCCAAAAGTGAAATTACAAAAACATTTGTAATATGGGTTTGAAATTAGATTTGAAATAAAATCTGATTGTGAAGATATTTGTAACATGTATAAAAGCCAAACAAGTTTCATTTGAACCAAACCACAGCACCCAAAACGTGATTTGAAGATGGGAGGGCCGATTTCAAAGTTTTAAGTTGCGTGGGCAGTGTTGTTGGGCCGAGCGACCCACGCAGAGGCCGAGCGACCCACCTGGGCAGAGCGACCCACGCAGGTCAGTTCAGCAATGTAAATTTGCAAGGGGCGCGACCCACCTGGGCAGAGCGACCCACGCAGAGGGTGAGCGACCCACGCAGACACAGGGTTTCGAAATTCATTCTGAGCGCCCAGTCTTGCTTGGAATCGATGCAACTGGCCTTCAAACAGGTTTCTATCAATTGCTTGATGTTTTTGAATACATTGGTGGCATCATTGGTGGTTTCAAATGTTCAAATGGAGGATTTAAAACCCCACAGTCATAGCATTACTGTTTTCAGGGTTTTAAAATGAAAATGAATGGTTGAAAGAGTTTGTTTGCTATCTTATGGCAGTGATACATCCAGCTTTGCATATAATATCAAAACCATATTGCTCTCATGCCCATTTTGCCATTTTGACCATTGCTATTATTATACCATGTTTAAAACCCTTTGTTCCATGGTGACTGTGGTTGTAATGAGTCTCACTGCCTAATGTAAAAATATTCTCATGACTTTGTTTCAAACTGCCCATTGAGACCTTTGTGGTTATTACTCATAAACAAACACATTCTATTGATGCCATGCTCTCCTTTGATAAAATTTGTTCAAAATTTTGAAAGTTGCCCGCTCCTTTTGATCAAAATTTCACTTGCATTCAAAACAGAGATTGTGCTTTTTCCAATCCATCTAAAACAGAGATTTTATCCATGATTTGATTCCTTGATGGTGTTTTGACGGTGGGAATATTGGTTGGGTGTTGAAACATACATCCTAACTTTGTTTGCACTGCTTTCATATCAGTATACACATTGCCAAAAGCTTGGTCAGAGCTATGTCGGAGACAGAGTCAGAATATGAGCCAGGGTCAGGCAGTGATTCGGTGACTGAAGGTAATGTGCCACGGGGGTCCCGCAGAGAACATAGAAGCGGTGATCATCGCAGAGAGGAGCCTACTTCTTTGGCTCGGTTGCAGGCATGTCCATTAGCTATGGATTGTTTTCGATTCTTGTCATGTTTCAGATTTTGTGAGATGGTTGCACAAACCCGACCTCATCGTGAATTAGCACGTCCGTTTGTTCTTCATTTACGGGGTGATCGGGTAAGCCTTGCTGGGGTTGATTTCATTGTGTCACCTTTGACTATTGCTCAAGCCACTGGTATACCGAACATGGGCGAGGAATGGAACAAGGGTCAGCAGTTAGAGAAATTTCACTATGAGCCATACATTAAAACTGGATATAGGGCTTACTTGAGCAGAGTTTTTCCATTCAGATTCTTGAGAGATGAGTATGCACTGCTCATGAGGCTCATCATTCAGTATTTTAGTTGTGAGGGCAGGTATGCTCGTCTTTTCTCATACCATATTCGTTTGCTGATGCACTTCACAAGGGTGTGTATGATGAATATTCCGTATTTCATACACCGCAACATAGAGAGGATGGTGACATTTGTGCAGAAGAAGACGAGCCCAGTGCAGCAGTACAGGAGTATATACCATTTCACTTTGATCAAAATCTTGGTGTTACATCAGTTGGCGGAGCAGGGCATCACTTGGGAGGATTTCATTTCTAGAGACTTTTTCAGAGTGCCACAGCAGCCTCCCGAGACAGTTCATGATGCGGGAGAGCCTTCACACCAGCCGGATAGAGTTGAGGCTGAGCGTGGTTTGATGTAGCCTTGAGTTTTACTTCATTTCAGCCTGAGGTAGATTTGAGTGCTAACACATAGAAGATGATGAATTGGTTAGAATAGCACTTCTAGGCCTTCCCAAGAGCTGGCATAGTTACCAGGACTCGGTGAATGGGAGGGTGAAGTTACCATATTGGGAGTGACTTTGATCAGATTTGGTACAAGAAGAATTCAGGCAGAATACCAAGGATGGATCCTCATCCAAGACTAATGACGAAGAAGATTTTTCCTTGGCTAGTAAGGCAAAGAAGGCCAAGGGAAATAAATCCCAAGGCGAAGAGGGAAGAAATATTTTTCGGAGATAATATTTTTTCACTGTCACGAGCATGGGAACTATGCTACAAATTTTCCACAAAAGAAGGCAAGCAAGAAGGAACCTGCAGTTGCAACGGGTGAAGCATTGGCTTCAAATTTCGACCTTGATTTTACTCTCATTGCATGCATGTCAAGCACTGTAATGGGATGCCTCATTCCATATAACAAGGAATAGAGATCTCTTCAATGACATGGGAGAGAAGGACCTCCAACAGAACATAGAGTTTGGAGATGACGAGAGGTATAGCTCTATCAACATAGGTACAATTACCTTTCATAAGGAGAATGGATCCCATCTTTGACTAGTAGATGTTTTGTATGTTCCAGGCCTAAAGAAGAATCTTGTCTTCGTAGCGGTATTGGAAAATCGTGGTTATGAGGTAATGTTTAGAAAGGGAAAGGTGTTCCCTAAACACATAACCACGGAATAGGTGAAGCAGATCGGTTCAAGATTCAGGAACCTGTATGCTCTCGAGGTTGAGGATGCATGCAAGGCTTTGAGGAGAAAAGAAGTGGTTAGTGACTTGGTGGTTAAGAGGGAGTAATTATATTTCAACATACAGTCTCAAAAGCAGTCTCAGAAAGTTGTGGAGAAGACACAATTGGATAAGAAGAGAGGAGACCAAGTGGAAGAGTCCACTCAAGTAGAGACCTTATAGAGGGGGAAATTGTGATCTAGAAGGGTAGAGGGAGTACATGCATCTATACTTCCAAATGTGAGGTGGGGCGATGTGAAAAATTAATCCCAAGAATATATTGTCCAGGATTCATTGAGATGATGTGTCTCATGGATCAAACCTGGCTACGAAGAGCCCACAATACAGTAGTAGTAGGAAGGATCGGTTAGATTTATGCAGTCATATGTTAGGAGGACATAAATCAGAGTGAAAGGTGTCAGATACTAGAGCACAAATTAGAGTTGGCAGCAGTGTAGAGTGCATGGATGCAGATGTCAGCAACGCAGAGAGTCCAGTAGACATGTGCAATAGGATCCAGCAGTCAGCAGACTATGATGATAGATGCATTATACTGGTGAGTTGTTTGGAGGATATTCAGTTTCAAGATAGTTGCATGTGTGAACAACAATAGAGAAGTGTTGCATGTAATAACATTCCAAAGGTACCAGATCGGAACAGATTGATTCATTTCTTGTTGAGAGGGAGTGTTGAAATTTGCAACAAGAAACCGTGAAATTGGCATCCAGAAAAAACATCCATAAATGGCTACCATGGAGGATTTTGATTTAATTATTTCTTAATTAAATTAGAAGAAATGTGTGTCAAATTTATTTATCCCTTAAATAAATTGGACAATAAATTGTAATCTTATATCATAATCACTTGTAATAGTTAATTGAGTGTGATAAACTCAATTGGCTCATGAAATTCGAGTTGAGGTTGGTTGGTGAGGCATGTAGAGTGATTCTATTTGTTTTAGAGTCCAAGTTTCAGTTAGTGTATTATTTTAATACATGAGAAATCAGTTAGCTCAATTAAGTGAGTTAAAGTCGGTCTAACTAGTTGTAACTGATTTTTGCACTAGTGAGAGGTCAAGTGAATTAAATCAAATCTAATTCACATGTAGTGATATGTCAAGTGACTGAGGATTTACTATTAATAGTTAAATTCATTTCAGTTCTGATGAAGACCTAGTTGAGACAGAGGTTAAAGGGAAGTTATCTATCAGTTTTATTTACAACAAATTGCCTAGGCGAAATTATATACACCATAGGATTCCCATGATGTATTGTGCAGTCAAGGAAGGATAATTATCCTATTTAATATGGATTAATTTCCTAGGGATTGCGTAAGCAAGGCAGGTTGAGTAGAGGCTAAGAATTGGCTAAGTTCTAGCCCAATTTCATCCAGATTAGTGTGAGATAGTTAGGATAGTGCAACAGACTCTTGTGAGAAGAGTGAATTGTATGGTTTCATGATTCCTTGGTTCATTATACAATAGAGATAGATGGGATTTGAGTAGCAAGCTTTCCCCAGGAAAAATATATGTATTGTGCAATTGATTTTCTTCTTTCCCTTACTTGTTGTGATTGTGCAATCGTGTTTATTTTCCACAATTAATTTGTAGAAGGATTCAGTATCTTGCTTTAGCATATCGCATGATCGGATTTAATCCATTGGTATACATATTTTTTGTATAATTTATACATGGTATCAAAGCGCCAAGAATCACAATAGTGGAGAAGAAACTGATTTTGTGTTGAACAGTATTCAAACTTCCGGATACTTTCTTTGGAGTGACAAAAAGATCAAGATGGCTTTTAATGGATTAATATTGGAATATGCCCTTGAGGGCAGTTATAATTATATCGCATGGAAAGAAAGAATGGAGGCGGTTATCGAGGACAATGGATTGAAAGAATTCATTGATAATGATATTCCCATGCCCGCAGCAGCAGACACCACTCTTCTTGATGCTTGGAAAAAGAAGGTAGAAATGGTGAGGAGGATCTTATTAGAGGGAGTTCGAGATCACATTATCTCATGTCCCCATGGAAAGGTGACTCCATATGCTATGTGGAAGGCCTTGAAAGATCTATTTCAAAATAGCAGTGACCAAAAGGAAGTTGGCGCTGAAGGACAAGCTCAAGAAAATCAAGAAGGAGGAGGGCGAGATGGTACCAACATACTTGGCGAAGTTCACTCAATTTCAATATGAGCTTGGAAGTGTAGGTGTGACCATAACATATGATGACTTGGTGATCCTAGCACTTCTAGGCCTTCCCAAGAGCTTTCATAGTTACTAGGACTCAGTGAACAAGAGGGATAAGTTACAGATTGGGAGCGACTTTGGTCAGATTTGGTACAAGAAGAATTCAAGTGTAATACTTGGGATGGATCCTCATCCAAGACTAATGACGAGGAATATTATTCCTTGGCCATTAAGTAAAACAAGGCCAAGGGAAAGAAATCCCAAGGTGAAGAGGGCAAGAAATACTTGTCCAAGATCAGATGTTTTCACTGTCACGAGCATGGACACTATGATACAAATTGTCCATAGAAGAAGGAAAGCAAGAAGGACCCTACAGTTGCAGCGGGTGAAGAATTGGCCTCACAGTTCGAGCTTGATTTTACTCTCATTGCATGTATGGCCAACACTAGAATGGGATTCATGTGGTATTTATACAGTGTTGCCTTGTTCCATATGACGGGGAATAGAGATATCTTTAGTGACTTGGAGGAGAAGGACCTCCAGCAGAACATAGGGTATGGAGACGACGAGAGGTGTAACACTACTGGCATAGGTACAGTTACCTTTCAGAGGGAGAATGGCTCCCATCTCAAACTAGCAGATGTTTTGTATGTTCCAGGCCTAAAGAAGAATATTGTCTCCATAGCGGTATTGGAAAACCGTGGTTATGAGGTGATGTTTAGAAAATGAAAGGTGTTCATTAAACACATAGCCATAGGACAAGTGAAGCAGATCGGTTCAAGAGTCACGAACCTATATGCTCTCAATTTTGATGATGTATGTAATGATTTGAGGAGCAAAGCAGTGGTTAGTGACTTGGTGGTTGAGAGGGAGAAATTATCTCTCAACATGCAGTCTCAGAATGTTGTGGAGAAGCCATAATTGGAGAAGCAGAGAGGAGACTAAGTGGAAGAGTCCACTCAAGAAGAGACCTCTAGGAGGGGGACATTTAGATCCAGAAGAGCAGAGGGAGTACATGCATCCATACCTCCAGATGTGAGGTGGGGTGATGTGAAAAATTAATCCCAAGAATAAATTTGGGCAGGATTCATTGAGATGGTGTGTCTCATGGATCGAGCCTGGCTACGAGGAGCCCACAGTACAACAGTATTAGGAAGGATCGGTTAGATCTATGCTGTCAAATGTGAGGAGGACAAAAATCAGAGTGACATGTGTCAGATACTGGAGCGCAGATTAGAGTTGGAAGAAATACAAAGTGCATGGATGCAGATGTCAACAACACAGAGAGTCCAGTAGACATGTGCAGTAGGATCTAGCAGTCAGAAGAATCTGATGACAAATGCATTATACTGATACAGTCATTTGGAGACTATTTAGTTTCAAGACAGTTGAATGTGCGAACAACATTAGAGAAGTGTTGCATGAAAGAACATTCCAAAGGTACCGGATCGGGATAGATTGATTCCTTTCTTGTTGAGAGGGAGTGTTGAAATTTGCAACAAGAAAGAGTGAATTTGGCATCCAGAAACAACATCTAGAAATTGGCATCCAGAAATGGCTACCATGGAGGCTTTTTATTTAATTATTTCATAATTAAATTAGAAGAAATGTGTGTCAAATTTATTTATCCCTTAAATAAATTGGACAATAAATTGTAATCTTATCTCATAATCACTTGTAATAGTCAACTAAGTGTGATAGTCTCAGTTAGCCCATGAAATTCGAGTTGAGGGTGGTTAGTGAGGCATGTAGCATGATTCTATTTGTTTTAGAGTCCAAGTTTCAATGAGAAATCAATTAACTCAATTGAGTTAAAGTCAGTCTAACTAGTTGTAACTGATTGTTGCACTAGTGAGAGGTCAAGTGAATTAAATCAGATTTAATTCACATGCAGTGATTTATCAAGTGACTGATGATTTACTTTTAATAGCTACATTCATGTCAGTTCTGATGAAGACCCAGTTGAGACAAAGGTTAAAGGGAAGTTACATATCAATTGTAGTTATAGCAAATTTCCCAGGCACAATTATATACACCATAGGATTCTCATGATGTATTGCGCAGTCAAGGAAGGCTAATTATCCTATTTAATATGTATTAATTGCCTAGGGATTGTGTAAGAAAGGTATACTGAGCAGAGGCTAAGAATTAGCTATGTACTAGCCCAATTTTGTCCATAGGTTCAGTGTGAAACAATCAGTATAGTGTAGCAGACTCTTGTGAGAAGAGTGCATTGTATTGTTTCATGATTCCTTGGTTCATTATACAACAGAGATAGAGGGGTTTTGAGCAGCAAGCTTTCCCTAAGAAAAAATATCTGATTTGTGCGATTGATTTGCTTCTTTCTCTTATGCAATCGTGTTTATTTTCCCCAATTAATTTGTAAAAGGATTTAGTATCTTGCTTTAGCATTCGCATGATCAGATTGAATCCATTGGTATAAATATTGTTTTTATAATTTTTACATGGTATCACAGCACCAGGAATCACAATAATGGAGAAGAAATTGAGTTTGTGTTGAACAATATTCAAACTTGCATATACTTTCTTTGGTGCAACAAGCAGATCAAGATGGCTTTCAATGGATTAAGATTGGAATATGAACTTGAGGGAAGTTCTAATTATATTGCATGGAATGATAGAATGGAGGTAGTTCTAGAGGACAAGAGGTTGAAATAATTCATTGATAATAATATTCCTAAGCTCGCAACAGTAGATGTCGCTCTTCTTGATTCTTGGCAAAAGAAGGTAGCAAGGGTGAGGAGGATATTATTAGAGGGAGTTCAATATCACACTGTCTCTAGTCTCCATGGCAAAGCGACTCCATATGATCTGTGGAAGTCCTTGACAGATCTGTTTTAGAACAATAGTGACTAAAGGAAGTTGGTGTTGAAGGACAAGCTCAGGAAAATCAAGAAGGAGGAGGGCGAGACGGTACCAAAATACTTAGAGAAGCTCACTCGATGTCAAGATGAGATTGGAAGTGTTGGTGTGACTGTACTAGATGATGATTTGGTGAGCCTAGTACTTCTAGGCCTTCCCAAGAGCTGGCATAGTTACCAGGACTCAGTGAATGGGAGGGAGAAGTTACCATATTGGGAGCGGCTTTGGTAGGATTTGGTACAAGAAGAATTCACACGAAATACTAGGGATGGATCCTCATCCAAGACTAATGATGAGGAATATTGTGCCTTGGCCAGTAAGGCAAAGAAGGCCAAGGGAAATAAATCACAAGGTGAAGAGGGCAAGAAAGACTTGTCCAAGATCAGATGTTTTCACTGTCACGAGCATGGGCACTATGCTACAAATTGTCCATAGAAGGAAAGCAAGAAGGAGCCTATAGTTGTAGCGGCTGAAGCATTGGCTTCAAAATTTGAGCTTTATTTCACTCTCATTGCATGCATGTCCAGCACTGTAATGGGATGCATGTGGTATTTAGACAGCGGTGCCTCGTTCCATATGACAAAGAGTAGAGATCTCTTCAGTGACTTGGAGGAGAAAAACCTCCATCAGAACATAGAGTTTGGAGATGAAGAGAGTTATAGTGCTACTAGCATAGGTACATTTACGTTTCAGAAGGAGAATGGCTCCCATCTCAAACTAGCAGATGTTTTTTATGTTCCAAGCCTAAAAAAGAATCTTGTCTCCATAGTGGTATTGGAAAACCGTGGTTATGAGGTGATGATTAGAAAAGGAAAGGTGTTCTTTAAACACATAGCCACGAGATAGGTGAAGCAGATCGGTTCAAGAGTCAAGACCCTGTATCCTCTCAAGGTTGAGGATGCATGTAAGGCTTTGAGGAGAAAAACATTGGTTAGTGACTTGGTGGTTGAGAGGAAGAAATTATCTCTCAACATGCAATCTCAGAAGTAGTCTCAGAAGGTTGTGGGGAAGCCACAATTGGAGAAGAAGAGAGGAGACCAAGTGGAAGAGTCCACTCAAGCAGAGACCTCCAGGAGGGGGAAATTTAGAGCCAGATTGGTGGAGTCAGACATGCATATATACCTCCAAATATGTGGTTGGGCGATGTGAAAAATTAATCCCAAGAAGAAATTTGGGCAGGATTCATTGACATGGTGTGTCTCATGGATCGAACCTGGCTACGAGGAGCCCACAATACAGAATTAGTAGGAAGGATCAATTACATTTATGGATTCATATGTCAGGAAGACAGAAATCAAAGTGACAAGTGTCAGATACTGGAGCACGGATCAGAGTTGGAAACAGTGCAGAGTGCATGGATGCTGATGTCAGCAACACAAAGAGTCCATTAGACACGTGCAGTAGGATCCAGTAGTCAGAAGTCTCTGATGGCAGATGCATTGTAATGATTCAGTTGTTTGGAAGCTATTCAGATTCAGGATAGTTGCATGTGCGAACAACACTAAATTTTTTCATGCAAAAACATTCCAAAGGTACCAGATCGGGACAAATTGATTACTTTCTTTTTGAAAGGGAGTGTTGAAATTTTCAACAAGAAACAGTGAAATTGGCATCCAGAAACAAAATCCAGAAAATGGCATCCATAAATGGCTACCATGGAGGCTTTTGATTTAATTATTTCTTAATTAAATTAGAAGAAATGTGTGTCAAATATTTTTATCCCTTAAATAAATTGGACAATAAATTGTAATCTTATCACATAATCACTTGTAATAGTTAAATGAGTGTGATAGACTCAGTTAGCTCATGAAATTCAATTTTAGGGTGGTTGGTGAGGCATGTAGAGTGATTCTATTTGTTTTAGAGTCCAATTTTTAGTTAGTGTATTACTTTAATGCATGATAAATAAGTTAACTCAATTAAGTGAGTTAAGGTCAGTTTAACTAGTTGTAACTTATTGTTGCACTAGTGAAAGGTCAAGTGAATTAAATCAGATTTAATTCACATGCAGTGATCTTTCGAGTGACTTATGATTTACTATTAATAGTTGCATGCATGTCAGTTCTGATGAAGACCTAGTTGAGACAGAGGTTAAATGGAAGTTATCTATCAGTTGTATTTATAGAAAATTTCTCGGGCGCAATTATATACACCATAGGATGCCCATGATATATTGTGCAATCAAGGAAGGCTAATTATCATATTTAATATGGATTAATTTCCTAGGGATTTTGTAAGAAAGGAAGGATGATCAGAGGCTGAGAATTGGCTAAGTATTAGCCCAATTTTGTCTAGAGCAGTGTGAGACAGTCAGGATAGTGCAATAGACTCTTGTGAGAAGAGTGCATTGTATTGTTTCATGATTCCTTAGTTCATTATAAAATAGAGATAAAGGGGTTTTGAGTAGCAAGTTTTCCTCAGGAAAAATATCTGTGTTGTGAAATTGATTTGCTTCTTTCTCTTACTTGGTGTGATTGTGCGATCGTTTTTATTTTCCGTAATTAATTTGTAGAAGGATTCAATATCTTGCTTTAGCATATCACATGATCGGATTAAATCCATTGGTATACATATTATTTGTATAATTTCTACATGGTATGAGAGTGCCAAGAATCACAATAGTGGAGAATAAATTGAGTTTGCGTTGAACCGTATTAATATTGCAGATAATTTATTTGGAGCAACAAGCGGATCAAGATGGCTTTCAATGGATTAAGATGGGAATATGCACTTGAGGGCAGCTATAATTATATCGCATGGAAAGACATAATGGAGGCAGTTCTAGAGGAAAATGGGTTGAAATAATTAACTGATAATGATATACCCAAGCCCACAGCAGCAAACGTCTCTCTTCTTGATGCTTAGAAAAACAAGGTAGCAAGGGGCCCGAGGAGGATCTTATTAGAGGGAGTTCGAGATCACATTGTCTCAAGTCTCCATGGCAAGGCGACTCCATATGATATGTGGAATGCCTTGACAGATATGTTTCAGAATAGCAGCAACCAAAGGAAGTTGGCGCTGAAGGAAAAGCTCAGGAGAATCAAGAAGGAGGAGGGCAAGATGGTACCAACATACTTGGCAGAGTTCAATCAATGTTGAAATGAGCTTAAAAGTGTTGGGGTGACTGTAGCATATGATGACTTGGTGAGCCTAGCACTTATAGGCCTTCCTAAGAGCTAGCATAGTTACCAGGACTCAGTGAATGGGAGAGAGAAGTTACTAGATTGAAAGCGACTTTGGTCGGATTTGGTACAAAAAGTATTCAGGCATAATACCAGGTACAGATCCTCATCCAAGACTAATGACAAGGAATATCGTGCCTTGGCCAGTAAGGAAAATAAGGCCAAGGAAAATAAATCCCAAGACAAAAAGTGTAAGAAATACTTGTTCAAGATCAGATGTTTTCACTGTCATGAGCATGGGCACTATGCTACAAATTGTCCACAGAAGAAGGCAAGCAAGAAAGAGCCTGCAGTTGCAGCAGGTGAAGCATTGGCTTCACAGTTTGAGCTTGATTTTACTCTCATTTCAAGCTTGGCCAACACTGTAATGGGATACAGGTGGTATTTAGACAACGGTGTCTCATTCCATATGACGAGGAATAAAGATCTCCTCAGTGAGTTGGAGGAGAAGGGCCTCCAACAGAACATAGAGTTTGGAGATGACGAGAGGTATAACGTTACCAGCATAGGTGCATACCTTTCAGAGGGAGAATGGCTCCCATCCCAGACGAGCAGATGTTTTGTATGTTCCAGGCCTAAATAAGAATCTTATCTCCATAGCGGTATTGGGAAACCATGGTTATGAGGTGATGTTTAGAAAAGGAAAGGGGTTTCTTAAACACATAGCCACAGGACAGGTGAAGCATATCGATTCAAGAGTCAAGAAATTGTATGCTCTCAAGGTTGACAATGCATGCAATGCTTTGAGGAGAAAATCAGTGGTTAGTGACTTGGTAGTTGAGAGGGAGAAATTATCTCTCAACATGCAATCTTAGAAGCAGTCTCGGAAGGTTGTGGAGAAGCCATAATTGGAGTAGAGAGGATACTGAGTGGAAGTGTCCACTCAAGAAGAGACCTACAGGAGGGGGAAATTTTGAGCCAAAAGGGCAGAGGGAGTACATGCATCTATACCTCCATATGTGAGGTGGGGTGATGTGAAAAATTAATCTCAAGAAGAAATTTGGGCAGGATTCATTGAGATGGTGTGTATCATGGATCAAACCTAGCTATGAGGATCCCACAGCACAATAGTAGTAGGAAGGATTAGTTAGATTTATGTAGTCATATTTCAGGAGGATAGAAATCAAAGTGACAGGTGTCGAATACTCGAGCACAGATCAGAGTTGGCCGTAGTGCAGAGTGAATGGATGCAGATATCAGTAATGCAGAGAGTCCAGTAGACATGTGACTAGGATCCAGCAATCAGAAGAATCTAATGAAAAATGCATTATACATATTCATTTGTTTAGAGGCTATTCAGTTTCAAGATAGTTTCTTGTGTGAACAACACTAGAGAATTTTTGCATGCAAGAACGTTCCAAAGGTACCGGATCAGGACAGATTGATTCCTTTCTTGATGAGAGGGAGTGTTGAAATTTGCAACACGAAAAAATGAAATTGGCATCCAAAAATGGCTATAATGGAGGCTTTTGATTTAATTATTTCTTAATTAAATTAGAAGAAATGTGTGTCAAATTTATTTATCCCTTAAATAAATTGGACAATAAATTGTAATCTTATCTCATAATCAATTGTAATAGTTAACTAAGTGTGATAGACTTGGTTAGCTCATGAAATTCGAGTTGAGGGTGGTTGGTGAGGCATGTAGATTGATTCTATTTGTTTTAGATTCCAAGTTGTAGTTAGTGTATTAGTTTAATTCATGAGAAATCAGTTAACTCAATTAAGTGAGTTAAAGTCAGTATAACTAGTTGTAACTGATTGTTGCACTAGTGAGAGGTTAAGTGAATTAAATCAGATTTAATTCACATGCAGTGATCTGTCAAGTGACTGATGATTTACTATTAATAGCTCCATGCATGTCAGTTCTGATGAAGACCCAGTTGAGACAGAGGTTAAAGGGAATTTATGTATCAGTTGTATTTATAGCAAATTTCTCGGGCACAATTATATGTACCTAGGATTCCCATGATATATTGTATAGTCAAGGATGGCTAATTATCCTATTTAATAGGGATGAATTTCTTAGGGATTGCATAAGAAATTCAAGCTGAGAAAAGGCTGAGAATTGGCTAAGTACTAGCCCAATTTTTTCCATATCAGTGTGAGACAGTCAGGATAGTGCAGCAGACTCTTGCGAGAAGAGTGCATTGTATTGTTTCATGATTCCATGGTTCATTATACAATAGAAATAGAGGGGTTTTGGAGAAAGATTTCCCCAAGAAAAATATCTTTGTTGTGCGATTGATTTGATTCTTTCCCTTACTTGGTGTGATTGTACGATCATGTTTATTTTCCACAATTAAGTTGTAGAAGGATTTAGTATCTTGCTTTAGCATATCGCATGATCAGATTGAATCCATTGGTATGCATATTGTTTTATAATTTCTACATGGTATCAGAGCACCAGGAATCACAATAGTGGAGAACAAATTGAGTTTGTGTTGAACAGTATTCAAACTTGCAGATACTTTCCTTAGACCGACAAGCAAATCAAGATGGCTTTCAATGGATTAAGATTGGAATATGCACTTGATGGTAGTTTTAATTATATCACATGGAAAGACAGAATGGAGGTAGTTCGCGAGGACAACAGGTTGAAATAAATCATTGATAATGATATTCCTAAGCCCGTAGCAGCAAACACTTCTCTTCTTGAAGCTTGGAAAAAGAAGGTAGCAAGGGCAAGGAGGATCTTATTAGAGGGAGTTCGAGATCACATTGTCTCGAGTCTCCATGGCAAGGAAACTCCATATGCTATTTGGAAGGCCTTGACAGATCTATTTCAAAACAAAAGCGACCAAAGGAAGTTGGTGTTGAAGGACAAGCTCAGGAAAATAAAGAAGGAGGAGGGCGAGATAATACCAACATACTTGGCGAAGTTCACTCAATGTCAAGATGATCTTGGAAGTGTTGGTGTGACTGTAGAAAATGATGAATTGGTGAGCCTAATACTTCTAGGCCTTCTCAAAAGCTGGCATAGTTACTAGGACTCCATGAATGGGAGGGAGAAGTTTCCAGATTGGGAGCAAATTTGGTCGGATTTGGTACAAGAAGAATTCAAGCGAAATACCATGGATAGATCCTCATCCAAGACTAATTATGAGGAATATTGTGCCTTGGATAGTAAGGCAAAGAAGGTAAAGGGAAAGAAATATCAAGACAAAGAGGGCAAGAAAGGCTTGTCCAAGATTAGATGTTTTCACTGTCACGAGCATGGTCACTATGCTACAAATTTCCCACAAAAGAAGGCAAGCAAGAAGGAGCCTGCATTTGCAGCGGCTGAAGCATTGGCTTCACAGTTCGAGCTTGATTTTACTCTCATTGCATGCATGGCCAAAACTGTAATGGGATGCATGTGGTATTTAGACAATAGTGCCTCATTCCATATGATGGGGAATAGAGATCTATTCAGTTACATAGAGGAGACGGACCTCTAGCAGAACATAGAGTTTGGGGATAACGAGAGGTATAGTGCTACCAACATAGGTACAATTACCTTTTAGAGGGAGAATGGCTCCCATATCAAACTAGAAAATGTTTTGTATGTTCGAGGCCTAAATAAGAATCTTGTCTCTGTATTGGTATTGGAAAATCGTGGTTATGAGGTGATGTTTAGAAAAGGAAAGGTGTTCATTAAACACATAGCCACGGGACAGGTGAAGTAGATTAGTTCAACAGTCAAGAACCTGTATGGTCTCGAGGTTGAGGATGCATGCAAGGCTTTGAGGAGAAAATCAGTGGTTAGTGGCATGGTGGTTGAGAGGGAGAAATTATCTCTCAACATGTAGTCTCATAAGGAGTCTCAGAAGGTTGTGTAGAAGCCACAATTGGAGAAGCAAAGAGGAGAATGAGTTGAAGATTTCACTCAAGCAGAGACCTCCAGGAGGGGGAAATTTTGAGCTAGAAGGTCATAGGGAGTACATGCATCTATACCTCCAGATGTGAGGTGGGTCGATGTGAAAAATTAATCCTAAGAAGAAATTTGGGGAGGGGTCATTGAGATGGTGTGTCTCATGGATTGAACCTGGCTACGAGGAGCCCATAGTATAATAGTAGTAGGAAGGATCGTTTAGATTTATGTATTCAAATGTCAGGAGGAGAGAAATCATAGTGACAAGTGTCGGATACTGGAACACAAACTAGAGTTGGCAGCTATGTAGAGTGCATGGATGTAGATGTCAGCAACACAGAGAGTCTAGTAGACATGTGCAGTAGGATCTAGAAATCAGAAGACTCTGATCACATATGAATTATAATGATTCAATTAATTGGAGGCTATTTAGTTTAAGGATAGTTTCATGTGTGAACAACACTAGAGAAGTGTTGCATGCAAGAACATTCCAAATGTACCAGATCGAGACAGGTTGATCCCTTTCTTGTTGAGAGGGAGTGTTGAAATTTTCAACAAGAAACAATGAAATTGGAATCTAGAAACAACATCCAGAAAATGGCATCTAGAAATGGCTTCCATAGAAGATTTTGATTTAATTATTTCTTAATTAAATCAGAAGAAATTTGTGTCAAAATTATTTATCCCTTGAATAAATTGGCCAATAAATTGTAATCTTATCTCATAATCACTTTTAATATTTAACTGAGTGTGATAGACTCAGTTATGTCATGAAATTCGAGTTGAGGGTGGTTGATGAGGCATGTAGAGTGATTATATTTGTTTTAGATTCCAAGTCGCAGTTAGTGTATTAGTTTAATGCATGAGAAATCACTTAACTCTATTAAGTGAGTTAAAGTCAGTCTAACTAGTTGCAATTGATTGTTGCGCTAGAGAGAGATCAATTGAATTAAATCAGATTTAATTCACGTGCAGTGATCTGTCAAGTGACTGATGATTTACTATTAATATTTGCATGCATGTCAGTTCTGATGAAGACCCAGTTGAGACAGACGTTAAAGGGAAGTTATCTATCAGTTGTATTTATAGAAAATTGCCCAAGCGCAATTATATACACCATAGGATTTCCATGATGTATTGTGCAGTCAAGGAAGGCTAATTATCCTACTAAATATGGATAATTTTCCTATGGATTGTGTAAACAAGGCAAGTTGGCAGAGGCTGAAAATTGGCTAAGTACTAGCCCAATTTTGTCCATATCAGTGTGAGACAGTCAGGATAGTGCAGTAGAATATTTTGAGAAGAGTGCATTGTATTGTTTCATGATTCCTTGGTTCATTATACAATAGATATAGATGGGTTTTAAGTAGCAAGCTTTCCTCAAGAAAAATATCTGTGTTGTGTGATATTTGATTTGCTTCTTTCTCTTACTTCGTGTGATTGTGCGATCGTGTTTATTTTCCTCAATTAATTTGTAGAAGGATTTAGTATCTTTCTTTAGCATATCGCATGATCAAATTGAATCCATTGGTATAAATATTGTTTGTATAATTTATACATGTTTATCATCGTGTAAAAAATTACTGATGTACGTGGCCCTGATGAAGGAAAACTGCGCACAACCATGGGCAATTTTTCAATATCTAAATTCCCCTAAACAAACCAAATCAATGGTTAAAAATGAAAACTAAAAGGATGAAAAACAAGATAATGAAGAGGTCTATTACCTTGAGAAAATGGTTTGTGGATTGGTCCACCGGGTAAATTAGAATCGATCTTTGAAGTTTTGTGGTAAAAAACCTCTTTCTGCTCTCAAAATGGTTAAAATTCATTGTTAGTATGAATCTTGATTCGAGGTGTACGAAAAATACCACTTTAGCTGCGCATAAAAAACAGCCCTAACAGCAGAAATGACTACTAATATCTTCAGATATGCAGTTAGATGATCAAGACAAATACTGCAAAAATTGAGATCTATGCATTAGAAAACATTAAACAGTAGAAAAATAAGATTTACTCCATAGATCCAATAGACAAGACAAGAATATATCTAATGAAATTTTTATTAATGGCACTTGGGAGGAAAACACAAGAGGGTGTTCCCTGTTCTCCTCAATGGGATGGGTTCTTGTAAGTCCTCAGCACTTCAAATTTAGAATTCCTCTTTCTTGATGGTGTAGAAAACCCAGACAAAAATGGAAAAATATGGTTATGATAGTGGATCAATAGCCAGACCAAGAGTTGAGATCTAGAGTGATATTTAGGCAACAAAAGGTGATAAATGAATGGGAAAACCCTTCTATTTATAACAAAATATTGAGTTATTCTAGATATTGGTGCATAATTAAAATATTATTAAACAAATCAATATCCAACTTTTATGGAGAATTTTATTATATTTGTAGGAGGGAAAAGGAATTTGACTTGGGTCAAATCCCCTTATTTGTAAATAATAAATAAATAAATGATTTATTTATCATTTTAAGGAAGTGGTTAAGTAATAATAAATAAATAAATGATTTATTTATCATTTTAAGGAAGTGGTTAAGTAATAATAAATAAATAAATGATTTATTTAATTATTTAAGGAGATTTAGTCATATTTAACAAAGAATATTATTCAAGTAATGTTTTAATAATTATTCTTAGAAAATAATAAGATAAATAATGATTTATCTACTTAATTTCCTTGTTTTGGGTTAAATATAACCACGAATATTAATTAAATTGTTGTTTAACTAATTATTCCTTGAGGAAAAATCAAATAAATATGGATTTACTTAATGTTTCCCCATGGGGTTTCTTGTTTAGACCATAAACAACTTAATAAAGGTGGTTTACTAAGTTATTTTTCATAGTGAATGCGATTTTAATTGGGTTAAAATTGGTCTTACTTGGTGTACTTGGGTCCATATAATAACAATGGATTAGATGACCAAAAAATGGTGTAACAGATTGCCCCCCAGTGTGCGAGCGTTAGGAGCTAATCGTATGACCAAAGTACGTTGTAAGAACTCAATCACTAGACAACAACGGGGAAGTCAAAGAGAGAGGATTTGTAAGGTAGACCAAAGTGCTGAAAGAACTAGAACTTGAGGAGGTGACTTGCAGATGCGAAAAGTCTTTTGGATAAGTGAGTACATGCTATAGGCGACGAGGGAGGCATACGTATGCCCGCAGAGGAAATAGTACAAACAATCAGGCATCCGGAAAACCACGAGACGACATAATGCTGGCATAAACATGAGCCAGATAAACAACACGATAATGAATCCCACATACATATTGTGCCTGGGATAACAACTAGGACTTGTAAAATGATATCTAAGTACATGAGATATAAATGCAACTCAGATGCCCCTGAAAATAGGAAAGGGCTCTGAAAATCTGACTGATATATGCAAACAAAAAGGCGCTGCAAGCGGCTGAGGCCAACATCATCAAATGTATGGAGCTGCATAGAAGGTTGTAATGAAGAGGTCATCCGAGTGTGTGGGTGGATACCTGTAGGGCCACCCCCTCATGAGGGCTGAGACATCTCACACACACCCGAGAATCATCGATGTCAGCTGCTACATCACTAGACCATCGAGTATACAGATCTCGATCATGCTGAAAAAGGAGTTGGAGCTGAGAAACAATCAAGTCAAAGGGCAACGAGGAGTCCCTTTGCCTGATATGAGGCATCGAACAAGAGTGGAAGCTGGAACCAAGGTACACTGCCCTCTAGACTCGTCTTCTGGAATGAATCAGCTAATGTCGACAGAAGGAGGTCTGCCATAGGTGAGGCAATAAGGGATCCTCAACTAAGGCACGAGAGAAAATAGTAGAGTGACTGACAGACTAACACTAATGATAATGAAATGGGGGAATGAGTAGTGAACAAACGACTTCCCTTATTAGAGCATAAATGGTAAGGATGACCTGGTAGCGACTGACACAATATCATGAGGGATAGGGGACAGTGGGACTGAAGGCCATAATTTGTGACACGAGAGAGGAACCAAGAAATGAAAGATGGAGGACTATAGCGGGGTGCAAAGGGACTCGGGATAGACTCCATGAAAGCAATGATGACTCAACTCGGATGCTCTAAATAAGGGTGACTTGATGGTGCCGCCACACAGGAAAAGGGTCCAATGGGGATCATAAAAGCATGAGTACAAGATGATAACTCACGAAAAAAGTCAACACGAGTGTGGACAAGTATGGAGGCAACATGGTGCCCCCGATATGAGTGTTGCAAGTGAATAAATTCAATTTTGAGGAAGGGTGAAGTGGCGCTTCTTGGGAAAATGTGTCCTGATGAAGTATCACATCACTAAAAACTAACAGATACCCATTTGAGGGCTTTCCAATGGTACATATAGTTTTTAAAACTGAGCTACGATTTGGCCGCAATAGGTGAAAGAAAAATCAGGGGTTTTCTTTTAATAAGGCATTTTCCCTCCCAATTCACTCATTCGCAGGTGGAGCTATGGTGAATGTGGTGAGGAGAGAAGGCCCTAAATCTTCTGGTGATGGTAGCAGAAAAACCGACCATTGGAATTGAGAGTAGTCAGTTGCAGGTAAGAGGCCTAATCCTACTCTTTCATTTCAGTGGATTGAAAGTTCAGTTTATGTACCTAGAGCTCATGAATAGGCCAGGTCACACTTTTTTGGGTCCACTCTGCGACCTGGGTAGCAGGTCCTGGGTAGAAAACTGCGACCTGTCCCAAGAAATGACCTGAACAATGTGACCTGTCAAAGAAAGGAGTTTTCAATACTTTTTTTGGTTGAGATCTGGGATTTTATGGTTGAGGGGCATAGGTGCCCCCAAGCATGTTGTGGACATGCCAAAATGTATTTAGAAAAAGGGAAATCTAAACAAATTTTAATGATGTGGTGCACCATTTGTTTTTGGTATGGTTATGCAGTTTGAGAAAGGAAATAGACAATTACCAATCTCTTTTGGTACTGCATATATGAATCAAATGGACTTTAAGTTTTCGGTTTGGCATACATGGTGTTACTATCCCAAAGAGAGGATTTTGAGATAATGAATTAACGTTCTCCCAGAAGACCCATAGGTTGGTCAATCACAATGTCTATGAGACCGGGTTGCTGATGTAATATGAAGGAATGATGAGGGGTATCATCCCTAGAGTGATCTAAAGTGATATGGGACTCTAGAGATTATTCTAAATATTGAAGAATAATGGGACTAGAGTCGACATGACTAGATTCACTAGGAGAGTTGTGGAGAATTGCTTCTCCTAGTCTCTCAAATATGGGTGCCCCCTTACCCAAATATTGGGTGTCAATGTGATTGCCACCAGGTGCATGTGGTTCGAATGCATGAGTTCGATGTAAGGGGGGATAGATAAAGTCAAGGGTGATGACTGCTTCCACAATGTCATCATCGTGATAGAGGATGGGGTGACTGGTGAAAGAAATGCCATCTGACATGGCTAAGCTACCTGACTCATCATCATGAGAAGAGAGATTCACATGCGCATCGTCACAAGTGGTGATAAACAAATAATGAGATAAAGGATCTACCGATGTTGAGCCCAAGGTGATTGTTGAAGGGAGGTCAAGCGAAACATCAGGGGAAGTCTCCAAGGGGACTTCTACCGAGGGTCTCATGGATGATGAAAGGTATAAAAGGGTGGGCGAAGGCTCCATCATCTTGACATTAGGAGGGGGAATGTCAATGGGAACATTCGTGTCCTCTGGTTTTTCCGAAGCAAAATGCGCAAATAAGGGAGCGGTGGACGCGTTGCGCTTGGCCTCGAATTGGAAAACCACTTCCAAAGAGGAGCGGTAATCTTCAAGGCGGGGATAGAGGTGAGTATAGTGGCCATGGAAATCACACAAAGCACAAGGGTGATTTGTGCACAAATACTTGAGTTTCAAGACTGAATCCAGTATAGTGACATATACCTCTGGGATATCAGACTCCGAAAACGTCTCATTGACCATGGACTTAAGGTGAGGAAACTCCAAACAAGTATGGGTGGCATGGCCGGCGACATCAGACAAAGCACACTGGATGGTACACTTTGGAGGCTGAAAAGGAGTAGGGTTTTTTCAAGGCAGCCTTGTCCTTTGATGCCTCCTTGCAAGCTTTGCCCTTCTTACGTGAAGCAGTCGCAATGGGAGGTGGTTACTGTTGAGGTGAATGAGGCACTGTTGCAGTGGGGGAAGTCATAGGGACCGGTTGGACCAGGGTCAAAGCAATATAAGGATTGGGTTGACTAGGCAGGTTAGTGGCTAGAGGATCGAGGTACCAGATGAGAATCCCAAGGGTCAGGTTAGGAAGAGAGAGGGTGGCCATAACAGGTACTGTGTACACTCCTGGTGGGGGAGCTAGGAACGATATCTAACCATAGGGGTAATGACCAGGCGAGACAGTTCCAAGATGGTTAAGGCCTGGAGGAACCATTCCAGGAGGATAAAGGGGGTCATGAGTACTAGCTAAAGGTGAAGGGCCAAGAGGAGAAGGTTCAGAAGGCTGATCAGAGGATATCATGAGAATCTGGTAATTAGGGGAACCAGATGGAAGAGGTTGAGTGGCCACCTGACCTTCAGGTGGTTGGTTAGCCATAAATCCCTATTTTTCATCCACCTATGCCTGAGGGGGTAGTGACTATTATTGTGGGGGTTGAGACGGCGAGGGGGGCGGAGGTGATGATGCTTGAGGAGCGGGAGCACCAAGCTGTGGATACGGATAATAAGGGGGTTGGGTAATAGTGTGGTAAAAAGGAGGTTGGGCCAAAAGAGGAGGCATACCATATCCTGGATATGTGCTACCGGGAGGGGGAAAAGTGCAGGAGGTGCTGCCACCCCACCACCCCCCCCCCCCCCCGAGGAAAACCATAACCCATGGGAGGTTGAGCGTATGGATAAGAGAGAGCTCCAACGATACCGTTGGCGGCATAAAGTGCCCATAGTGCATTGGCACCAGCGGGTCTGGGGAGATCAGGTAGAACGGTATAAACATAACCTGTTTGAGCATAGATCAGGTCATATTTTAACGCTATTTGGAGGGTGGCTTCTTTGGTTTGAGGAAAATGCGATGCGACATCTTTCCCGATAGGAGGCAGGAGAGATCTAAGGAACCAGTCCATGTAGACACAGTCTTCGAAGGTAGGGATTGACATAGGCTCTTACTTCTCCACCATTCCCGGACATGATCGAATAAGCAGGTCATAGATGATTGACGGAAAGAAGTCAAAAGTTTGATACCAGTGTCATAACGAAGGGGAAGCTGGAAGTAAGATCAAAAATCTCGGGCAAGAGTCGCAAAGGCGGTATGAGAGGAAGTGGCCTGATCAACATACCACTTAGAAGCTTCACCTGTAAGCGTTTGTTGGAACAACTGAAGACGGACAAATTCATTGTTAATGGAGTTAGATGAACACCACATGTGGAAAGATCAAACATGATTTGAAGGATCTTCTCTAGCAAGGCCTTCAAACTTTGGGATGTCGAAAGGGAGCTTTCTCGGCATAGCAGGCCAACTAGCGTCATGGTGTATAGGGTCGTTTATCAACCGTTCCAAGTCAGGAAGGCTGAGGCCTGCCATGAAGGGGAGCAAGGGCACAGTCGGGGTAGCGTCCGTAGTGGTCCCACTAGTGGTATTCCCAGCCTAAGGGCTGGGGTTGCCACCAGCATAAGGTCCTGCACCAGACATGGTGAAGGTGTCAGGGGGAGAACCAAAGGCAGAACGAGAAGGAGAACCCAAAGGACCAGAAGAAGCACTAGTACATTTGGCGAAAATTCTGACACTTGGTTCTGACACTTTTGAACAAATGTTGGAAATTTCCCCAAATTTTTTCAATTTTTTCAAATCCTGCCCGAAACCGTTGCTATACCGATGTTTAGAGACAAGTGTTGCAATACTGACACTTAGACAAGGTGTCACATTTACGACGTTTGGAGGAATCTGTCACAATACCGACACTATGCCCCAAAGCATCGCTATTGCGACGACTTCCTCCAAAAGTCGCAATTGTGACACTTAGACTAAGTGTCACAATTGCGACGTTTGGAGGAAGCCGACGCAATAGAGATGATTTGGGGCATAGTGTCGGTATTGTGACGGATTCCTTCAAACGTCGTAATTGCGACACTATGCCCCAAAGCGTCGCTATTGCGACGGCTTGCAAAGATCAAATGTAAAAATCAAATGCACGGTCATTTGAAATGCGCGCTCATTTGAAATGCAAAAATCAAATGTGTGGTCATTTGAAATGCAAAAATCAAATGTAACTGAGGAATGAAACTGCTTGCTATGAAGACAAGTCGAGGAATCAGCATCGAAAACTAAGGTCTTGGTCTCGCTCAGCTAAGGGGTGAAATAAGCACAGGTCTGAGGTAGAAATCAAACACAAGGTCACTTCATTGTCCGGGACTGGAGGAGTCGGAAGGATATCTTCAATGACATGGGTTGTGTTTTGCAACGTACCTGACGATTGTCCCTGCTCGGTGGAAACATAGTTACCATAGAAAAGGGTATGGTTTGTGTAATAAACAATCGAGGTAATGGACAACTTGGTAGCATCATGGATGTGTGCCTTATAAACAACTCGAAAGAGCTGATCACGTCTTGACTGTAACCTCAATTTCTTCTTCCTATAAACATTGGGAAAAGAAATTTGTCAATGGAGCTCATGGTACCCATGATATGATGAGGGAGCTCTTAATTTGGGTTAGATTCTCTCTACAGCTACTAGGGACTGTCCATTCATCTACTGTCACCAAGAAGTGGGTGAGGACAAACTCATGCAAGTGCACAATTTTGGAGTATCAAGAAATTTGAGGCTGAGGTACTGAGTAAAATAAGAAACACATTGATATGAGTTCATCCAATTGAAGATGGGATAGATCAACTGTTTCACACTATGAAATTTACTACAGATGCAGATCCAAAAAAAATCTACAACTTTCTAATTCGTATTACAGGTGCAGATCCAAAAAAATTGCAATTTTATAACTCGAGAATTTCCAGATCTACAAAGATTTGGGCAATTTTAAAATAAAATCAGCAACTAGTCGATTAGATGGCTCGATCACTACCAGCAAAGAACAAAGATTCAAAACTAGATCCATAATGGTTGAAAGAAACTATATGCGCACTTGTATGGCTCAAAGAAAACTCTAAATTTATATGGTTATCTGGGAAATTTTACATTGAAGAGCCCTTTTAAATCCAAAATTGAAAACTCATTTTGTTTAAGATCTACAAACATCTGTAGAATTTACAACAAATATTTCATAGATCTACAAATATTTTCAATGAATTTTAGATCTAGAGTATATTACAACATATCTAGGGTTCTTTCGGGTATCTTCCAGTGTTGAATTTTTTTCCCACAAAACAGAGTCCAAGTAGGGATAACAAGGCAACTTATGAAAAAATCTACGTGGATAAATGTGTCTTATCTCCTTCACCAGTCATGCATGCTTTATTTACCACAGACACCTCTGATTTGATATTCAGTTGCTGCTTCGTCCATTTCACTTAGAAAAAGGATAAGGCTATCCCATGAAGTGCACCCTTTTTGTGTCTAAAACTAACCCAAAGTCTGCCCTTATAACCTACCAGTAGGTGCTCTATATGCTACTGTCCAGCAACTACATACACATTAGATGAAGAATTTGAGGATGGATCAATAGAAGAGTTCACAAAATCACATAAAGGAGAGCCTTATGCTAGGCATAATTAAAAGCAATAACAATCTATAAAGCTATACCCCTTAGAGGAACCATGGAGTGAAGAGTCAAAGACAAGAGAACCATTAGCTAAGGTTGTTGTATACTGATTTCATTTGGTTGTTGTATATTGTTTGGCAAGGAGATTAGAGTGCCTTTGTCAAAGTAAAACCTGTAGGCATTTTACATATTAGGAGTTGCAATCTGCTACTTCTGGTTTTTCAATAGGTTGCATTTCTAGATTTCCTCCTGGAGTTTTTCATTTCTACGCTTCTGTTTTGAATGGGAAATTTCCCTTGAAATGTTTGTTAACCTTGTGAACTCAATTCAGTTATGCAACATCCTTATTCTTGCAGGGAATTTTA
The DNA here is from genome assembly GCA_034641835.2 of Pinus albicaulis. Lineage (NCBI taxonomy): Eukaryota > Viridiplantae > Streptophyta > Pinopsida > Pinales > Pinaceae > Pinus > Pinus albicaulis. The sequence continues at coordinate 599,731,346 of CM076575.1, read as the reverse complement.
TAGGAAGAGGAGGCTGCAGTCAGCCTCTCTGCAAATTGAATCACTAGAAATATTAACTTGACTGAGTTAAATTATCTTAGCAATGCTGTAATTTAGTAATATGAATTTTCATCTTATAGGGCACTGGGTTCTGCTGGGAACATATTTTCCACAAACGAAAATGAAGTTGCTTCACTTGTTGGACCTAGATCACCATTGGAGATGATCGAGCGTATTGCAGAACTTGGAGCTGAGGTTTTGCTTCTAGTATATATTAAAATTGTGTTGCCATCTATTAGTTGTTTTGAGCTGCTGAAAACTCTCTGGAATTGAAATGGTAATGCTAATAAAATACAAATTGCAGGTAGTGACTCTTAGAAGAGGCCCTTCGGGAAGCATTGTTTACAGGCAAGATATTAGTACTCAATTAAACATTCATATTAGGTCCAGCCATCGGCGGGGTAAGAACATGCCAGGTAACTTAGGTCTTGCCAGTAACTATCTTTTCAACTGTACTAAATGCATTACATATGAAATAATCTTATTTCATAACAGAAGCTTGTTGTGCCTGAATTTTGTATTACTTTAATTTGTGTTGTAACATTCCAAGGGTGTGTAACAGACCCACATTTCCAGAGATTCCATATTCTTATTGACTGTAGCTGAGATTTTATGGATTATAATTGAGACTATGTATTTATGATTTTAAATAAAAACACTCATGTTGTTTAGCAGCTTGTTTCAAGGCAGGGGAAACAAGAACATTTTTATTTGTCGTCTCGATTATTGATTTTATTTTGTATAGATGTAAAGTCATGTTGTCATCTTTTCCTATTACATTACCAAATCATTCATATAGATATAAATATATGCATATATGTATATTTGAAGAATGTGTTGTGGTAAGAGTAGTACAATGAATGTGAGTAGCTAACTGGTTGTTTCATTTTGTAGTTAATGCCACCTGCCTTCAACAGTCTAACGAGGAAGATGCAATGCCTACAATATGAATTTTTCCCTTATGAAGCAAACTTGATGAATCTATGCATTGACTAGTTATTGAATTACTATCTACAGGGAAATATCTTTGTATATATTACACAAATTTGGTTTGAAAACCTCATTTGGTGGAAAACCATTTTTATGAGACGATTATATTACTTGGATTGTGCATGCAATGATTCATGTTTACAATTTTGTCAGATATTACGACAGCTGAAGCATGAGAATATCATAGAGATGCTAGATGCATTTGAAAGTCCACAGGAGTTTTGTGTTGTGACAGAATTTGCGCAGGTATTTATGATTGTATTATAACATGTGCGTACTCTTTTATCTTTCCAGTTTGAAGTATATCAACATTAAAATTTTGCTCCCAAAGCATTTGATATAGATCATAGACTTATAAATGATTTTGATGATAGGGTGAACTATTTGAGATTCTTGAAGATGACAAATGCCTTCCTGAAGCACAAGTTCAGGCTATTGCTAAGCAACTGGTATTTTAGTATTTATTTTATGCATTTGTAGCTGCAAGTCAATTTGTGTGTGTGTAGATTTTCTCGGTGTTTTTAGTGGTTGGATTAACGATATTTTGGATTAAGCGTGACTTCTTAAAATCTTGTTTCACTGTTTATTATTATTTTTTGAAAATCCTTGGTTTTAGGACAAACATTTCTTTCATGAATCTACCTCCCATTTGATGAGGAATGTGGGCATAAAGGGGTATTTGTGATGAAGAGTCTACCAGGATTATGTAAGTATCTTTTTGGAGTTAGGTTAGATTGAGAATTTGAGGGGCAATTGTGTCCTGTTTGGGAAGGCTTGGACTATCTATAGGTTTAGTCACTGCATTTGACGTCATTTATTTCGAAAGAATTCTACTTTTGCTGAATCTCAAGGATTGGTGAATTTAATGGTGAACTGATAGTGGATTTTACAAGTTTACACAAAATATACACTCAAAATGGGAGCCAACATGGCCTTCCTGTTTGTCATAGATCATTGCTTAGTGATTGAAAATATTTAGTTTTGAGCCATTTGTAAGCCTTTGGCATTATATACACTCCTTAGTATTGTATTCACTTTGGATGATTCATTATAAGTAAGTTTTTGATGCATTTCTTGGTACTATTGATAGCTTATAAAACTTAGATTTTGACAAGGTATTTTCTGAAATTAGAGCTAAGAAATTTTTGGTTGCTTAGTGATGTGAAGAATATATCTCCTAGGGCACACTTTGGCCTCATGACAAGGTTGAGGTTCCCTTTTATTTTTGGATCTTTATGTTTTTAGTATAATATAAAAGAAAATTGTTTCAAAGTTCAAAGTTCAAACACACACACATATAAGGTAAGCATCCTGTGGGGTATGCTTACCTGAAGTGCCCTCCACTGTCTTTAGCATATTTAGAATCATTAGAATGAACATCTGCTACCCTTAATCCATCAGCATTCCCATCAATTTCTGAAATCAATTCTCAACTTCAGTTTATACCTACCCTTCCCCTCCAACTTATCACTCCTTGTTGAAGAGGTTAATCGCCTGAGCCTTCACATCCTTATGCTGCAAGAGCCTTCTTGATTCCCTTAAGGACAAATCCAAGCAAGGAGACTATTTTCAAGTATCCGAAGAGAGAGGCTTGTCCCATCCTTGACAGGCTTTATCGAGAAATGTTTTGTTGACGATCCGCCGAAGGAGAATGCTGCGTCAAAGCTATGGTTGTATTCCTCCTTTGATTCATTAATGATAAGCGACTATTGGTTATGGTTCCACTCTTGTTCTTGATTATGATCATGAGTTATGTCTTCTTCGACTAACATATAGTTGTATATACTGGATTTTATGCTTGCGTTTGTTTTGTTTCTTGCATGTGCAGGTGTCCGATCACGGAGATCGTGAGGATTGTGATCTTACAAAGCTGAGGAACGGGAGCACTACCTCTTCTAAAAACGACAGCGTTGGATTCTAGGTAAGCCTTCATCACAAGTTGGTTTATTTGCAATTAGGAACCTGCACTGTAGCATGTTCAATTGTTTCTAGACCCGTTTTGGGCTAGTAGGGATCGCCTCTGTCCACAGAGGGGATTAAACTCTTCAACAATTTGGCGACTCCACTGGGGATCAGCTTGTTGTTTTCTTGGTAAGCTATAGACGGAGCCTGAAGTACAGCCAGATAGCCTTCGAAATTCTTTTTCTCTGCATTAGCGAAGTAGATCAATGCTGCTTCAGTCAATCTCTGGTTTAGTTTACGAACTAAATGACTTGGAGTGTTGTCTTGTATTTTCGGTCAACTCTTGGCCTTGCTTGCTTGGTTAGCTCTTTTGGCTGGCTCTTTTCATGTGTTTGGATTTTTTTTGGCTTCCAGAGGATCAAACATGACCTCTGTTTTTCCGTATTTTCACCTTTTCATGGTTGGCTTGATTGGCGCGAGTTACGCCCTGACAGTCGCGCCAGTTGGCGTAGGTTGCCAGTTTATAAGTCGTGCCATCCCCTGTCTAGCGCAGATTACAGCCAGACATTTGCGCCATTTCCTGTAAGTGCTAGGGTTTACCCTTGTTTGGAAGTTTCTTTTGGTCAGTACTTTTCTTTTGGGTTTGTTTTGGATCCTGCTTGAAGTGGTGAGTCTGGTCTTGGTTGGGAGAAATTATTTGTTTTCTTCATTTTTAGGCGTTGGCACTTGTTTTCAGTTAGCAACCCGCGCCAATTATCCATTGGCGCTAGTTGTCAGTGAGCAAGTCGTGCCAGTTGGCGCTAGTTGTCAGTGAGCAAGTCGTGCCAGTTGGCGCTAGTTGTCAGTGAGAAAGTCGTGCCAATTTCAGGGAGAACTACCTCTTCTACAAACGACAGCGTTGGATTCCAGGTAAGGCGATCCCTACTAGCCCAGAATGGTTCTAGCAACAATCGAACACGCTACAGTGCAGGTTCCTAATTGTAAATAAACCGACTTGCGATGAAGGCTTACCTAGAATCCAACGTTGTCATTTGTAGAAGAGGTATTGCTCCCGTTCCTCAACTCTGGTAGATCACAATCCTCACGATCTCCGTGATCGGACACCTGCACATGCAAGAAACAAAACAAACGCAAGCATAAAATCCAGTATATACAACTATATGTTAGTCGTAGAAGACATAACTCATGATCATAATCAAGAACAAGAGTGGAACCATAACCAATAGTCGCTTATCATTAATGAATCAAAGGAGGAATACAACCATAGATTCGATGCAGCATTCTCCTTCGGCGGGTCGTCAGCAAAACATGTCTCAATAAAGCCTGTCAAGGATGGGACAAGCCTCTCTCTTCAGATACTTGAAAATAGTCTCCTTGCTTGGATTTGGCCTTAAGGGAATCAAGAAGGCTCTTGCAGCATAAGGATGTGAAGGCTGTTGGGAACTAGCTTGCAAAGGAGAATGGCAAGATTTTATAGATGGAGGAAGGGGAGTTGGGATCCCTATAATTATGGGATTGGCCCTATCATCAAGGAAGCTTCCATGAGAGGTGGAAAACCACTTCCTCTCTATGGAATTCGTAGCCAAACCTCCCAACTCAAGATAGATACCAGTTCATGAATTTGTTAGGACGAAACTTCCGCCATTTATTTTTAAAAAACACTCCTTAAAATGGCTGGCGCGAGTGCGACTTTGAGACAGAGTGCCAATTGGCGCGCACTCTTTAAAGGATTTCCCCCATTGGCGCGGGTATTGAACTGGCTGCCTGCGCCAATGCAAAAAGAGGTGCTTTGATGGTTTTTCACAAGGAGATGTCTTCAGGGCAATGAAAGCTCATGTTCAGAGGGATGTCATGCAAGTGTTTTTAGGTCATGTCACTACTCACAGGTCACGAAATGAGCCCTCCAATGTGCGGGACGGGGATTGCAGGGACAGTGACAAATTTCTGTGTAACAGATGCCCCCTAAAGCATGAGGCCCGAGAGAGAGAGAGGGGTGAAATGCTTTACAAGAACATGTCCAACTGAAAACACTACCGTCGGAAAACCTGCGGAGCGAAGTACAACCGATATCTCAAATACATGATATAAGTGGTATGGGCGCAACCATCCATAATAGAGTATAAAATAATCAAGATCCGAGGCATGGACGCAGCCATCTAGTAAGGATCAATAAATAGACTCAGGTATGGTCGCAGCCATCTAGTGAATGAGTCATGTAACGAATCATAATAATCCACAGAATCGCAGCCTGGATTTTAACAGATAGAATCCAGGGTCTTGCGCTCCATCTCGACCCAAACAAAGTACAATTTCAAGCATGCGAAATAAGTGAGCTGAAGTCGAGCATGCAAGAACATCATCTGATTACCAGCCAATGATGAAAGCTGTTAACAGATGCAAGAGGTACCACCAATAATGATAATGGTCCTCAAAGTACTATAGGTACAATATACGACATGTGAATCAATGATCTGGCGTTGAACACCTGTAGAGTCACTCGATCGGAGGCAAATGATGGAAACCTCTCGTCGAACGCGAAGAACTTGCCATTGAGGCATGCAGGCTCCAAGGTACCAGAAGGAAGTCTTTAGATCAGCTTCCTGGATAATGAGCTGAAGTCGACAGGAAGTGACCTTGATCGAAGGTGGGCCATAGTGTTTCCCACATCATCGACATGAGACAGAGGAACATAATGTGTTTTTTGAATCAGGATCAGATGAGAATCAGAGGGAGGTTGGAATTTGTAGAGGTCAACTTCTCTTGAACATATCGACAACACGACAGTGGATTTGGCAGCATTTTGACATCAACGGATCAGAGGTCATGGTGATGAGGCAAAGAGCAGATGAGAGGTCAAAAAGGATTACCGAAACCCATGGAGGCAAGTGAAAAATGAGATGAGATGTCCCCAACCCGACACGAATGCAGACAAGTGCCATGTTCAAGAGCGACATACTGCCGACACGACAATGATACTGGTTCCATTTTCCCCCACCATTTCTGGCGAGTACCTCTTTATTTTTACACAAGCTTGAAGAGGATACCATATGCTTTTCATATAAATCCGTCCTTTAGACGAATCCATCCTAGTACATTTAATGAGCCCTAGGAAGGAGAAACTAGAATATCATCATTACGACTGAATCCGATGTCCTCAGGGTTTAACGAGTTTTTCAAAGGGATAACTCGTCATCTTTTCATGTTTAGAGAGTTTGAAAAGACAGCAAAAAATTAAACTCCAACGGTCCCTTTTCGTAAATAGTTCCTCGGACCCGAAAAGGTCAAAAACAACATCCGAGAAAACCTCCTAGTCACGATAGGCTAGGGTATTCCTTTTTCGTAAATAATCTATCCCAGCCTGAAAAAGGGGTAAATGTATACTGGGTAGATGTTGCTTCGTGGCCACTTTAACAAGATCGAAACGACAAGGGACTCGGCAATATTTTCATGTTTAGAGAGTCAGAAAAGAGCTGAAAGGTGACTCCTCCTGGAGGAACGAGTGGTATAAAGGGTAGCAACTGGTTCCGGTAATGGTGGAACTTCTCAAAACAAGTAAAGGTCAAGAGGCTAGCTAACAAGACCACTCATCGCAGTGGTTCCCCAGGTTCGGGTAAAACAACCAAGTGAAGGCATATGATCGGCCAAGAAGATAGTGACGATGGAGTGAGAAAACCAAGGCTCATCTAGCAAAATAGGCTGATAAAATGGCAATCACAAGAGGTAAAATGGGAATGGTTTCATTTTTACACAAGCTTGAAACAAAGATAAAATATGCTTGAAACTGGTTTCATTTTTAAACAAGCTTGAAACAGAAAACAAACTATGCTTGAAAATGTAAGCATGCCCCCGGCATGGTGACTCAATTCGAGGTACATGCCCCCCAAGCTTCAATCCATATGAAAGGCAAATGGAGTGGAGGTTCAAGTTACGAGATTAAGAGAAAGACTCGACTGGTATTTTACGAGATCTAAACAAAGACTCGAATTCAATGGGAACGTGTTTCATTTTTTTAATGAGGTTGACACATTAAAAGAACTATCCTCATATGACCTTGTTTCATTGTTTAAGGAGCTTGAAACAAGACAAGGAACTATGCTCCGACTAGACCTGGTTTCATTTTTTAAGGAGCTTGACACAAGACAAGGAACTCTGCTCCAGCTGACTTCATCATAATGAACAAGAAGTCATGGCTTCCAAGAGTTCCACTCTTGATGGAAGGAAAACATCCTGGAAGTCTGGACCCAATGCCCCCAGCACACTATGTACAATGACACTATCACTGAGTACAGGCACGGGGTAGGTAGCCACATAGTTGACCTGCGGTATGGTAGATACAACGGGTGGATAAAAACCAGGAAGGGATGATGGTGGACCAGCTGCCATATCAGGACCAAAGAACGAAATCTTGTCAATGGTCACGATCTGTCCTTCATGTGGAAAACAGACCACACGAAAAAGGGAGGAGACAAGAACTCCCATGGCATAGGTGTAATCGAACCCCAAGAGCAGATTGAAATCCAAGGGGCCTAGAACAACCATCACGCCCATATGGACGGTTTTACCTCCCAAATTAACAGGTAACCTTGGAAGGATCCCTAACGGTTGACTCGTTCTTCTGTTAAATGTCAACAGATTCTGCGTAACAGGCGCAAGCAGCGGAAAACCAAAATATTGCCAGGTAGTTGAGGATAGAATAGAAACAAAAGTGCCTTCGTCTATAATGGTGTTGGGTACGACCAGACCAAAAGCCTGTACTGTAATCTCGAAAGGCACATAAGACGAAAGGTAGTATCCCGCAAATCGATTCCAATCAAAGGAAGTGACCAAACTACTCGGAGGGGCTACCATTGAATTGAGAAGGTCTTCCCCTGATGTTACAGAAGAAGGAGCATTCTCCACGACCTCCATCTCGAAGGTGGGAGGGGGATCCTTTGGAACCTCCATCACGGGAGGTGAAGGAGCTTCTTCTTGAGGTACAGGGATAGGAGAATATTTCTCCAAGTCTGAAGAATCTGAAGAAACCAGAAGGACATGGGGGATGTGAGGTCCACTCTCGATGGAAAAGACCTGGTGCACCATAGACGGAGCCAGCTCAACCGATCCCACGACCAATGGTTGGTCAGGGATGGATTCCTGAATTTGAATTTCTGGGAGAGCGGGATCGACCAAGGATGACTCTCGACCAATCGTAGGATCAGCTGGTGGAGGACTCAAAGAAAGCTATTTATAACCAGCCGGAAGGCATGGCGCAGAAATATCCAAGTCGTCCAAAAATCGCTTGGCTTCATCCATATACGGAAAAAGGTGAATGGCATGGTGCCCTTCACACAACTTATAGGGATTGGTAATCTTACCCTGCTTCTTAGGAGTCTTATCAGCACTAGCTGAAGATGTGCCCCCAACCTGACTCCCAGAAGCCAAAGGAAACGATGGACGACCATTGGACCATTATTCAAGCACCTTGGGAATTCCAGGGCAGTCTCGAAGAAGATGGTCTCTCGCACACAACATGCAAGGGAACTTGACTTTCCATGGAGGGTTGGGAGGTTTATCAAGAGGAGATATTTTAGAAGCAGTAGCTGCACTTTTAGTCTCTCGCTTATCAGACTTCTTCTTCTTCTTCTTAGCTGCCTGGTTACTCGAATCCAGACTTTCACCAGGCGAAGTAGAAGAGGAGGACGTAGAAATAGGTGAAGAAGGGGAGAGGTCCACCTTGGAATCAACATGATGTTGTTCAGGTGGAGGAACTGGTTGAACAGTAGCCGAGACATTCGGGACCACAGAGGTTGAAAACAACCAAACAGGCAACCCAACAGTTAACCCAGGAAGGGACAACGTCGCCATATAAGGTGCACCAACATTTCCAAAGGAGGAAAAGGACCCGGATTCCCATCAAAGGGGATTCCTTGGTTGGTGAACTCTGGAAAAGTTGCCATCGAAACAACTTAAAACCGCACACGGGCTAAAAACCAAGGCACACAATCAAACGGCCAACAAGCAAACTCTACAAGGGCGTTTGATCGCAGGTGATTTATTTTACCACATTGAAACTTAGAAACTTCACCGTTTCATGTTTTAAGAGTCGAGAAACGGATGAAAGGTGACTCTATCTCTTTCAGTTTTGAAACAAGCATGAAAGGACAAGCGCTTGATGATATTTTCAAATTTAAAGAGTCAGAAAAGATCAAAATGACTACTCTGGTAATCTAGGCAAAGGGTGTACCAAATAACCATGAACTGCAATATACACCTTCGTTTCAAAAATGAAAGAGAAATCAACCAAGGACTTTCCGTACATGCAGGCAATCTCCCCGAATGTTGTGTCTGGTGTATCACGGATATAGGGTGGCAGACTCGGCTTCCTATGGATAAAGGATTGAAACCTAGTGGGTCTCCCTTTATATACGCGACGGTACGGGGAGCACAAGTCTGTACTAGTGCTTTCTAAAGCCAAGAGGCGAATGATAGCTACTAGGTTTTAAGACGTCGGAACACGTCTCTAGCCTAGACCTCTAAATGTGTTTCGTTAGATTTCAATGTTGCCTTAGTGTAAATCGAGTAAATTTTAAAGTTAATCTTCAATTATGTTTCAATTTCAAGGCCCTACCGCATGTCATATGAAAATCTCCTATATGCAGCTATATGATTAAAGAAATCTTTCAATTCGATGAATGCTATCTAGTTAAGGGAAGATTTTCAAACAATGATGCAACAAACAACAACAATACGAATGAAATTTTTCCAAACTAGATGACTTTCACTATCCAAAAGTATTCTAAAACATTCAACGATGCGAATAATGCAATGTGATCTATGCAAAATCCTCTTTTTCGAAAACTATGCCATTGTAATCTATGCACAATTTCCTTTTCCTTTTCAAATGATAAGAATGCCCTCAATGCATTTTTAGATGAAATGAGAATCTACTTAATGCATGCTTTTAATGAAAGAGAATGCACTCAATGCGATTTTTAGCCTTCAATCATTAAACAATGTGATTCAAGTTCAATGATAAATCTCAAAAAACACTTTTCAATGCAATTTGATCTAATGCATGAAAAGAAAACTTTGAAAAGAAAACTAAAAGAACACAAAACCCCTTAATGATAGATGAATGAAAAAGAGATGTAAAAAAACACTAAGAATGCAATCGTTGTTCCAAACACTTTGTCACGAAATCCCTCAAAAGGCTACAAGATATATGAGGTCAAGCACAAAAAGGGACTTCCAAAGTATGAGTTGAAAACAAGGCATTCATTTCCTTTTACATCAAGAAATCATGGAGATAAGACATTTCAAACAATGAGCAATGTAATCTATGCTCATACAGGGAAAAGACCGGAAGGGAAAGACACACTGGTGAAGGATTTAGGGAAAAATTCTCAATTTTTATACACCCTGAAATTGGCACGACTTGCTCACTGACAACTAGCGCAAACTGGCGCGACTTGCTGACTGACAACTAGCTCCAATGGCTAATTGGCGCGGGTTGCTAACTGACAACAAGCGCCAACGCCTGAAAATGAAAAAAACAAAGAATTTCTCCCAACCAAGACCAGACTCACCACTTCAAGCAAGATCCAAAACAAACCCAGAAGCAAAGTACTGACCAAAAGAAACTTCTGAACAAGGGTAAACCCTAGCACTTACAGGAAATGGCGTGAATGTCTAGCTGTAATCCGTGCCAGACAGGGGATGGCGCGAATTATAAACTGGCAACCTGCGCCAACTGGCGTGACTGTCAGGGCGTAACTTGCGCCAATCAAGCCAACCATGAAAAGTTGAAAATCCGGAAAAATAGAGGTCAGATTTGATCCTCTGGAAGCCAAACAAAATCCAAACACATGAAAAGAGCCAGCCAAAAGAGCTAACCAAGCAAGCAAGGCCAAGAGTTGACTGAAAAGACAAGACAACACTCCAAGTCGTTCAGTTCGTAAACTAAACTGGAGATTGACTGAAGCAGCGTTGATCTACTTCGCTAATGCAGAGCAAAAGTGTTTCGAAGGCTATTTGGCTGTACTTCAGGCTCTGTCTATAGCTTACCAAGAAAAAAACAAGCTGATCCCCAGTGGAGTCGCCAAATTGTTGAAGAGGTTAATCCCCTCTGTGGACAGAGGCGATCCATACTAGCCCAGAATGGGTCTAGCAACAATCGAACATGCTACAGTGCAGGTTCCTAATTGCAAATAAACCGACTTGCGATGAAGGCTTACCTAGAATCCAGCATTGTCGTTTGTAGAAGAGGTAGTGCTCCCGTTCCTCAGCTCTGGCAAATCACAATCCTCACGATCTCCGTGATCAGACACCTGCACATGCAAGAAACAAAAAAAACGCAAGCATAAAATCAAGTATATACAACTATATGTCAGTCGAAGAAGACATAACTCATGATCATAATCAAGAACAAGAGTGGAACCATAACCAATAGTCGCTTATCATTAATGAATCAAAGAAGGAATACAACCATAGCTTCGACGCAACATTCTCCTTCGGTGGGTCGTCAGTAAAACATGTCTCGATAAAGCCTGTCAAGGATGGGACAAACCTCTCTCTTCGGATACTTGACAATAGTCTCCTTGCTTGGATTTGGCCTTAAGGGAATCAAGAAGGCTCTTGCAGCATAAGGATGTGAAGGCTCTTGGGAACTAGCTTGCAAAGGAGAATGGCAAGCTTTTATAGATGGAGGAAGGGTAGTTGGGATCCCTATAATTATGGGATTGGCCCTATCATCAAGGAAGCTTCCATGAGAGGTGGCAAACCACTTCCTCTCTATGGAAATCCGTAGCCAAACCTCCCAACTCAAGATAGATACCAGTTCATGAATTTGTTAGGATGAAACTTCTGCCATTTATTTTTAAAAAACACTCCTTAAAATGGCTGGCGCGAGTGTGACTCTGAGACAAAGTGCCAATTGGCGCACCCTCTTTAAATGATTTCCCCCATTGGCGCGGTATTGAACTGGCTACCCGCCCCAATGCAAAAAGAGGTGCTTTGATGTTTTTTCACAAGGAGATGTCTTCAGGGCAATGAAATCTCATGTTCAGAGGGATGTCATGCAAGTGTTTTTAGGCCATGTCACTGCTCACAGGTCATGGAATGAGCCCTCTAATGTGCGGGACAGGGATTGCAGGGACGGTGACAAATTTCCGTGTAACACTCCTACTTCTCCATCAACAACTCCTCTTTCTACGAATTCGCCCCATGAGGCTATGTTTACAGAACAGATTTGTAAAGTGAAAATTCTGTCAATCTAATATTATTTTATGATAAACTGTACGTTTATCTATCCATGGGCGTTCTTAACAACAAAGTTACAAACTTCATTATGAGTTGTCATGTACTTTTTCTCTTGCATACAACTTTATGGGTTATTTGAGGGCCCCTCTGATGATATGCAAATAATTGTGCATACTGTTGTCATTTTTTTACCATAATTTGGCCACTGTAGCTGTCCTTCAATTGTGTTGTACTGGGCATTGACATTAGAGTGCCTGAAACATGAAAAAGCCACGGAAATTTCTTGTTTCTCACTGTGTTTTAGTTCTTGTCAGTATGTGTAGTGAACTTCAGTAATGTAATGACTTCACTGCTAAGGTTTTGCATCATAGTTCTAGTGGTTAGCCTATCTTTTCTGACTTTAATGTCCATTTTTCTCCAGGAAGGGTTCTTGGTATATGAATGCAACTCTATGTGCAGCTGTAATAAAGAATGCCCAAACCGGGTGCTGCAGAAGGGAGTGCAAGTCAGAATTGAAGTATATAAAACAAAGCATAAGGTGTTATTTTTATTTTATTGAAGTTCTAGTATTGGTAGTGCATTAGGAGCATTATTGAAATGTAATCATGATCTAGAATGTAAATAACTTCACTTGTTAATGTCAGATGCATTTTTTCAAAAAGCAAAAGCTTGGTTTCAAAATTATCAATAAACCAAGGTGCAACAAGACCCCAATTCTGTTTCAATGTTTTGGTTTGTCTTTCTGTTTGATTTTAGGGCTAGGTAGTTAGAGCTGCACAAGAAATTTCACATGGGACATTCATTTGTGAATACCTTGGAGAGGTCTTAAATGATCAAGAAACAAATAAAAGAGGAGAAAGGTAAATTTTTATCTTGTATTAAATTCTGTTTTCCTATTTCTTCATCATAAATGGTTCTCTAATTGAATGCACCTATTGCTTACTGCCACTACTTTTCTTTTTTGTTCTAAATTACAACTATTCAGGTATGAAAATGAAGGTTGTAGCTATCTATATGATATTGACGCCCATATTGATACAAGTGATTTGATTGATGGTGTACAACTAGATCTGATATATTTTGAATTCACCGCTAATCTATTTCCCATGGAAGCAGATAACCGTTTGAACTGCTTGTAATTCATACTGTATACTATTAAAAGTATAATTTTTCTAGCTTAAAGAAAAAAGATGAAGTCCGCACTAAGGAAACTACTTGCCACCAGAAAAAGGTAGCTATGAAAAAATATACATATACAAAGAGAAAAAGGAACCATCAAAGAGGAGATGAATGGTCACATAAAACTACACCAATGAAAAACACTCAACTCCCACCCTCTGTAGTCAATGCCCACAAGCACAATAATATTTTTCAGTAGAATTTACAATCGTAGGAGCAACCAAGGTTTCTTTCTCCCAAGTTATATGTCCAGATGCATACAAAGCTCTCATTGCAGAGTGATATGCACGGAGTTCTAATTTATGTACTTTTGTTGCTCCTTTATCTTCAGTCAAAGATTTATCTTGCCTCCAGTTTGGACATTCACATGAAGACATAGCATCATCGAAAGAGCTATAGACTGAAGGTTGTGATGAATGCTTTTGATTTGAACATAAAATATCATTTGACATATAGCTACTACTACTACTAGCAAAAGAACAATGACAACTCTCAGCTTCCTCAACTGAACGATTTAATCTGTCTTCAAATGAAGACATGCATACACATTCCTCACCCACATGTTTTCTGGGGAAAGGAAAGGTATCTAAATTTTCTAACAGAGGATGTGATGACTCTCCCACTGCCTCATGGTTCCTAGATTTCTGGATTGCTCTCCTTTTCTGAGGAGCAGCCTCCATGTTGAAGAAATATTCCTTGTATGCAGATTGCATTTGAATGCCTGGTTTTCTCTTTGTAGCCTTTAAAGAGACATGAGATGTCAAAGGGTTGCACAAATAGGAATCTTGTTTTTCTTACTGTAGCACTTAGAAGGCCTGTAACAGTAGTTACATACAGTATCAGCTGTGTAACAGAGGCAGTGTCACCCATCAAGACTGTAAAAATGCTAGGCTTGGGTTGAATTGGAATTTGTATTTTAATATCTTGCATTTGACATAAAGGTAGTAATTCCTTCCAACCATGGTCCAATTTTCACTACCAGCACTAATTCATCAAATGCTTGCTCAAGGACTGCAAAAATATTAGCTGTGAATATGACATTAATCTTACGAGCTTTTGCTAGGGGATGAAATGTGTGTAACTGACAAATATCCGTTGCTACCGAAGATCCTGTATTTGGTTCTTGGTTATTGGAACCTGATGGAGGTAAGACCCACAGTCCCAGTTTTTCAAAACTTTATTGCCCAATCAATTTCACAATCTGGGCAAAGTCAACCCGTTCTCATTTCTTGAACTGGAAAATTTAATAAACCTCCAAACCAAAGTCTGGAAATTCACAATAATCTCGATTGGAAATTTCAATACTGTGCAGAACTAATTCACTTTCCTTCTTAGGTTATAAAACCCTCATTTCGTATAGCCTGCCTTTGTAATAAGATCCGAATTTCATAAAGGTTCATTTCATAATGGTGATCAAATGAGATTTATTATAAAGTTCATTTGTTACCATAGGCCCACGCACTTATATCCACTTACGACAAGGCTCCCCCTTTTATCACCTATGCTTTCGCCCACTATATATATATACACCTGTATGTTAACTATTCTTTGGTTACAAATCCAATTCATAACATAACAATTCCGTTCATAACACACATAACCAACTGTTGATTATATCCCGCAGTGCATTTAACATACCCTTTCATTAATCGTCGCCTCCATCCTACGGCTGGAAGGCTATCGCACTACCACTCCATCATCCGACGGTAGTCATGCGACCTAGCTACACGGAGGTTAGTTCTCCAAACGTGCGCGATATAGATGGTATCACAAAACCACTCAATTACACGTGTCCATCGCTGGAGTATATCGCGTTGTTTTTATAAAGACAACTCACCACCTTCGACCTTGCGCGATACTGTCGGGTTTGGATTTAAAAATCACCTTTACTGTTCAATGATCGCGGTTCCACTCCTTGCCTTTAGGGTTCCATCGCTCCATAGTTGAACAACCCTCACCAATTTACAATCCTCCTTGGTTTTGGATTGCGGTTCTCAACGATGGTCCAATTCATGCATCAACCACGCTATGCTGTTACAGCACAGATGACCTCATCCAAGAGAAGTATTTGCGATGAAATTACAGGGCCAAAATTTATAATATGGCGCTTGACAGAGTAGTTGTCAAAAATTCCCTCCAAGTATGGGTCCATCGGTTCTCCTGTATGATGATTTAAACCAAAAATATTGTTTTTGTCATGCTCCACCTGTAGTCCAACCAAGAGGTCTTGAGTATCTAGTCCAGAATTTTCTGCCAGAGTCTTGGGCATAACCAAAAGCGCATCAGCAAAGGCTTCAACTCCTCCCCACCACAAGCTAAAACCAATCTCTCCATATTGTGCCTCTTCGCTCTCCTCAAAGCTACAATCCCTTCTCTTGCAAGAAGATCGAGTGGCATAGGATCTATTCCCTTTTGATTGATCACAACAAAATTGTTGTTAGTGCCATCGCAAACTTTCTTCTTCAGGTTAATGATCTTTTGAATTTTCTCATCTACTTGTCTTCTTTCTGCTAAAACCATTTTCTCCCTCTACTCTGCATTTGAATAAAAGAAACCTGCATTTACTTCACTCTTTTCATATTCTAGAGACATTGCAAGTCAATTCATTACAGTTTCGAATTCCTGTTGTCATTTATCGAATAACCCATACTGCAATGACCGTGGGCTATTTCATTTTTTTTAATAAAAATTTAACCTGTCGTCGCTCGAACGATGTAGTTTACGAATGTAGATCTGAGCCCTATTCAAGATTTGCATCGGAATAAAATTATTGATGATGTGAGATAAGCCCTCCCAGCAACATTTGCTAATGGGCATTCATAATATATATATATATATATATATATATATATATATTTTGTTTAAAATTGAACCCGTTGTCGCTCTTCCGACGCGCTATAAGCGTCGGTCTTTGTAAGTGTCGGAAGACCGATGTTACATTTAAAAAAAAAATTTACTATGCCATTGAAAAAGCGACGTTTGCCAACGTTGGAAGAGCGACGTTCCCAAAAGCGACGTTTCCAAACGTCAGAAGAGCGACACCACTAGCGTCGGAAGAGAAACTCCTGCTCAATGTCGGTATTGCTACACTTCAAAGCATGGTTAGCCATAATATCGGTCTTCTGACACTATACGAGTGTCGGTATTGTGACACTTTAGAAGCGTCATTAGCCATAACGTTGGTATTGCGACACTTCACAAGCATCGCTAGTGCGACACTTCATAAGCATTGGTATTGCGACGCTTTTGAAAAATGTCGGAAAAAGTGTTGCAATACCGATGCTTTATGGAAGCGTCGGAAGACCAAAGTTATGGCTAGCCACGCTTTGAAGTGCCTCAAACTGTCGCTCTTGCGACGACTAGGTGTCAGAAAACCAACAAATTGGCCGTCAGAAATTGGGCCAAATTTACTAGTGAAGAGTCAGTGTGCAGACTCGGTGGAGGACTAACTCGAATCCTATGCGGAGGAGTAAGTCTTTCTACCAGAAACTGAGGATGAAGGCCAAGAAGTCTCTGGGATAATTACCTTGGTGGCACAATGGTGATGACACAAACACGGCACAGAGGAAAAAGAGACTGACAAGGGTAGGGAGGTGCAGGATCAACTGATTACAATGTCGAAACAAGGTCAGAAAGGTGCAGGATCAATTGATTTCAATGTTTTAGAGTCTTTGCTTGGTGGTGTTAACCAAGCCATTTTTCGCTTAGGGTGTATGTGTAAAAGTGTGTAAATTTTAATTTTTAAACTGAGACGTTTGTAGAGAAAAAGAAAAAGTGTGATGTATGGCTATAAATAAACCTGCAAATGATAGTATATAGGCCTGCAAAAACAAAAAATAAACAACTAATAATGCAATAATCTAAACCCAAGGAGGTGGGCCTCTCAACAACTAGTCTATAGGTGAGTAAAAAAAACTAATCAAAACACACTAAAAAAAAAAACTAATAGATCTAAGGTCAAGAGGGACAGGGATCAAAAAGACAAAATCTGTTGGAAAGTGGTGCAGAAATCAGCAACAAATCAAAGGAAAAATTGTTGTAAAAACGGTGGCGAAAGGCCATATCTTGAAGGGAAACATAGTGAACCCTAGAGGAAAACCCAAACAAAACTAGATGATGTAATTTGGATGGATAACAAGCCGATCTAAAGTGGATCTGAAGGTGAGGTATTAGATCTAAAAAAATGGCTGAAGACTCTAAAATTTCAGACAACCTACAACAGCAAAAACTCTTCCACAAAAAGTGGAGGGTACTGAAGCCCTAGGGGGCTAGGTTCCCACTTAGTTGAGTGAAAAAGAACAAGTACAGGTCCAAAACGAGCAGAGACGGATGTCAGACAACCCTGAACAGAGACTCAAACAAACCTAGAAAACTTTCAGGAAAATCCCTACAAAAATTCCAGGTCGCAGTTTCTGACCTGTTTTCAGCAAAGGTCACACTTTTTAGGCTATAAAGTGCGCCCTGGAGGTCTAGGTCGTAGGTTTTGGCTGAAAAGTGTGGCCTGCACTTCCGGCACTCTCGGTGGCAGATTTTAGAAAAAATTTCCGTCTCAGCTGCGACTGATGTCTATCACCTGCGCAATAGGTCCGAAAACACATGAAAGTTAGAATTTTTATCGTTTTAGGGTTTTATAAGTTAAAAACAACATCAAGAAGAGAAAAAACAAGGGGTTGAAGATAAATCCTAGGGTTTTAAGAAGCTGGATATGCAAGGATCAGAAAAACAACAATGGTCGTAATCGTAAACCCGTGTGGAGTCGCCGGTTGTTAGTATGAATCTTGATTCGAGGTGTACGAAAAAGACCACTTTAGCTGCGCATAAAAAATAGCCCTAATAGCAGAAATGACTGCTAATATCTTTAGATCTGTAGTTAGATGATCAAGACAAATGCTACAAAAATCTAGATCTATGCATTAGAAGACATTAAACAGTAGAAAAATAAGATTTACTCCATAGATCCAATAGACAAGACAAGAATATATGCAATGAAATTTTTATTAATGGCACTTGGGAGGAAAAGACAAGAGGGTGTTCCCTGTTCTCCTCAATGGGATGGGTTCTTGTAAGTCCTCAGCACTTCAGATTTATAATTCCTCTTTCTTGATGGTGTAGAAAACGCAGGCAAAAATGGAAAAATATGGCTATGATAGTGGATCAATAGCCAGACCAAGAGTTGAGATCCAGAGTGATCTTTAGGCAACAAAAGGTGATAAATGAATGGGAAAACCCTTCTATTTATAACAAAATATTGAGTTAGTCTAGATATTGGTGCATAATTAAAATATTATTAACCAAATCAAGATCCAACTTTTATGGAATATTTTATTATATTTGTAGGAGGGAAAAGGAATTTGACTTGGGTCAAATCCCCTTATTTGTAAATAATAAATAAATAAATGAATTATTTATCATTTTAAGGATATGGTTGAGTAATAATCAAATAAATAATGATTTATTTAATTATTTAAGGGAGATTTAGTCATATTTAATAAAGAATATTATTTACGTAATGTTTAAATAATTAATCTTAGAAAATAATAAGATAAATAATGATCTATCTAATTAATTTCCTTGTTTTGGGTTAAATATAACTAGGAATATTAATTAAATTGTTGTTTAACTAATTATTCCTTGAGTAAAAATCAAATAAATATGGATTTATTTAATGTTTCCCCATGGGGTTTCCTGTTTAAACCATAAACAACTTAATAAAGGTGGTTTACTAAGTTATTTTTCATAGTGAATGTGATTTTACTTGGGGTAAAATTGGTCTTACTTGGTGTACTTGGGTCCATCTAATAACAATGGATTAGATGACCAAAAAATGGTGTAACATTCATACTGGTAAAAAAATGAATTACTTTTTCAACTTTTATAGGTTTTTGAATCAATAAAATATGATTTTTTATGATTTTGGCCTTTTAAAAGTCAATTTTTGATGTTTTTACCATAATTTTGAGCAGTGACTATAATATATTGAGTGTAATATGAAGAAGGTGGGTTAAAACATAAAAATGGACCATTTTGACGATGAGTAAACTTTTATCACTTTTTTAGACTCTCGAAAAATACAAAGAAGTGAAACCCTAGAGTCTTCTTTTAAGCCCTTTTCAGACTCTCTAAACATGAAAATATCGTCAAGTACTTGACTATTCGAACTCATAAAAGTAAATGAACATTCGTCTATTCAGTATAAGTTTATCCCTTTTCCAGACTGAGCTAGACTATTTATGAAAAAGGTATACGTCGACTAAGCATAGTCACTAGAGTTCTCTCTTGCATTATTTTATCATTTTTTGGGCTTGAGAGACCAAATTCATGAAAAATAATATTATGGATTTTACTTATGTTTTTTAGACTCCTTAACATTGAAAAACACCGAGCTTTAATTTCTCTGGGCTTGTTAAAAATTTACATTGAAAGAACTGAATGAGTTTTCTTTTTTTGTATTTTCAGACTCTTTAAACATGACTCAAATACATCAAGTTAACCCTACATTGGACTCGTAAAACTTAAACAGTGCAGGACTCATCGATCAAAACGGGACCAAACCACTCCTTCCTAGGGTTCGTTAAAAATACTTTGGAGGACTCATCCAAAGGATGAGCTTACATGACAATAAAATGTTATCCTTCTCAAGCTCGAAGAAAATAAAGAGGTGCTTGCAAGTAATGGTGGGGGAAATTGGGAAAAGTTATTTATTTTTGCATTCATTATAAGGTAATATGTCACTCTTAAACACAACACTCTGTCACACATGTGTCCGTGTTGGGAAATAAATTTATCTCACAGTTAATCAAACCTCATTGTAAGTCTTCAGTTGGTTTTAGGAATTATCGTTGAGTCAAATATCGCCAATTCAATTATCGTTTCACAATGTGTTTAAGATAAGTTCAACCTTAGTTCATGTTCCTTTGCAAATTTTTATCCCTCAATCACGTTAGCCATCCCTAAGTCAATCCTTGTAATTATTTCTTCAAAACTTCACATGAATTTTCCTGTTGTATGCCCTCCTTCGATGGATCGCTTCCTATCGACTTCATATTACTATCTAGGAAGTTGATCTAGAAACCCTTTTTCAGTACCTTCAAGCTTACATGCCTTAATGACAGATTTCTCACCTTCAACGATAGTGTCAAACCAGGAGGTAACTCCTCAAAACTAGAATGTGTATTAGCTGAAGAATGTACATGCTTATATAGATGGGAGGTGAGGCTATTGGGATTCAGCTCCCAATGACTCTTGGCCTTCCTTATTTCCTAATAATAAATAATATACAAAAATACATATGCACACCCATCCATAGGATTAGGTGTCAACATTCCCCCTTTTAATCCGAAGGGATGTTGGTGAGTCCAAGCATCGATCTGAACTTTTCAAACTTTTCTCTTCCAAGTGCTTTGGTGAAGATGTGTCAGCAGTTTGCTCATTTGTGGAACAATGATGTAGATGGATGGTTTTGGCCTGAACATGATGTCGAATGAGATGGTACTTTGTATTGATGTGTTTTGTTCGATCATGGAACTTTGGGTTCTTGGCCAACTTTATTGCAGAAGTGTTGTCGATCATGAGTGGAGTGGAATACGTTTGTTTCATCTGCAAATCTTCCAGGATTTTCCGGAGCCACACAATTTACTTTGTTGCTTCAGCTGCTGCCAAATATTCTGCCTCAGTCGTGGAATCTGCTGGAACTGACTGTTTGCGTGATCTCCATGAGACAGCTCCTGATCCAAGACTCATGGTGTAACCTGTAGTAGACACCCCTGTTTCTTTGTCGCCATCAAAGTCTGAATCAGAGTATCCGATCAAGCTGAAGTCGCCTACCTGTGTATATTTGAGTCCAAAGTCTTGAGTCCCCTTCAAGTACCTTAGCACTCTTTTTGCAGCAGACCAATGTCCTTCACAAGGTTTTTGCATGAACATTGAGAGGATTCCAACAGCAAATGAAATGTCAGGTCTGGTGGTGGTCAGATAGATAAGACTTCCTACAAGCTGTCTATACTTAGTTGCATCCTCAAATTCCTTTCCTTCAATAGATGTGAGCTTCAAGTTTTGTTCCATTGGAGTGCTTAAGGGTTTACAGTCATCCATGCCAAATTTGTTCAAGAGATCTCCAATGTATTTCTTTTGAGAAAGAAATATGAATTTAGGATGTTGAATTACTTCAATACCCAAATAGTAATGAACATGACCCAAATCAGTCATTTCAAAACCTTTCTTTAACTCTTTCTTCATGGATGCAATATAGCTCTCATTGTTTCCTGTTATCAAAAGATCATCTACATATAC
The DNA here is from genome assembly GCA_034641835.2 of Pinus albicaulis. NCBI lineage: Eukaryota > Viridiplantae > Streptophyta > Pinopsida > Pinales > Pinaceae > Pinus > Pinus albicaulis. The sequence continues at coordinate 599,709,710 of CM076575.1, read as the reverse complement.
CACAAGATATACAACTGTTTTTCCAACTTTCTTAACAAACAAAGTTGCATCATCAAGATCAAAGTGTTTAAAATCAAGTTTCAGAAGATGCTCGGTCAATTTCTCATACCAGGCTCGTGGTGCTTGCTTGAGGCCATACAAGGATTTTACAAGTTTGCAAACTTTGTGTTCTTGACCCTTTATCACAAATCCTTTTGGCTGGGACATATAAACTTTCTCCTTTAGATCTCCATTCAAGAAGGCTGTTTTTACATCCATCTGATGGACTTTCCATCCACTCTGAGCTGCTAAGGCAAAGAGAGTCCGGATGGTGGTCCATTTTGCTGTGGGAGCAAAAGTTTCATCATAATCGATTCCTTCTTTCTGTGCGAATCCTTTTGCCACAAGCCTGGCCTTGTGCTTGTCAAGTGAGCCGTCTGCTTTGTACTTGTTCTTGTAGACCCACTTACAGCCAATTGGTTTCGTTCCCAAAGGCAGATCAACCAGCTTCCAAGTGCCATTCTTTATCAAGGAATCATACTCCTTCTGCATCGCTTCTTTCCATTCATCATGAGAAGCGGCTTCTTTGAAGGAAGTTGGTTCATGATCTGTAGACAAACTCATTTCACAGTTATAAGCAATATCCATATCAACAGGGGAATCAGAATCATCTACATCACCTTCGATTTCTTGAGTGGAACTTCTTGTTCCTGTTTTTCCAACCTCATCAGGATGAACATCCTCCAGTGTCTTTGTCAGCCATTTGGGGGGACCTTTCTGAGATGGCCCTGGCTGGTCACTTGACTGAGTTGGGAATGATTCAAGATTCAATCTCCCACTCACAACTGCATCATCCAATGTGTCATCCAGGTTACTTTTCATGTGGGGGAGAGAGTGCTTCAGGATTAGCGATCTCTACGCTTGACTCAATATCTGGTTCCCCTTCAAGGTGTGGAATCACATTATCAAATTCTTGGGAAAGAGCCTTGATCCAAGATCCATTGTCCAGCGATCAAGTTGCAGTCAACAACCTTGTCGTCATGGAAGATTCAAGAAATATGACATCTCTTGCTATCACAAACTTCTTATTTGCTTCATCATAAAGACGATATCCTTTGGAGGTATTGGAGTACCCCAAGAAGATACATTTTCTGCTTCTAGCACCAAGTTTGTTCCTTTGACCCTTGGGTATCAAGGCATAACAGGGGGACCCAAAGACCCTGAAATGCTTTACCGAAGGAATGTGGCCATGCCACATTTCAAAAGGAGTTTTGTTTCTAATTGAACTTGAAGGACACCTATTCTTTATGTAAACAGCACATAGAACCGCATCAGCCCAAAACATCAATTTTACATTCTTGAAAAATAACATGGAGCGGACCATATTTAAAATGGTTCTGTTCATTCTTTCAGCTACACCGTTCTGTTGTGGATTATATGGCACAGTGGTTTGATGTTTGATTCCATGTTGATGAAGATAATTTTCAAATTCGTTTGAGGTGTATTCTTTTCCATTATCAGTACGTAGAGAGCCAATATATGTTTGTGCATCATTTTCAATCCATGCATGAAAATTCTTGAAAGTTTGAAAAGCATCAAACTTATTCTTCAGTAAGTAAATCCAACACATTCTGGTGTAGTCATCAACAAATGTCATCATGTATTTGTTTCCATTTGCAGAAGCAATAGGCATAGGGCCACATAAATCTGAATGAACAAGTTCAAGTTTCCTATGTGCTCTTGAGTGTGAATCACGAAATGGCTGTTTGCTATGCTTTCCTAGAATACATGCATCACATTCCTAGGTTTTCAGGAATTGTAGCCAGTCCATCAATAATTCATTTTTCTCAACAAACCTAAGGTCATGTGTTAATTTAAGTGTCCAAATCTATGCCATAGAAGATTTGATGGAAATGCATCTTTCATCAAGGATGCATTTAATGCAAAGTTTTATATGCATGCATGAACCTGCCAAATAAGAGTCTCCTTCTTCTATTCCTCCATGACAAGTGAGTGATCTGGATTGAGTCTGATCTTCCGCCTTGCCATCAAACAAGTGAATTGAGTGTCCTTGCTGCCGGATTTCGACCAGGGACAGCAAGTTTCTCTTCAACTCCGGGAGGTATAGAACCTCATGTAGGATATGATTAGGAAGACCAGGCAGTTTAAGCCTGACTGTGCCAAGCCCTGATGGCTTGAGTTTGGATTTATCTGCGAAATATACTGCTCCATCAACTTTGTCAGTGAAATCTTCAAAAAAATCTTTTCTAAATGTCATGTGATATGTTGCTCCTGAATCTAGCAACCAATCATCTCTCCATGAAGTAAATGAAACATCAAAGAGGTTTTCAGTTACTCCATTGTTACAATGTGCTAGAACATAGTGAGCGGATTCAGGTGCTTTACCTTTGTCTTTGTCATTTGTTTTACCTTTGTCTTGATTTCTGTGCTGCTCAATTTTGTTCCATGGTGTTCTGCATTTGGATGCATCATGTTCATCTCTATTGCACCGTGTGCAATGAAGATTGGATTTGTCAGCTTGTCTGCCCCCCCTTTCTGTGAAGTTCCTTCTTCCTCTTCCTCTTGTGCCACCTCTTCCTCTGGATGAATCTGGAGTATGACTCTTTTCTCTATGTGCCAAGTATGCAGCCTCTTCGGAAGATGAAGGGACTGTCATCTTCCCAAAAGCTTTCTCTCTTTCTGCAAACTTTTTCTCAAGTTTATCAAAGGTGATATGCTCAAAGTTTCCACTTGCTTGCAAAGACTCAAGCTAATGTGAGTAAGTCGGATATAATGCCTTAACATATGCTATGAGAGGTATTTCCATTTTTACACCAGTGTTTTCAATGTCATGCATTATAGATCTTACTTCTGAAGCTAAAGCAAGGGGATGATCATTCTTCATTTCAAGACTGAACAGCTTAATCATCAATTGAACATTTTCTAATTCTGAATGTGAGTCATAGAGTTCTTTTAGTTTCTTCAAGGCTTCATAGGCATTTGAGAATGATGAAATATGGCGACTCACCTCTTCACTTACTGAGGCTGCAATCAAGGCATAAGCCTTGCAGTTCTTGTTTTCCCAAATGGCAAGCTCTTTGTCTGAAGTGGGCTTTTCTGGTGGGTTTTCTTCTTGTCCTTCATAGATTCCTTTCCACAGCTCATTAAAAATGAGTGTGTGTTTAATCTTCCGAGACCATTCAAGATAGTTCTCTTTGCCGGAGAGACCACCCCAACAATTGAGATGAGAGAATGCATTAGACTGCTGGAAAAAATCTTCTGAAGAGGAAACAAATTCTGCTATAAAAACTTCAAACTCTTGAAATATTTCAAATAAAGGGGAAAAAACTCTTGCTGGAAAAAATTTTCTGAGTTTAAAAAATCTTTCTGGAAACTAAATCTGCTCAAAAACTCTTGCTCAAGACTGAATTTTAAAAAAACACTCTTTGCTATAAACTGAATTCTGCACAAAAAAAATGTATTTTTTGTTTTGTTTGGGGAATAAAATGTATATGAAAAAAAGATGGAATTATGAATGGGAAATAAGAAAAGATGGAATTATGAATGGGAAATATGAAAATATGGGGCAAAATTATGAATGGAAAATATTATAAAGAGGAGTGGTATTGAATATAGAAAGGGCGTGGTATTACTTGGGAGGACGGAGTTATAGCCAGCGCTGGAGGGCGTTATTATGGAAAGTGGTATGAGAGGGCGGTATAATACAGCGCTTTGTTAAGAGTATGGACAACGCATAACATATGCAATGAGCAGCTTTTAAATATCAATGAACTGCTGTATATACAATGGACAATATATATCGTATGGAGGGGCATGAATATATCGGATGACTGCGCGGTTTTTATGAAATAGACAACATTTCACAAAGTCAAGAGTATGGACAGTCAAAGAGTATGGACAATGCATATATGACATAGACAACGTTTAATATGAACAGTGGCGGTATTACAACATATGAGAGCGGCGTATATGAAACCGGCGGCGTTGTATAACGGTATTTCCTGTGGGATGAATATAATATGTGAACAGTTGACAACGTTTAATTGACAGGCCGGCGTATTACAGCGTGAACAATTGACAGGCCGTATTAACATATGACAGAGGAGGCGTAGTGAATGTGTATGGAGAGCGCTGGTCAGACAGCTTATATGAAATAGACAATAGACAGCGTATTATATAGGAATCGATAGACAGCGCGTTATATTGGAGGCAACGCTGTGTTGAGGCAACGTGGAGTCAACGCTGTGTTTGTAATGTGCAGACAGTGGTAATGTATGCTTCTGGAATGGAGGGTGTTATACCAACAGCTTGTAATGCGATGGAAATGCTGGAGCTTGTATAGACTATACCAATAGATTATAAAAAATACCGCCAGAGTTGTATAATAAACTGTGATATGAAGAGGGCGCAGGTTGAGTGAGGGATGGGAGGTGTATGTTGAAATGAGGGGAGAGGCAAAGCGTTGTATGGAGGAATGGAGAATGAGAATGCAGGCAGGGGAAGGGAAGGCGATGGGTAAGGGAAAAATGGAGGAGCACAGGAATGAATGGAGAGGAGGAGGCCCAAAAGGGCGTTACAAAAAAAAATTTGAAATTGAATCTACAGAATGACAGAGTTGCAGGACTGCTGGAATTGCAGAATGGCAGAGCCTGCAATTTGTAGAATGACAGAGCCTGCAGTCTTCAGGAGCTGCAGGAGCTGGAGCTGCAAATGTCAGTGATAAATAGGAAAAAAAAATGCAGAATAACAGTCTAACAATTAAGAGCAGCAGAAAAACTATTAAAAAATATGACTGAGCAAAGGATAGGGAGTTACACCACAGGGCAGAAATGCCAATTGTGAACCTGGCTCTGATACCATGTCAAACCAGGAGGTAACTCCTCAAAACTAGAATGTGTATTAGCTGAAGAATGTACATGCTTATATAGATGGGAGGTGAGGCTATTGGGATTCAACTCCCAATGAATCTTGGCCTTCCTTATTTACTAATAATAAATAATATACAAAAATACATATGCACACCCATCCATAGGATTAGGTGTCAACAGATAGGTTCTCATCATTGACCTTTGATCAAACAATTCTATGAGTGTTCGACTTTAGGACATCTAAATCACACTTCATGGATTGTACTGAGAGTACCTTGAGAGACATTGTCATTATTGGTGGTTTCTCTCACACTTGTTAATGGTTCACATTATTGATCAGTAATCAAGTGTTATCTGCCATGTTCAACTTCAGAACATTTGTTCACCTGGTCAGATTTGTACTATGGATCGAGATATGGATATCAAGACCCTGGATCTAGTCTCATCCATCTCGATTGCGATGAATTATGTATTTATGATTATGTACACAAATTCATGACAGATGGTTGTGCCCATACCGTGTCTACTATGTTGATATGATTCTAAGGTTAGTTTTGTACTTGTTCATGAGAGTTTTTACTCTGAGTATGGGAATGCATACCTTAGTGATGATTATATATATTGCATTGTAATCCTTGAATTTTTTATGCAAGTTTCTGACCATTATCTATGATCCAATATTTGGCATGACAAAGCGCTTCAATATTTAAAAATGTTTTAGACTTTTCACTTTAGGGGGGAATCTGTTACACATCATTTTGTCACCATGAAACTTGACCCTTTAAATGGATCTCTCACCATCCATAAACATGTTTCAATGCACTCCCTTGCAAGTCCAAAATCCAATAACCTTGAAGAAAAGATGAATTTTGGGTAATAAGGCCTTTTAACTTGTTTACTATGACCTATGCACTTTTCCTAGTCTGTTTCTGCACATGCACAGTTTCTTCCATTGAAACCTACCCAAAACTGCGCTATGTTTTCCACTGTAGACCATGCACATGACTTAATGAAACGTAAAAATAAAAATAAACTTCTAGAAGATTCTATGTCATATATGTGTTACACGACATTTTGTTACCATGACTCTTGATAGTCAAAATGGATCTATCACCATCCATACTTATGTTCCAGTTTACTCCCTTGCAAGTCAAAAATTCATATTCCTTGACCAAATCATGAATTTTGGGTAAAAATAGCTCTTTAACCTATTAAATATGACTTGTACACTTTTTACAGTCAATTCTTGCGCATGTGTTGTTACTGCTTAGAATCCATGTTTAGTTATGTGCTCTATTTTCCATTAAAAATTGTGCAATTGAATTAAAGTAAAGTAAACAATAAAAGTAAGTTTTAGAAGAATAGTTGGGTGCAAATATCCCAACTAGAAGCCTTTAAGTCATATCAGTTTGATCCAAACCCCTCTAAGCATGGAGCTAATTCCCTTGGATCATGGAACCCTAATCCCCTCATTTGTGGATCTCACCCATCTTTGGTGGATCTGAAACCTCCTTAATTTATCCTATAAATTGAGTTGAGACCTCAGAGTTAGGGGAGCTCACTTATGGTAGTATTATGTTGGTAATTTTGGATTAGAGAGCTTGTTAAACAACGAGGAATATTGGAGACATTTGGGAGGAATATATACGACATCAAGGCTTAGTTGTAATATTTATCTTTTATCCTCTAATAGCACATTTCAATACTTTTTCTCATTGTATTGTTTTCTTCAAATTGTGAATGGTTCATGTTCATATATTCGTTAAAACAATTTCATTTCATAATCTCCTTTCTCATTAGTTTAAGTCGGTTTTAGATTATTATTATTATGTTGCTGATGCCTTTGATCCTTTGTATGTTGGTGTTTGCAGGTTTCTTCTAAGCATTGAGGAGCTACAACAGGACAGCGTACATGATCTATAGGTTTTAACCCTGTACAGAAATTATTTGAAAACAAATTATTAAAAACATAAAATAAACAATAGCGAGAGCATAAAACATAAAACAGATATACACAGAGATTTTCCCCTGGATCCTAAACTGGGACTACCATCTTGATTTTTCATTATATTTCTTTTAGTGTTACAACACACACACACTTATATATATATATATATATATATATATATGTTGAAGCATTCATAAACCATAATCCATTAACCTTGGATTAGAACATAATTGTAGTTCCCTTGATCGGATCTACAAAATATCAAGAGCAAAAAACCATCATGCCCAAAACCATGTGCAAACCCATTCATTATCCCACTTGTTGTTTTCTTTCCACAATGGGCCACAGGAGAGCTTAGTCATCGGTCCAACCCTACAATGCCCATTGTTTCTCTACACCAAGAGAACTTTTCAGTGTTCAAAGACTTCGTCAATGCATCTACAACATTCTTCAAAGTGTCCACCTTTACCAAAAAAACCTTTTTAACCTCAACCATATCTCTCACAAAGTGATATTGAACATCAATGTGATTTGTCTTTGAATGATAAGCAAGATTCTTAGCCAACAAAATTTCACTTTGGCTATCACAGTCTATCCTTGTAGCTCGCTACACCAGCCCCATACTTGAACACAATCTCTAAAACCAAACTGCTTTCTTGCTTTCATGAGTGGGTGCCAAGTATTCTGCCTCTGTAGTCGAAAGAGCCACTACACATTGTCTTTTACTCATCCAACTGATTGCACCCCCAAATAAGCTAAACACATACTCACTTGTAGATATTATTTGGTCCATATATCAAACCCATTCTGCGTCAACAAAGCCACGAATGTCCAAAACTTTGTCCAATTGTGGCCTTCCTTGGTAGCACAAACCCTAATCACTAGTTCCATGCAAATATATGAAAACCCGCTTCACTGATGTCAAATGTTCCTTCCCTGGTTTTGACATAAACCTCATCAATACTCCCACAACATGTGAAATTTTTGGTCTAGTACATACCATTGCATACATTAGACTACCCACTGCACTTTCACATGGAACATGGGACATATCCTCCTTTTTGTGTGTCTTGGGACACTGTTTAGTGGATATATTTACACCTATAGGAATAGGAACCTTCACCGGTTTACTATCTTGCATATTGAAAATTTTCAATATTGTCTCGACATACTTCCTCTATTTTAACCATAACTTCCTCTTTACCCAATATCTCTTAATTTCCATGCCCAAAATTTAGTTTGTAGCACCAAGATCCTTCATGTCAAATTTGGAGAACAATTGGGTCTTCAAATCCTAGATAATTTCTTTGTCATTTCCAACAAGAAACATATCATCCACATATAAGACCAAATAAATAACATGGTCACCAATTAATTTAAAATACACACAATGATCCTCTTTGCTTATGGTGAAGCCAAGTCCCCATATATAGGTATCAAATTTCTGATACCACATCCTTGGTGACTATTTTAACCCATACAGAGACTTTTTTAACCTGCATACCAGTTCTTTCTTAACAACAAATCCTTCAGGTCTATTCATGTATATCTCCACTTCCAAATCCCCGTGAAGAAAAAATTTCTTCACATCCATATTTTCTACCTCAAAATCAAAAGAAACAACAATAGATAAAAGTAATATAATAGAAGTAACCTTGGAAACAAGAGAAAAAATATCACCAAAATCAATTCCCGATACTTGGGAATAACCTTTTGCTACCAACCGAGCTTTGTATTTCTCCACCTTTCCTTATACATTCATCTTCCTCTTAAAAACCCACTTTCTCCCAATGGGCTTCCTTCTAGCCAGAAACTCCACCAGATCCCATGCCTCATTTATTTGCAAGGATGTCATTTCATCAACCATGGCCTCCTTCCAGAGTTTTCCATCCTCTGAATCCATTGCCTCCCTGACAGTTTTTGGATCATCATTAGTGATATTTAAAGCAAAATTTGAATAGAAATCAAATGGACTATACCTTTATGGTTTCCTTATTTCTCGAACTGATATTCTGACAGTTGGATTTTGTGGCTCCTCCTCTTCTTAATCTTGTTTTGTTGTAGAGTCTGATTCTTTCTCCTTTAGCTCAAACTCTATCTTCTCAGGTTCCTTTGGTAGGACTTCATTTTTAAAGACATATTTCACCTCTCTAAACACCACATCTTGGTTGTACACAGCCTTCCTTGTTTTTGGGTTCCAAAGCTTGTAACCTTTTAAACCATCTTTATACCCAATAAAGATGCAACTTTAAGATTTATTATCCAACTTGGTCATTTTCTCCTTTGGGACATGTACATATGCATCACATCCAAATACCCTCAGATGTGAAAGAGAGAGTTTCTTACTAGTCCATACCTCATGTGGAATCTTATCCTCCAACATTGATGAAGGTGATTTGTTAACTAGGTAACATGCAGTCTCCAGTGCCTCTACTTAAAATTATTGTCCTAACCCGGTACGAATGAGCACACTTCTTTCCATTTCCATCATTGTTCTGTTCATTATTTCTGCAAATTCATTTTTTTGAAGTGTGTATGGAGTAGTCTTCTTCCGTGCTATACCACATTTCTTATATAACTCTTCAAATTCCTTCTTGTAGAACTCTCCACCGTTATCTATCCTCAACACCTTTATCTTCTTCTCTATCTGGTTTTCCACCAGAACCTTAAACTCTTTGAATTTCTCAAAGACTTCAGATTTCTTCCTCGAGAAATACATCCATGTATTCCTTGAGAAGTCATCAATGAATGAAAAATAGTACACAGACTTACGCAGTGATGGACCCAAACACAGATCCAAACACATCACTATGCACAAGCACTAATATCTTGTTTGCCCTCTTAGTACCAGAAGGAAAACTAACCTGATTATGCTTCCCATATACATAATGTTCACAGAAACTAAAATCTGGAGAAAAATTAGACATAACTTCTACCATACCATTACCATGCAGTATCCGAAGTCCCTTCTCTCCAATATGTCCAAGCCTTTGATGCCATATCATGGTCTTTTCTCCAAAGACCGCTAGGATTTCTACTCCACTTTCAGGAACCACAAAATTTTTTCACCCATCAATAACAGTGCTACCCAAAAGATTATACAAAGTTCCAATCTGAACTCCTCACATTAATATTAGTGCTCCCCTAACCATCTTTCAAGTATCTTTCTCGAACACAATTTTTACACCTGCATCATTATAGAAATCAGATCTCTAGCCAATGCAAGAATATGCAGAAAATTAGTAAGTGTTCTAATCCGTCCACCTTGAAACTTCATCTTGAATTTATTTTTTTTTTCCGATGATTTTGGCTTCCTATCACCCCCTAAGAAGACATCACGACCATCATACTTCTCATACTCAAAAAACCACTCCCTAAGGGGAGTGAAGTGAAAGGATGGATCTGAGTCAATCAACCATGCCTCATGATCTACATGTGTATTTGAAGAAGAATCCAAATACACATCCCCACCTTCATCTGAGGTGGTCTTTGCCTCTGTATAAGAAGCATCATCGTATCCATTTCCACTCTCAAGAGCTTTAGATTTGTAGTCCTTTTTGAAGTTCCCTTCCTTTTCGCATTTCCATCACACCTTTATAAGCTTTCTTGGAGATTTAGATCTCCCACTCGAAAACTTATTTTTGTTTCTGTTCTAGGACCTTCCTCGTATAGATCAGGCATCTCCATTCCAGCCCTCCATATTTTTTTTGTCTCATTTCCTCCAACAGCAAGGCTGAGATAATTTAATCAAAAATTAATCAAGGTAGTTGTATCGCTACCTATTGCAATAACTATACTATCCCACAAATCTGGTAGAGAACATAGAAAACTGATGCACTTATCTTCATCTAAGATTTTAATATCAACGGATGACAACTAGATTACCACAATATTGAAGCTGTTCATATGCTCTGTCACTGACTCTCCATTATTCATTCTCAAGTTATACAACTTTTTCCGCAAGAATAATTTATTCACCAAAGACTTAGATTGGTACAAAGTCCCTAACTTGACCCACAAAGTCTTCACCGTAACTTCCCTAGATACATTCAACAATAACGAATCTGAGATACACAACCGTATTGTTCTCTTTTCCTTTCGATCCAACTTCGCCCAGTCTTCATCTGACATTGTCGTTGGTTTAGTACCCGGATCTACCATGATCCATTGATCTTTATCCACCAATAGATCCTCAATATTGAGCTTCCATAACTCAAAACTCTGACCATTAAATTTCTCGATATTTATCTTTCCATTGCTTTCCATCTTCTTTCACCGCAAAAATCGATCCCGTAGATCTCCCACTGAACAGGGTGTACCACAGGCCCGAGAAAAAAAACCCTCAGCAGAAAAGGTGTCCCCTTGAAGCCGAAACAACTCTGATACCAAATGTAGGTTTTAAACCCGTACATAAATTATCTGCAAATGAATTCTTAAAAACATAAAATAAACAATAATGAAGGAATAAAACAAAACAGATATACACAAAATTTTCCCCTGGATCCCAAACCGAGCCTACTAGCTTAATTTTTCATTATATTCCTTTTAGTGTTACAACACATATATATAAACGTCGAAGCATTCATAAACCCAAATCCATTAACCCTCGATTAGAACATAAATATAGCTCCCTTGACTAGATCCACAAAATACCAGGAGCAGAAAACCATCACGCCAAAAACCATGTGCAAACCCATACACAAAACCATAGGTGGGTCCGCCCACCTAATATAGGATCCAAAAAAAACTTTTCCCATTGTGTTGTCGCCCCCCCTGTGACCCCCCTGTTGTGCTTGGCGCAAGCAAAGGGGGTCTACCACCCCCCTCACACCCCCTGCTTCACGCTTGTTATAATCATGGAAAGAATATAACACACACCCAATAGGATCTTCATCAGCCATTTTGCTAAAAGGTAAGAGCATCATCCTCTTCCTTTATTTTTAATAATATGAACATTGTTAACTTAGGGAAAGAGATATTCTCATGTTTTTTTTGTTTCTAGTTATCCATTAGGATTCTAGGTATATCGCTCTTGTCTGCAAGAGGGATTTATATAGGTAACAAATTGGTGACCATATTGGGGAACATCTTAGTTATCTAAGTTTTTCTTTGGTTTAGATTTCCCATTTTACTGGTTTGACTAAGTTTGAATGTTTTTGAATTTATGAGATTTTAGATCCTTTGGGTTAGATGCCTTGTTTTTATTTTTTCTGAAATTTCTCTCCACTGCACGGTTATGTTTTAACAACAGAGCATAGAATTGCGCAGTTTTCATTGTAACACAGTGCGCATGCGAACTGGATTACACTAGTTACCTGCAAATCCCCTGGAAAATTTTCAAAAAATAAATTCCCCTCTTATCAGAGTCTAATTACTAATTTCTAATTGGTCATTTATACTTGTGTCAACCTTCAGAACCTGTTTGTGAGCTTATTTTTCTTGCCTTTGTGTAATTTTTGAGAATTTGTCCCTTTTACATTTTAGGGTTGGGCTTTCCCTAGTTTGTTTGTTTGATTCATCGGAAAAGATATATTTCCTCTTCAGATCATTGTTTTTCTATCTTCTTCCTTCAAATATATCAGGTTTGTTGTTGTTCTTGCTTGTTTGTGAAAGAAAGATTCTATATTAGTGAATTAAGGTTTGTCTCAAAAAAGTAGTGTTTTATGAAAAGTGCTTCTGTTTGTTGAATGAAAAAATGATTTATTTTGCTTTCAGTTTGAAGTAATCATGAAAATGCACTTATATGCATCATTAGTTAAATCATTCATTAAAAACTTTAGTTTTAAAGTTTTTCGTAAATTTTAGAGTTTTTGTAGCTTTTCATCAAATTTGAAGGATTGGAAATAATTGTTTGCAAAAAGAATCGTATGTTTTGACTTAAAGCGAACGAAATTTTTCATTAAATTTTCTGCAAATTGAAAAAACTTCAAAGTGAATTGTTCTCTTTATAAAAAAGGATTTTTTGGGATTTTTAGAAATTTTTCACTTTCAAGTTCAAAGAACCTCTTACTTTACCTTAACTAGGATTTCATCAAATGAAAATATTGTGTATTCATTGTTGAATGCATTAGAGTATTTTGAAATGGTCGCAACATCATCAAGTTTCATTTCCATATCCCTCTGAGTAAGAAACAACCAAAATAACACAACACTAATTAAAATTAATCTAGAAATTTTTATATTTTCTAGGGCTAATTCCACCAAATTAGATCAGGTTAGTGCTTTGGAATATGGAAATGAGTTAAGTTTCCAAAGCAAATAAACATACAATATAATCTTGTGGTAGGGAGAAAATCCAATTGTTGCAATTTTTCTCTAGGAAGATTTTCTTGTACAAGAGTTAAGCACGAGGCCATACTAGACCCAGTGGAGTAATCATACCTACTTCATTAGTAAAGATAGAAGATTTGCATGCATTACAAACAACGCTGAAAGGTCCTTGGGGTCACTTGTTAGTAAACCTCAGATTTACCATGTCAAGGAGCTTTCATGGGGATTGAGTTTAGTTACTCTGCCCTTGCATGTACGTTGGGCCATGGACTGTCCCCCCTGGTTTGATTGTATCAGTTGGTAACCTCAGTTGCTATAATCTTAGGATTTTTCCCAAGGTGACAGTGGAGGGAAGGTCCCACTATACCTGGAATAGACGTTGACTAGAATCACTTGGACTTTTTGGAGGGTAATATTCACTCAAGGTGGCATAAGTGGAGTTACTAGCACCAGACTGTTTCATTAAGAAAGTTGTTAGGATAACTAGTTCCATCTGCTATATTTTCACATTGATTTTTGCGACATTGGATTTCATCACCAATTAGTGATTTCGCTGTGAAAACAAACTGTTTGTGTGTGGTTTGACTCCTAGATTTACTAGCGTGTGTTATTTGTTTGTTTTTACTTTTTAGAGGCCTTAGGTATGGATTGTGAATTTGGATTGTTAATATTTTTTAAACTGTTAATAAAATTCACTGAAGTTGAAATTAGTGGAAGCAATTTCAAAATTCACCAACCAAAGAATCCCTATTAAGGAAAATCCTAGTCCTTTTCCTTTCTTTGAAAATGTTGGTCCTCCTTATATGGCTACATTGTCATTACCTGGATTTACCATAGGTTTACCGGTATGGTTGTTTTCCACTTCATTGGCCCCAAATACTCAATTTGTTCCACCTCAACTGGATGATTCACCTCAATAGAGTTCACCATCTCAACATTACCAACCTCATGTTGACCCTTTACCTTCTTCACCCAACATGTCTTCCTCCCTTTCTTATTCTTTGCTTGGTAAAAGCCCCTATGCTAGTAACTGGGTGGCTAAGAAGAAGAAGAAAGGGAAGAAGAAGAAAGATAAGAAAATAAGTCAACCAACCAACCATGGCAATAAGTATTGGTAATATTAAGGAAACCTCCAACATGCATCACAAGCCCAAATACCCTTTCAATATTTGTAAGGGTGACCACTTCCTTATCAATTGTCCTGGTATTCCTAAGATCTTGGAAGTATGGTCAAAAAATTATTATCAACTTATTGTTGATCCATCAACCAGTGATTGTCAGGTTCTTGGGAAAAAGGGTAAAGTTAGGTTTCCTTGTAGGTTATGTAAGGGGAGTCATCATACTCATCTTTTCACTCACATGGATGAAGCCTCAAAATTGTTGGAAAGCCTTACTATTCCACAACAACAAATTCCAACTAGTTACCGTAAAATTTCTCCCAACCTACTGTCTGTTGACGAAGTGATTGATATAATTCCAAGTACACTCAATCGTACTCTTCCATTGGAGAGTGAAATGCATATCACTCAGGTTGATGAAACATTAGTTTATCAAGTGTGTTATCATTCTAGTAATTTCTTAAGTTGTGGGATTTGATTTTTTAAGTCTAAGAAAACTAGAGGTAACCACAAATCTACTTCAAATCCTAGGATCTAGCCTTCCTAGAATTCAGAGAGGGCAGTCTCTTTAAGATTTATCTTTGTTTTTTTATTTATGTTCTTAGGCTAGTTATGATAGAACAATTGGTTTTTTTTTAAAGGATTTGGTGGGAAAAAATCACTTAGAGGTAAACTAGAGAGAAATCTACTTGTCGACTGGGCTATGGAGTCTAAATCTAGCTAGCAACACTAGAAGCAAGGTCAAAAGGGTAAAAATGTATTCAGGGCAAGATAGATAACCCTCAGAGATTTGGGAAAAGTTTTTTTGGTGAAATGGTATAATCAGGATAGAAGGCTATCAAGGATCCTTTGATCCAGAAAATGGAAGAAGGAGGCCGGGGTCAAACGGGAGTAGGAGCAATTAATAATTCCTAACACTGGAAATCAGCAGAAAACATTTAAATGGTAACTAGTTAAAAATAGGGAGTAAAGGACTAGCCTGTAGTAATATTCCTAGTTACTCATTAAGATTGAACAAACATATATAATGGAATGCATGAAACTCAAGAAAGAAAACAATGACAAGAAGAAAATACTTCACTCATCAGCTTATCACAGGGATCCTGAATTATGATGCCAGTTTAGCTTTTTCTAGTCTGCTACTTCGAAATCAACACATAATAGCCTCCAATGTTTCAGCAAAAAATTATATAGTAAAGTCTAGCAATTTTATTCCACACTCAATACTTCAAATGTAGAAGTATTTATACAAAATGTAGTTACAAATATCCTAGAATACATTTAGGAATATCTTTAGGAAATAGAAAATATCTTTACAAAATAAGAGGGACAACTGCTTAACAAATTAGCAAGCTATCCTCTTTATCCAAAATAAATAGAACTACTTTATCTAATCAAGGAGCTTTGAGTGATTTGCTATCCTACTTTGCTGGCTGTTAGAAAATATCTTCATTTGAGTTGCCTTGGCTAATAATCTTTCCCCTGATACTTTTTAACGCTACCTTTTAACTCTGATACACTTTTGACTAATATTTTCACTGTTTTACTACTGTAAAATATTTCTTTTTGCAGTAAAAAAATCAACTAACTATCCTTTTGTTTCACTATTTCTTCTTGACTATTTTCAAGGTAATTTATTCACTGTTTTACCTCTGCTTTTCACATTAAATCTGTAAATGCTTGCCACTGTTCTTCACTTGGAATTTTTACATTCTTCAGTTTTGTAAAATTCTCATCTTCCTCCGTGTATTTAGCAAAATTAGGCTTAAACACAAAAATATGTTTGATCTCATGTTGAAGAAAGAACAAATCTTCGAAGTGTTGGAGGAATACTTTACCTGTAGGAGTACCTCATGGCAATGGTTTGCTTACTTGCTCCTTGGAAAATTCTCTGATTTTGTTATCATAATCTTTTTGGGGCATTAGTTTTTCATTGAAGACATGAATATCTGGCAAGCCCTTATTTCTCAAATTTGTATATTTCACCATAAACTTTGTTATGGAAATGTTCATAGATTCACACTTTTCTTCTAGGTAGTTCATCAAATTTTTCTTTGTTACTACCTTTTTAATCTGCAAAATGGTCTCTGTTCTATCCAGTATCTGTAACTTTTCCAATTTTGCTCCGTTCTTGTTATTTAGGAATGTGATGAGTTTTAAAGCCTGAGCTGGCTTATTAGTTAACTCATCCTTGGTCTTCATAATTTCTAACTGTGCTGCTAACAATAAGTGTCTCTGCTCATATATAATCTGAATTGAAGGCCATTGAGTGTGAATGGCCTCAATTATGTTTTTCCATAAATGATTCTTGACAAATGAAATTTGTTCAGTGAATGTTAGCTCATTCTGCAATCCCTTAATTTTCTCTCCAAGTCTAATTGCCTTCCGCTCATGGGTTTTAGCATTTATTTGAGCTAAATTACTTGTGGATTCAATATTTTCAATCATTTTATTTAGGCTATTGATTTCATTATTTTTCACAGACAATTCCTCCATAGCCTTCACAATTTGACCTGCTCCATCTGCTTGTTGGACCTATGTTGTAGAAGATTATGTGTTTGAATTAGTTGTTGAACTCACTGGCATTGTAGTTGTCAGTGGTTCCTTTGGTGCTAGATTTTCTCCTAATGTGGATGCCACTGCTGTGGTAATCACTGGTATTACTGAAGGAATAATAGGAGTCTCAATCTCTTTCAAAGTTTCTTTCTCTTGGACAAGTTGGTCCATTTGAGATTCCATTTCTTTGATTTGAGAAGTTAGTTTAAGGATGAGATTCATCATCTCTTCTTTTTCACTTTTCTCTTGAAGGATTTATTTATTCTATGGATGCTCACTTTGAGGAAGCTTAAGTTTTTTTCTCAAAGCTGCAATATCATCATTTTTTTTCTTAATCAACAATTCAGCTGCCTATACATTTGAGGGATCATATCCCACCTGTAAAATCAAATCCTCTAAGGCTTTAATCCTTAGGTTTTTGGCATATAAAGAGCCCTTTTCTAGCTTCATTTGATCCTGCATGTTAATAATAGTATTCTGCAACTTGGTAGCACTCATTGCCTTTGTCACCACAGTTGAATACAACATTTCTGAGCTATGTCTGTGGAATTCAATTTGGTCTAGCTCATGAACATTTTTTAGTTTCTACTTCAAAATCCATCTTTTTATAGTCTGCCACTGTCTTAGGCGCTGAAGTAGTTGGTTGCAAAAATGACATAACCATTTTTTTTGCTGAATATTCAAAGGCTGTTAGTAGCCTATTCTAATTCCCTGGTTTTTGCTTGAGGAATTGAGAATATATCTCTGATTTAATTTCCTCATTTTTCTGCTTTATCTGTTTATATTTTTTTTTTATATCTAAGTCTTTTTCCTCAGCTGTCTGTGAGGAAGAGGTCTCCATATTTTTTTTGTCAATCATTTTGATTGTCATCTTTACCTATTGTTTGATCTTTTCCAACCTCTGCAAGAGTTTCATTGATTATCATTGTAGCTTCATCATTATTCACCTCTGGCTCATTTGTATCCTCAACATCAATTACCTTTTCTTTCCCAATTGAACTGAATTTGAGCCTTTTATTTTAAATCAACTTGAATTTTTTTTCTATGGTAGTTTCAGTTGTATATGTTCCTTCTTCTCTACCTCTTTTTGTTGAAGTCTCTGGCTGCTTTGAAACTACAATAGCTTGTGTAGTATCCATTTTATTTGTTGCTTCTGTATTGATTGATGTATCTATCAATGTTTTCTCTATCCATTCTGTTTGATTTGCAAATTTCTCAATCTCTGGCTTGGACTCATGTATGAATGGTGTGAGCTTGCATTTCATCCTTAAATTTCTTAGGATCTCTTGAGGATCATAGTTCCATGGAAAACTCTCCTGAAATTTAAACTCTGCTAGTTTCTTGGTGATTTCCTTTTCTGCTTCTCTGTTATTGATGATGAAAGGACCAATTTGATTCTTCAACTTGAATTGATTTTTTTTCCCTTGTAGCTAAGAATTTGATAAAGTTAGAATTAAGAATATGTCTTAAATATTCCAATGCAAAAAATCTCATGTTCATGTATTTTGGAAACTTATGATGTAATAAGTTGGATCCAAAAATTCTTATCTCCGTATGTTTTTCATAAAGAAACCAGTCTCCCATTTTGCTCTGTTCTGATAGTTGTAAGATTCTCTTCATTTCTTCATTGACCCTAGGTTTCTCTTCTTTGTACAAAATGCTCAACACTAGATGGAGGAAAAGGTCTGAGAAATCTATATAAGTGAATTCATTGTTCTCTTTCCTTAGCAAGGAAGTCCAGAAGACAATAGATAAAGGCTTACCTTCCAAGTCCATTTTTTGCAATGCAATTGGAAAATTGTCAGCTTAGAAGAATAAAAAAAAATGAAACTAGGAAGAGTATCTGAAAACCCCTTCAGTGGGTAGTTTGGTAAGTTGGTGATGAATACTATCTGCTATGAAACTAGCATAATAAAAAATTAGTGTTGGGGTTTAGCCTGGAGATAAAGTGGATAGAAAGCCAAGGATGGATTCATCAGTGAATCCATCTATGAAGTATCCCAATATAAAAGATAGCATTGAAATAATGTGCCTGGACCCTTCAGGAAATTCAGTAGTAGAATAAGGTGGGTTTATTTTTGGAATGTCAACATGGGAAGGCCAAAAATTCTGAAATATCATAAACCTTTTTGGGAAATCCAAGCTCAAGTATAACTGGGTCAAAAATTCAATAGATAGGGGGACTAATTGAGGATTAGATGGTAATTGCAGCATTTGATTTATGGATTTTTCTCTGATGGTAAATAGGATCTCTCTGTCAGCATTAACAATAGCCCTTTGGTCTGGTTCATAATGCTTTTGACACAGTCTAACAAGGTCTTATCTAGGATGAGTCAAGGGAACTACATATTGGGGAAAATGAGTTTCCCAAATAGGCATTTCATCTCTGTCTAAGTAATTATCATAGCACCAGTTATTTATTTCTAAAAGGTTGAATTATACCACAGGGCCAACAGTCTTGTAATCCATATCAGTCAATGGAATAATTTCTTCAGCAACTACGGGTGGTTGTATGGGATTTAATAATACAATGGATTTAGTGGTGAAGGTTGGAGTAGATTTAACAGCTTTAGGTGTTATAGGTTTAGGAGGTTTGGATCCTCCAGGCTTGACTATGATCTACTTTTTAGTCATTTTGGACTAACTAATGCAAGCTTAAATTGTTTCCAGAAGTTGTATTTCTTTAAAACAGAGAATAATTTTAGCAATTTTTTGGCAAAAGATAGCCTTGGTGGGGTTTTTTTTTTAATTTCTCAATAAGGTATCTGAGATATGTAAATTGGTTTAAGATAGAAAATGAGGGTTTTTTGAATGATTTGGACTGTAAAAAGGAATTTTTAAGACACTATATGTTTTAAACCCTTTTCCTGTTTCTAGAATTGACCTTCAGAGGTCGTAAGCTGAGGAAATTGGCTTCAACAGATGCTTTTACAAACACAACAATTTCTGGGAAAATTTGGCCAGGGTTTGGCATGTTTTAGGGTGTTTTTGAGAAATCTCCTGATGAATCTTTTTAATTGAAAGCCTATTTTAGCTATGGATGGTCTAAAATTTGAATTTGCAGGTTTTGTATGTCAAAAAATACCTTTAACATAGGTATTTGACTGTTGGAAGGGTTTTTAGATGTTTTGAGGTAGAATTTGAGCTCTGGTCCGGCTTGTTGGAACAGAAAATGGCTTTTCTGGTCTTCAAATAGGGGATATGCGATTGAATTCGACTCTTATCGGGGTATAAACTTGAAAACTAGGATAAAAGGGTCTTTACACAGTCGGGCGGGGTTTTTATCAGTCAGAATGCAAGAATAAATATAAAAAACGATATATCAAAGGTTTTATGTTTAATATATGAATCATCTTTAATGCATTCAATGCAAGTCAAATATGTTGGCAGGAGTATTTTGGATTTTTCAAAATGAAAAACCATCAGCATTTTTCGTGTTGGATCTTGGCGGTAAGCAGTTTTTTCTAAAATGAATGCGATCAAATGAAATAGTGCCACGTCATGGGAGGTGGAAATGGGAAAATTGCCCATTTCACGTCCGTTTGTGCTTTGAGCAATCATTTGGTTTATGAGCGTGAAATATATCCTGCGCCATTGGATCATCGGAAAGAAAACAAGCAATCAGATTTTGTGGGAAGTTGCGGTCAAAAGGACGATGGGACTGGGGTAAATGATATGCACTGGGGGATAAAAACCTTGGGTTAATTTTATATAAAACGTGAGGTTTTATATAACGAGAAAATGGAAAAGGTTTAAGTTTATGCAGGGAGGGATGGTGAGTGTATTTACAAAGGCGTAGTGCATCCCAATACTTAGGATAAAAATGTAATGGGTAGTGTAATGCTTTTGCGTGTTAAAATACATAGAATATGCATAAAGGCTATTTTTACATTTTATTTTATTATATAGTTTTAGACTTTTTGAAAGGTATATAACTATAGGGGGCGGGGTATTTGTTTAAGGGTAGTTTTTAGACCAAAGGGAATATATTTTGGGTTTTAATTCAACAAGTGGATAATATCTTTGGTCAAAAATCTTATAATAGTGGGATTTAGGGGGTATTTACATAAACAGAATTATATAGATAGGATAAGGTATTTTTAGGGAATTAATACCAAAAGTTAGAGGTTAATATGACAAGGGGAAAATGAATACACAAAAATACACTAAATGCCCAAGTAGATTGAATGAAAAAAAGCATAGTTTATTATTTCATGATTTCACCAACTTACTTAGGATAGAGTGTTTTTTTAGGGTTTTTGTATTGTTATGAGTGGAGGAAGTTAATTAAATGGGATTTTAATTTTCATTAAGTAAGAAGGATTCTTTACTTATGAAGATGACTTAAATATATGAATGAGGGATAAATAATGGTAAAGGGGATTTTATCATAAGAATTCAACATTTTCCACTATCCAATCATCAAGCCTTGGGTTCGGTCCCAACAAAAGTCAGATAAATGCTCTGAGCCTCTTTGACTGGAAGTATAGAATACTGAATACCTACAGGGGGAAGGAAATTAGTGATCTTTTCCCGGTGTTGAATATTACATGATTTTTCCCACTTCTTTCTACCTACCCAACATTACTTTAACATTTTCCCTTCCTTTTATCAGGTGCATTTAAGCTTGCTACCTTGAAATATTTTATTCTTTGAAAGCATAAAACTATCTAATTTTACCTTATTTAATTTGAGGGCTCAGATTAAACTGATGAGCTCCTCATTATTCTCTACCTATCTACTGATTTGTCAGGATTAAATTGTCTGACAAAAATTTATTCACTATCTAAAACATGGAAATTGAAAACATGACAAGTCAAGTTTAGACAGTTTAACTCATCATGGATTATGGCATTTATTGAAACTCTTCCATAATCATTTGCAAAAAGTAAAAAGTAGTGGCATTTGTACTTGCACACTTTCATGTTTTATTTTCATTTTTTTTCTTTTGGGGTCTATATTTTTTAAGTCCTTTGATCTTTCTTTTAGGACTTTTTTACCCTCTTTTTTTATTTTTTGTTTTTTATTTTTTAAAAATATGGGAAAACAACTTGCAGAAAGAAAGGTATGTACATATTTTGCAAGACTATCAAAAGTCGATTCAAAATTATGAATCCTATATATATAAGACCCTAACAAAGTGCTAGGCTGGATTTCACATTTAGTCAATCCCACTCTCCCTTAGAGAGTGAAATTCATACTATTCAAGTTATTCTTGTTATTTTATATTCTTCTATAGAAGGAGGCATTTCACCTATTTCTACATAATACCCTCCAAGTACTGAGGACTTTTCCTTTGATTGGAGTATACTGGCAGAACCTCGTCTTCTCTCTTCCACACCTTTCCAAATCATTTTGAATGCTTGTGGTAATAATTTGTGTCACACAAATGTAGATGAAGGTGCTTCTATTAGTATTTTATCCTCAACTTCTTGGCAAGCTTTGGGTTCCCCTCAACTTGTGTCTATTGCACATAATCTGTCAGCTTTTAACAGAACCATTAGTGAACCTGTAGGGATCCTTCCTAAGTTTCCTATTATCTTGGAAGGTAAAATTGTCTATATGGATCTTATGGTAGTCCAAGGCCCCTTGGATTTCAATTTACTCCTTGGGCGACACTATGTCTATGCTATGAATGCTATTGTGTCGACACTCTTTCGCGTGATGTCTTTCCCTCACAATGGAAACATTATGACTATTGACTAGATTTCATTCATTGATCTTGAGTCGACTACCATCAATCTAACATGCTTGAATGTTCCTTATATGGAAGTGGTATCTACCCCACCACGGGTTAATTATGTGGCAACCAATCCCATGTTTTCAGTTACCGATGTAAGTGAGCATATCACTATTTTCTCGGCTTATTTTGACTTATAATTGTTAATATGCATGGTAAACCCTATGGGGGTATTTGAACATGATTTTATTATCCCTATTGATTCCCTTGACATGCGTTCCTTCCAGAGAACTATTCTTCCTTTTGATGAAGACCTCTTGGAATCCATGATCGAGGTGTGTCCCTTGGCATGTGTTCCTTCCAGTTTGAAGCCATGATCAAAGTGCATATGAGGATAGTTCCTTTTAGTGTTTCAAACCTCATTAAAAAATGAAACAGATCCATGAGGATAGTTCATTTTACTGTGTCAGCCTCGTTAAAAAATGAAACATGATATTATGAGGATAGTTCTTTTACTGTGTAAACCTCTTTAAAAAATGAAACAAGTCACTATGAGGATAGTTCATTTTACTGTGTCAACCTCTTTAAAAAATGAAAGAAGTCACTATGAGGATAGTTAATTTTCCTATATCAACGTCGTTAAAAAAATTAAACATGTCCCCATGAGGGTAGTTCCTTTTAATGTGTCAACCTCATTAAAAAATGAAACATATCCTTATGAGGATAATTCTTTTACTGTGTCAACCTCTTTAAAAAATGAAACAAGTTCCCATGATGATGGTTATTTTAGTATATCAACCTCATTAAAAAATGAATCAGATCCCCATGAGGATAGTTCCTTTTACTGTGTCAACCTCGTTAAAAAATGAAACAAGTTCCATGAGGATATTTATTTTATTGTGTCAACCTCATTAAAAAATGAAACATGGTATGAGGATAGTTAATTTTACTGTGTCAACCTCGTTAAAAAATGAAACAGGGTATAACGATGGTTCTTTTACTATGTCAACCTCGTTAAAAATTGAAACAACTCTCTGAGGATAGTTCCTTTACTGTTTCAACCTCTTTAAAAAATGAAACAGGGACCCATGAGCATAGTTCTTTTCATGTGTCAAGCTCATTAAAAAATGAAACAAATCCTCCCTTAATTGAGTCGAGTATTTGACTAGACCTTGTAAATGTTAAGTCGAGACTTTCATCTGATCTCATAAATGGATCTTCATTCCATCCACCTATTAGCAAATAGTAGTCTACTTAGGTGAATGAAATGAAGCTTGGGGGGTATGTGCTCTTTCAGGTTATGCTTGGGAGGCATGTGCTCTTGCAGGTTACGCTTGGGGGGCATTAAAACTTATCTCAAGCATTAATTTTCTCTATTTTCAAGCTTGTATAAAAATTAAACCTATATCAAGTCCATTTCGGTTATTGTTTTCAACACTCGTTAAACTCATGAAAATCTCAAGCTTCTTTGCTATATTTCATGCTCGTAAAACACATGAAAATGTTAATTTATTTCTGTCTTTTTCCTGCTCGTAAATTAAATTGAAATTCAGCCATATGAGTACACTTTTGTCACTTTTTCAGACTCATTAAAACTTACAAAAAAAGAGAAACCATGGAATTCTCTTTTAAGCCCTTTCCAAACTCTCTAAACATGAAGAGATCGTCGAGTACTTGATTATTCGAACTCGTTAAAATAAATGAATAGTCGTGTATTCAGTATAAGTTTACCCCTTTTCTGGACTAAACTAGACTATTTACGAAAAAGGTATATGTTGACTAAGCATTGTCAATAGAGTTCTCTCATGCATTATTTTATCATTTTTCAGGCTTCAGGGACTAAATTCATGAAAAATAACACTATGGAGTTTACTTACGTTTTTCTCCTGACTCCCTAAAACTGAAAAACACTAAGCTTTACTATCTCCGGGCTCGTTAAAAATATATGCTGAAAGAACAACATGATTTTTATTTTTTTGTCTTTTCAAACTCTTTAAAAATGAAAACAACATTGACTTAACCCTATACTGGACTCATAAAACTTAAACAATATAGGACCTGTCGATTACAATGGGACCGAACCACTCCTTCGTAGGGTTCGCTAAAAATACTTCGGAGGAATTATCTGAAGGATGCACTTATATAACAAGCATGTGTTATCATCCTCAAGCTTGTGTAAAAATAAAGAGGTTCTTTCCAGTAATGGTGGGGGGGGGGGCATTGGGAAAAATAATTCATCTTTTATACTCTTTTTAAAAGTAGCATGTTGCTCTTAAACACGACACTTCATCATACTTATGTCTAGGTTGGGTAATCCATTGTTCTTACAATTAATCGAACCTCATTGAAAGTCTTCAACTGGTTTTGGGTATTATCATTGAGTCAAATGCTGCCAAGTCAAATATCATGTCTTTATGTGTTTAAGAGAAAGTTCAAACCCAGTTAATATTCCTTTGCAAATATCTGTCTCCATTTGTATTGACCATCCATGAGTCAGTACAAAAACATTTCTTCAACTTTACATAACAAGTTTCGTGTCGTAGGCCCTCTTGCGACAAGTCACTTCCTATCAACTTCAGCTCACTATCTAGGAAGTTGATCCAGAAACCTTATTATTATCTTGAAATCAGCATACCCTAATGGCAAGTTTCTCACCTTCAACGATAAGCTTTCATCATTGGCCTTCGTTTGAGTGACTTTATGAGTCTTTGACTACATATCGTCTATTCACACTTCATAGATTTTGTTGGAGTACCTTGACATCCATTGTCATTATTGGTGGTTTCTCTCGCACTTGTTAACGGTTTTTGTCATTGAACAGTAATAAATGGTTTCTACCATGTTCGACTTTGACACATTTATTCACATGGTTAGATTTGTAATAATTAAGAGATGGAGATGAAGACCCTGGATCTAGTTTCGTTTATCCAAGTTGCAAGGAGTCATGTATTCATGTTTGAGTAGACCAATTCATAAAAATGGTTGCATACATTATATGTCTACTATTGATGTAATTCTAGGTTATGTCTGTACCAGTACATTGAGTTAGTTTTTACTCTGAGTATGGGAATGCCTACCTCAGTGATGATTATATATTTTCATTATAATCTTTGAATGTTCGTTGCAAGTTTCTAACTAGTGTCTCTAATCCAATCCTTGGTATGATAAAGCACTTCAATATTTTAATGACTTTCCAGACTTTGCACTTTAGGGGGCAATCTATTACACGTCATTTTGTCACCATGACACTTGACAGTCGAAATGGATCTATCACCATCCATACTTATGTTCCAGTATACTCCCTTGCAAGTCAAACATTCATATTCCTTGACCAATTCGTGAATTTTGGGTAAAAAAGGCTCTTTACCCTATTGAATATGACTTGCGCACTTTTTACAGTCAATTTTTGTGCATGCATTGTTACTGCTTAGAATCCCTACATAGTTTTGCGCTCTATTTTTCATTAAAAGCTGTGCAACTGACTTAAAGTAAAGTAAAATATAAAAGTAAGTTATAGAAGCATATTTGTGCACATATATCCCAACTAGAAGCCTCTGAGTCATATCAGTTAGAGCCAAACCCCTTTAAGCATGGAGCTAATTCCATTGGATCTTGGAACCCTAATCCCCTCATTTGTGGATTTGAAACATCGTTAGTTTCTCCTATAAATTGAGTTGAAAATTCAGGGTTAGGGGAGCTCACTTATGGTAGTCTTATGCTGGTAATTTTTTATTAGAGATGTTGTTAACCAAGGAGGAATATTGGAGGCATTTGGGAGGAACCTATACGAAATCAAGGCTTAGTTCTAAGATTTCTCTTTTATCCATGAATAATACATTTGGATACATTTTCTCATTCTATTGTTTTCTTGGAATTGTGAATGGTTCATGTTCATATATTCATTAAAACAATTTCATTTCCTAATATACTTGATCATTAGGTTAAGTTAGTTTTATATTATTATTATGTTGTAGATGCCTTTGATCCTTTGTATGTCAGTTTTTGTGGGTTTCTTCTAAGCATCAAGGAGCTACATCGCAACAGAGTTTTGGATCTTCATCGGGAATTTCTCTAAAAAGGCAAGAGAATCATCCTCTTCCTCTACTTTTAATAATCTGAACATTGTTAGCTTAGGGAAAGAGATATTCTCATGTATGTTTATTTCTAGTTCTCCCTTAGGATTATAGGGAGATCAACCTTGTCTGCAAGAGGGATTTATCTGGATAACAATATGTTTAAGAATTACCCCTCACATCATGGAGCTAATTCACTTTGATCAAAGAACCATAATCCCATTATTAGTGGATCTCATCCATCTTTTTTGGATCTCAAACTTCCTCTTCTTGGCCTATAAATTGAATAAAGTCTAGAGGGTTTGGATAGTTCACAAAAGGTAGTCTCATGTTGTTTAATTGAGGTTGGGGAGCTTATCATCCAAGGAGAAATTTGGAGACATTTCGGAGGAGCCTCATGAAATCAAGGCTCAGGTTGTAAGGTTTCTCTTATCTTTGAATAATATAAATGGATCATTTTCCCATTGTTTCGTCTTTTTGAATTGGTCAATGATTCATATTCCTTTTGTTTAGTTCATTAAGATAATAATCAATATCTAATATCCTTGATCATTAGATTAATATTTTTTGAGTTATTTTTTTTCATGTGCCTTTGATTCTTTGTATGTCTATGGTTTCAAGTATGTTCAAATAATTGAGGAGTTGCAACAAGACCGAATGGGGATCTTCATCAAGAACTTCGCAAACATGTAATGGATCTATCCTCCTTTTCTTGTATTGATGATTTAAAAAAATAATTATTAGGGAAAGAATTATTTATTTGGTTGTTTTTTTCTATTTTTTCCTTTAGGAATATAGGGGGATCGCTCTTGTCTGCAAGAGGGATTTTTCCGTCTAACAATAGTCGGTGTTTTCTCAGTGCCCCCCTACTTCTTAGTCTTGCCTCCCTTTATAGTTTATTTTAGAACAAGAATAGACTCTGATTGAGTTTTTCATGGAACATGAGTAATATAAGGGGCCATTATAATAGATTGGATGGTAGTTGAAGTTGTATAAGGTTTTATGTGGCCTGGAAGGGGTGGTTAGAGATAAAGGTTCGAGGTATCAAATCGAAACCACTAGGGTGATGTTAAGAAAAATTAATATAGTCATTATAGGCACACTAGCTATTTCCATATGTGGGAATAAGAAAGGTATATGATTAAATGGTTAGTGACCCGGGTGGAAACCCCCAGCTACATGGGTTGAAATTGTAACAATATAATGCTAAGTAGCTAACTTTTGGAAAAAGAATTTATGATGTTGAGAACCCTGGGACTCGATCACCATGCACACATGAGAGGTGCCAGGTCCAGTGATGACATGAGGTGGACCATAACATTCCCCAGGTGGGGAGGATTCTTTGTAGACCCTAGGACTAATCTCAATCAGGAAAGGCATATTGTGGTTTCCAAGAATCAAGGAAACAAAATTATTAAGATTACCCTTGAGCTTAGGATCATAGGAAACTCATGATATGGTAGAAAAAGGGAAAATATGTCCTTCAACACACACATGGAAATACATCATAATAAGATACTATAGTCTAAATTGTCATCCATAACATCCTCATCGATTAATATTTTTTTTTTCTAGCTAATTTGATAGGGAATTTTTTATACAAGATTTATAGTTGCAACATGTAACTAGCATACCCTTGTAATGCAAACACAGAGGGTAAGATTTTAGGTAATCAAAGATTTGATAATACCTAGCAGACATTATGCATGTGGATGCATAATTTAATTACAACATTCTTGATGGAAAATAGAACATGGAAAGAAATGGATGGGGAGAGACAAGAAGAGTCTTCCTAATGAACATCAAATACACTCATATGATCCTCAAAAGGGTCCATAGCACCCAAACAAGAGAGAATATCCTTACGTTGTGAAGGGAATGTATAGAGGACTTCTAATGCTGATATTGTGGTAGGTGATTGTAACAAGTCATCTACCATGTTATAGTTATGGAAAACCTATTGTTGACGGTGTTGGAAGCTGCCAACATATAGGGGGTCTCCCCAATATGAAGTCCCAATTAGAATTTACACAATTTTGGATAGGATACCCATATGGGAAATGGAACTTGCTGCCATTATTATGTTCTTAAATATTTTCCTTGGTTGCAATTTACAGCATAAGAGAGCATGCATATACTTTTGAGATAAGCAAGTAAGTTAATTTTATGAAACAAATTATTACAATGTGTAAAAAGGTACTTTCACGGGAGGGAAAAGAAAGAGTAAGAATTTATAATAAAATTAATGGTATTATCCTAATAAATACAGACACATGTACATAGAAAGAATGGTTGATTTATTTTCAAAATAGTTCACAAAGTAACAATGGTAATGAAAGAAAATAAGGACGGATAATTCAAAGATCTATATCAGAGTCCAATGAAATAGTTAATTTAATTTAGTACATATGAAAAAAACATACATTGAAAACATGAAATAATAGTCTTACAACATTCATGATATATGAATGAAATTGTGATGGCTCTTAGAGCTTCAAAACATTAAATGAAAGTTCCAAGTTACACAATTACAATGATGCATCACTAGCTCCAATAATGGAATAGTAAACCACCACTTGATCCTCAAAAGAATGATCTTCTCTCCTATGCCAAGCTTGAGAATCCAAGGTGAAAATTATGTTTCTTGAGTTATGAGGGTTTCTTTATAGCAAATGAGGTGACCATTCACCTGCCATGTGACTCTTTACCTCCCTCGTGACTCTTGATCTTCCTTATGATGTTTGAGATCTTACATGCCTACTGGAATTCCTAGTAACTCTTGGTATTCTATGTGTTTCCCTTAGTCTTCCACACATTTCACATTTTCCAATTTCTGAAATTAAAAAATTACATTCCACCAAAATGTGGTGAAAATACATCGGACAAAATAACACTCTTATGTTGACATTTTGAGGAGCTACAATTTAGTGATTGTGACATGAGACTTCATTCCAATGTGTCAATGACAAGTTCTTATTTTTTCTACTATGTCTTCAATCCGTCATGATAGACATGACTTGTACTTCATATTCACCCTCCAAAGGGTCTAGTTATAGTATTTGAGCCTCCCAAGTCATCTTGGTTTCCATTTATCTATCATAGTTCAGATTTCCTTGATCTCCTACACGATGATATATTTTTGTCTCATCTCCAAAAGTGTCTTCTTGATACCTCTCCTTTACTACCTCCTTGAACATCATCTATGATTTTAGGGTGGTAATACCTGCAAGTAAACTTCACTGATGGAAATACAATATCAGTCCCAAAATCACCTAGTCTTCGTTGTTTTCTCATGCAAGATGTTGACTGTGATGGAATATTGGGTAAGTACTAAGAGAGAGGAATTCTTGGGTGTAAAGCACAAGGTAAAGAAGAAAGGATTGAAGATTTTGGCACATGAAGTGTGCACTACACAATGGAAAGAGAGAGTGACAAGTATTGGGTGTAGAGAGAAAATCTAGGAGACAATGGTGACAGGATTGATCATTGAGGATTCGTAGTGCATAGTTATTGAGGAAGAGATTCTTGGCTAAGTGCAGGTTTCCACTAAAATTTCAAGGGATGGCCCTACTTTCCACTAAGAGTGTGCAATTTGAAACAAAATTCAGGGTTGGACAAGGCTTTGCACAGTGGGAAAGTGTAAGCAACAAGGGTTGAGTGACTGTGCTCTAGGGATTCACAATGCAAAATGAAGGGGATTTTTCCCCTAGATGGGCATAGGTAATAGGTTTAGGAGAAGAGATTCTCATCACTAAGGCTTGGAAGTGTGAAATGTGCTAATCACTTCGCTGGAATTTGAATATGCTCATAACTTGCACATGAAGGAAGAACCACAAAAATGATTGTGTGTGAGATCAGTGGGACAAGAGAGTGAGGGTAAGAGTAGAAAAGTAAGTATTGAACATGATCACACACACATATGCAATCAAACACATAACAAGAATATGTATATTACCCAAAACCATCATGTATACATTGAAATGACAACAAAGTGACACTAGTCTCCAAGTGTGACACATACGATGCATGCCTTTACAACATAAGTGTTGACTACAATCAGAAAGTGTGTTATGCCATGGGAATATGTTTAGCACATGTACTTGTGATAGATAATATCCAAATGACACAAGACAGAGCATTGGATTTTCCTATTGAAGGTGTGCCAGAGCTACCTCTAACAAAGGACGACACTTAGGCTTCTTTAGAAAGGATCTTGTACACTTAGAAAAAGTTAAAGAACAAGTATGGAATGACTTTAATGACTTGAAAAGGCAGTTCATACAATCAATATGAGGCTCCAAAATTTGAATGGAGGAAAAATTTAGAGGGTATTGTAGCAACTACAACACCTGTGTAAGGGCATTGGTAACATTTTGGCATAACAACCCCGTGGTGATCTTAGGTGGTACCTCAACCATTGGTTGAGGGATTTGTAGGGTTCCATATGTTGATGAAAAATAAATTTTTCTAGGTGTTATTTGTGTCTCAAGGGGAGAGTCATATTAACATTATCAAGTGGATAGGTTGACATCAAAAAAATCCATCATCAGAATTTGATAGGTTCCATTCCCAGGTTGGTTAGGAGGTGGAATAGGGGGAGAAATGTGGCCATCATGAGTGGCCACATACCCTTGGCTAGGGAAAAATTTATAAAGCCCAATCGATTATGAAGTGGGTGGAGTTAAGGTAGAAGGTATCTAGTTATCCCTTTTAGTAGCATCTCAAGAAGGAGAGGACACTTGTGATTATAATGAACATAAGTACCGCGACAAGCACGAGGCTTATTATTTTTAATATCCTTGTTCTTCTTGGATCTCCTACTATATTTTTAGTATTCAAGTTTCCTTCTAGGTTGGTATTTGGTTTTTGGCCCTAGTTTCCTAAATTTCCTCGATTTTGGAAATTTTATTTTCTCTGCCCCTAATTCCTTTTCTTCATATAAGAGGGGTCGGTATAATTTTTTTGGCAATACTCCTAACCTTAATGAGGAGGTGCATGCTGAGGAATGTGATTTTGAGGTTCTGGTAACATAGGGGTTATAGAACCATGTTATGGAGACATATAATAATTGTTATATGTTACATTTTTATAGGTGGGTGGAATACATGTTTTCCAAGGTATAGGCTAGTGTGTATGGGAATAGGCATATGAGGTATTATTACCCACTTTTGAAGTAATGTAATAAGGATCAAGGAGGGGATATGTGTAAGAGGTATTGGTCCCTGCATGGTGTTGGTCCAATCCCATTTGTCTTAGTCAACACAGGGAAGGTTGGTGATATATGATGGATCTAATAACGCCATAAACAAAATGGGATGTTTCCGGTGTTGATTAGTCATATGAATGAGAGTTTGGAGCATCAGGGATGGAAACGTATAGATAGATTTATTAGACATATATGAGATCATATTTCATGTAATTTTAAATGACATCTTCCTCAGTTATAATTAATATGGATGAGACATCCTTGGTGATGGGAGGAAGGAGAGAGTTCAAAAATTAGTTCATAAAGAATCGATTGTTAATTTTCATAAATTTGCATATGCTTCATCATTTACACCACTCTTGAATGTGGCTAATTATATGGGTGGTGGTGGTTTGGTAATAAGAGGTTAATATATTAATATTGATATTGTGATAGAAATGTAATTAAATGTAGGAAAGGAATGTGTTCACGATAGTGGAAAACATATGATGAGTTCCATGGGGTTGGCCAACATACTATTTATTTACAACACCATTCATCGTGTGTTTAAATATATGAAGGTGAACAAAATCCTTTGTGGAGTTGGAGGAAAATCACATATGGAATGATCAGATGTGATTGGTAGGATCATCTATTGGGTTCCCCTTGAACTTGGGGATATTTGAGGGAATTTTTCTTTGGATGAGTGGCCATGTAGAATCATGGAGAAGAGGGTCAATAATTATTTGTCTTAAATCAAGTATATCCATCTATCCATGAAGGGGGTAAATGGTTGATTTATGTTATTTTTTATAGGGGCTCCTACATTGGTTCTAGGACTAAGATCCATGTTAGCACTGGAATTATTAGCATATGCATTTTCTTCATTTTTGGAACCCAAAATAAGACTAAAATTATTGTGGGGGTGACACCTACCATGATAACGGGTTGGGGTTGGGTGGAACTACTAGAGGATTTATAGAAAATAGAGCCAAAAGGTGGGCTAGGGTGAGGGACCCTAACTTGTCAAACTAGTATAAGGATTTTTGAAAGAATTAAATGATGGAAAACACGTCTTAATCTATGTGATTGGTGCTTAATAAATGATATGGTGTCAAGATATATTCTACACAATGAATGGGGTTGAATATAAATGGTTAAAGGCATGGAGAAGTGAATCAAATTAACAATTATCAAGAAGAAACAATTTGTAATGGTTCAATGTGATTTCCTATATGAGTGCTTATGCTAATCTAATTCAAGTCGTCTCATCCTACAAAAGAAAAATAATCTAGCCTACTAGATCAACTAATCTTCAAACAAGTCCTAAATTATGTTTCAAAATGGACTTCCAAAAAACCTAGATATTGGATGATCATGGCCAGAAAATAGGTTAAGTGAATTCATTACAGAGGTGTGGTTTATTCCCATAATCGCCATCTATAGGGTGGTTTTCCTAGAAGAATGGTCACTAAGGTTACCTTTGTATTGTGGGGGAAAGAGAATCTTAGCTTCTAGGTATCAATTTTGGAACACAATCCCAAACTAAGAGTTGGGATTCTCAAGGTGAACTGCCAATATCCATAGTCTAAGCCTTACCCCCTTCACAAGTTTCTTTTGTGCACCAATTTTTACCACTGAATGGTGAAAGATTTCAATTTTCCTAAAGATAACCTCTATGTTTAAATGTATAGTGATCAATGGGTCTTTTTTAGATGCCTATCCCACTAATCCTAACCTAATGAATATATTATTATGGTGACCAAGTGGGCTTAATCAATGTGTGTTACATTAGGGTTGATTTTAAAATCTTAGCTTAGGGTCATAAACCAAGTGTTTTACTTTAGTGTTCTGTAGGTGTGTGCAAGTGTATGTCTTATAGCTTGAAGTGAAATTAATTTGCACTAAAAATAAGGGTAACTAACTACCTAAAAACAATAAATAATTTTTTGTAAATTAAGAATAATCACACATTCACCATAAGCAAGTGCTACCCAACCTATGCGGGTTTCATGCAACAAAAGGGAGGAAAAAAGGAGGCTTAAATGGGTAAAAAATTAATCAAGAAAGAAATGGGATTTGAAGTGGTATCCTTTAGTGAACTTTAGGTAGAGCTTACAACAAAGAAACACATACTCAAGGCTATAAATTCACCTAAAAAAGATCTATCATGGAGGGGTATCCAAAGAAGAAATCAAGGGGGAAATGATAGTAATCAACAAATAGATGTTCTTAACCTCAAGCTCTAATGGAGAAGTAAGTGAGAAAATATAAAAATATGTGTTGACATGGTTATATCAAACCTACTACAAAAAACTTACCAATTCATCCCCCTAAATGCAACTTGGTGGAGAAGTACAAGAACACCTCAACGAGATTTCTTTCTTCCTCCTAAGGATTAAAAGATGAAAATATCAAAGTGCACTAATGTAATAATGATAGGAGGAAGCCAAAAACCCTACAACAGAGAATCGACCAAGAAAAATAGAAAAAAATTAAAATTTTTGGAAATTTTGACCAATGGAGGAAACTAACTTAGAATTGTGTTGACCAATGCAATAAATGGGGAAAGAAGTGCATTGACTAGTGCAAGAACTTGGCCAAAAAATAAATCGACCAGTGTAGGAAGGAAGCTAAAAAGTGTGTTAAATTCCTAAGTCCTCTATTTTTTGGGTTATACTTTGGATCCACCATTTTTTGTTTCTCCATGACCTAAGACCTAAAAAATAATTAGAAAAAATAAAAAAGCACCAGATTTTACCAAAAATCACCAGAAATATAAAATTACTAAAATATGAATGGAGGAGAAATCTTATAACACACAACCCAATACCTGAAGTATTCAAATCCCCAATGGAGCTTACATTTATTGGATGTCTTCCTGCACAAAGATAAGGAAAAATATGTGTTCTATGGGTTGCATCTAGTTTGAAAATTTATGACGAATTATATCTAAAGTGCACAAGTGGCACACATTCATATAGCTATTCATAACTCTACAAAAAATTCCAGAACAAAAATAGAAACTAAAGACTGAAAATATGAAACCATATAATGTATGTAATACTCATATATACACAATATAAAAAATTATTGATTAGTCACCTAGTGAGAAGCTCCACTTGAATGTGGTTTAAAGGACCTCCTCCTTGGGAGGGTTCGTCGAAAATCTTTGTTTCAATGTATGTTTTCCTCTCTCTAAAGGGAAAATTGATCCAAATATAATAAGGGAGAAAATTGGTAGAGAACTTCTAGCAATGAAGAATCGAAATATATATGATCATAATTTTGGTGATGAAAATGGATCATAAGAAATGAGGAGAAGAACTTCTATTTATAATAAAATGCCAACTAGATTTCACAAGGTCAAATATAATAAATTATTTGTTGGATCAAATCAAGATCTAAATAATTTGGTATTGTATTATTATTTGAAAGGTCAAAACGAATGATTAATGACCTTTATTTGGGAAACTAACTCAAAAAAGTGATTTATTGAGTTATTAATGAAAATAACCCATAAATAAATGATTTATTAGATTATTTCCATTTTAATTGCTAAAATAGGTTGGAAATAATTCATAAATAATGATTTAATAACTTTTTTCCATGATAATGTTTAAATATTAAGAAATAATTAATTAATAAATTATGTATTTTTTTCTATGGAAATGAATAATGTGAGTGAAAAATATATTAAATTATTTTGACCAAAATGGGTAAAGTTATAAGAATAACATAAATTAATGAATTTATAGGTTACTTTCAATGGAAATAAATTAGAAAAAAAGTTCTTTCTTAGGTTGTTTCCTTAGGTGAAAGTGGGTTTTAATGTGTAAAACCCATACTAGCATGGCATATTTCGATCCACCTAATTATTTTGCTAAGGTGATCACTTCTTGCCTCATAAATAATTTATTCAATAATGAAGTTGAACCCAGTTTAAAGGCTAAATTTTAATCCAAAGGATAGTAATGTTGACCACCACAGTGGAAAGAGAAAGGTTTGAATGTTGCTATATGTTTCCTATATTACTTGTATTAACTTACAAATTTCATTGAACCACGGGATGATTATTATGCCAATAAATATTCCCTAACTGAGGAAGAAATATAAAAAATAGGATAGGGTCTAATTAGGTGGAAGCATCGTCGATATTTCAACCTTTTTTTCTTTTTATTCTTCTCTCAATGCTTTTGGTCATCTTTTCATTACGTCAATTTCCTTATGGATACATTCCAAAGGAGATTAAATTTGTCCAAAATACCATTGAGCATTGGGATCTTATTCTGTTGAGAGAATTCCAAGAGAATGTTTTCTTTGATGTCCTTTCTAATATTATTTGGGTGACTGTTATTTATGAAGATTAATTTTTCAATAAGGATTAGATACTAGTGGATACAAGGCATGTATGTTCGTTTTTAAAGCCATGGAAAGAATTTTTAGGACTTAGCTATTCCACTCTACAATATTTTGAAGCATATTGATAAAAACATTAAGGAACATTTCATGATTATGGATCCCTCTATGGATGCTATCATCTTCAAGGAAATATTAGTGAATCCATCTCTAGCAAAGCTTACGCTTGTGATACCTCTTCTCTAGCATTTTCTACTCTTAACAAAAATAGCATCTCTATTTAAAAAATTGATTTTACATCACATTAGAAAATCCCTCCTATCTCTTTAAAATATGCATATAAACTTATATGTTTGAATTATATATCCCATACTCTAAACATTGTGTCAATATTCCTTTCTTAGGCTAAGATGATCTAATATATATTAACTTATTAGATTCTAATAACATAGATTCGACAAAGAAACATAATTTTACTAATGCCCACATTAGGTCTACCAAATTTGTTCTTGTTACTCTCATATAGCCATTTATAAATGTTTATCTCCTTCTTTTTTTGACAATCATCGTAGAAAATTTGGCAATGCCCTTGTTGGTGGATTTATCACACTTCTTCATGAAAACCCTATATTTGTTATATTGATTCCTAAATATATAGTTTCCTTAAATGAACTTTATATCTATGATATTTTAAAATCACACATCTTATTTTCTATCTTTTATATGCATACTTATTCATAACTAAAATGCTTGGTTATCATGCATTTTGGCAATGATACCCTTCCTCATTTGTGCTCCAAATTTTTTACTAACTCATTCCTGCACAACATGGTGGAACAAAAAAATTCCCACCAAACGCAAACAATAACATTTGACTATACTGGTATTCAATATATTTTTGATTGGGAAGACAAATATGAAAACTAGGAAATAAACTGGATTTTTTTTCCCACATTGGAGCTATCAAATTTGGTGTTGGGCCTCTTATTCAACCATATTTGAATGCTTCTTCTATTTTATATGTTATTAATAGTCATCATAGAAATTTTATTGATTATTTAATAAGTGAATTTGCAACCCCTCATCATAATGTACCTACATTTGTTATTGTATATCATAAATATTCTATTGCCTTGGTTGATCCCTATATCTATGATATTTTAAAATCCTACATCTTATCTACTAGCTTTGATAGGCATTACCATTCTAGGATCACATAGTTAAAAAACTTGGTTATCATGTTGTTTACTACAAATACCCTTCATCTTTGCATTCCAATATTTTGACTACCTTGTGGCTACACAACATGGTGGAACAAGAAATTTCACACCAAACACAATCAATAACATTTGACTAGAATACCTATTAAATGGGATAAAAATAATGAAAACTTCCAATCCTAGTTTGTCTAGCATTATCCACAACCAACACAAAAAACCCATTCCATTACAAATATCCAAGAAATCCCTATCATTTAGACAAACCCCATTGCACAAAACAAACTTCCCAAATATGTGTAATCAAAATTAGTCTACAAGCCCAACTAGAAAAATTTATGAATATTCTAGTAGTTGCAAATTACCCAACGTGAAAAGAAAATATAGAAGTAATTTATCTTATCTTCATGAATTCGAATCTAAATATGTTTCCTAGTTGTTCCCTCCTTGGAAAAAAAAATGTAAATAACTAAAAGATCTCCTAATTTTCCTAGATATTCTAGAAAGATAAACCTAAGAAGAAAAAAAATATGCCTTATCTCAAAAGGATAAGTTCTCCTTCAAAAAAATACAATGTTTTAACTGTCAATAAATAAGGACATTGATCTAAAATGGAAAAACAAGTGTGAACCCTCAATATTGTTCACTAAAGAACTAGAACTACAATGGTTGGATCTTCAATTCTATGTTGCACCAAAGTATCGCTTAATAGAAATTATCTACCTAGACTCATCATAATTCCTTGAATTTGATGATTCTTATACAATTTCTTAGTAAAATACTAAATTTAGTGATCATGATTATAATCCTCCATCTAATCCACTAAATAGATGTTGTGATACAAGACCACAATTGTATTTTCACATGATGTATACACCTAAGCCAAATAAGCTCCATGAAAGATAGTGATGACATTGATGCCTTATTAAAAAACACTCCTATATGGTAATATTTCATTGGTAATAATTTTTACGAAGAGAAACACAAAATTATTGAAAGATTAGCTAAGGATTAAGTAACCAAAAAATTGTAAGAATCAACACTCTCTCCCTATAAAGATAGCCCTAGCCATTATGCACTTGCAAACATCTATATGGAGTATCCTAAAAACTATGAAGATCAACAATGTACTTGAAAGGATAAACAAGCAATGTTTATTCTCCAAACCAAATAATAACAAAAAAAATATAGGCAATAAAATCCCAAATCAAATAATGTAAAATAATTTTGGAGACAATAAGAATAGAAATGGATCATTCTTGAAATAAGGAGCTCATGAGAACCTAGTAAGAATCTTGCGCGATATCTCCCCTAGACAATAATTAAAAATAGAGGAGGTTTATTAAAGAAGAAAAACAAAAATAAGAACCACAAAAGGATATAGAACTGGTGGCTTTCATATATTATAGAGAGAAGAAACTTATTGTACAAATCAGTAACCAGAAGACTAGTACTCCTTTGATGCTAAAAGCAGTTTGTAATATAGAAAATATAAAAAATTACAAGGTTTGTGGAAAATGTACCATAACATATTCTTGCGTCTCATCTCAATAAAATGGAGAGAAATATTTTTTTCTCTTTTTCACATGAAGAGATTCTTACTCTCATTAGAAAAAAATTGCTCAAGGACTGTATTAATGATTATCCTGATGTCTTCTAGAATAAAGAGAAATATTTTATGTTTGTCCAATACAATCCATTAGTGAATATTACTCGATAGAAAGCAAAAACTACATTTATACGTCCTTTAGAAATTAATGTCTATAAGGAATAAATCCAAGACATTTTAAAGAAAAGACTAATAGAGTCTTTAAGAAGGTCTTGGGCCTACAAATCCTTTTGTGTTAACAAAAATTCAGAAGAGAAAAAGGATAAGATGAGAATAGTAATGAATTACAAGCCTCTTAATAATATTATTAATCCTATTAGATATGCATTACCTAATAAAGTATAAATGTTGTATAGGATCAAAGGAAAAACTATCGTTAGTAAATTTGATTTCAAGTCTAGTTTTTACCAAATTGGAATTATCTTGGAAGATAGATATAATAACATTTGTTGTTCCATATGGTCATTACCAATTGAAAGTGATGTCATTCAATTCAAAGACTACATTGAGAGAATTCCAAAAATTGATGGAGGATTACTTTAGAGATTGTCCTTGACTAATCTTCTATATTGATGACATCCCATTTTGTTCTAAAAATATCTAGAAACACTTGAGGCACCTTCGGGAGTTTTATGAATTCATCTTCCAACATGGTTAGTGTTATCTACATAAAATATGGAAGTTGGAAAAACGGAAATTGAATTTCTAGGTGTAAAGATTAGCAAAGGACATGCTCTCCCACAATATTAGATTTAGATGTGTTTTGTTAATTTCTTAGATGAAATAATTAAAAAATTATAATTACAAATATTTTTAGGTTGTCTAAATTATGTCATACCTTTTTATAAATGGAAGCCTAAAAATATATTTTTTCTACAACATCACCTAAAGAAATCTCATCTAACATGGAATCAAGAAATGATAGAGGAAATAAGGAGGATGAATAAAAAATTATAAGAATTGCCACCATTATCCCTTCCTATAGAAATAGGTTCCTAAATAATATGTATATATTCCTCTCAGCATGCTTAGGGTCAATTTTTCATAGAGAATATTAAGGGGGGGGGGGGAAGAAAATTTTTGTTATGCATCATGATCATTTCAAAGAGCCAAACTAAATTACCCCTGTAGCAACAATGAAATTCATGTAGTTAAAGGGTAATCTAACATAACCTTTATTTGAAGCCATTTGAGTTCTTCATAAGGAAATATTTGAAGTATTTCCAGGAATGTTCAAATCTAATAGAGATATTATGGGAAGACATACTCAATTTCAAAATGTTCTATATGGTTTGAAATTTTTTATTTTGAGGTTTGCTATAAAGTTGTACATCGAAATTTCATGGCTAATATGTTGACTAAAGATGAAAATTATGCATACCTTGTTATGTTACATGTAGGATAAAAGGTAAAGTTCCTATGCCATCAAACAAGAAACACGAGAAACAATGGTGAAGGCTCTTAAAGCTTTTGAAGATAGGAAGAAGAGAAATTTCAACATTATCACCTTAATTGAATCTTTAGTAAGAATGTTCCTACTATAGATAGTGATGAGAGAAAAAATTAATGAATACATGTCAAAAACCCTCAAGAAATTAAAATTAGTGAAATGAAGATTCAAATTCTAGTAAAGTGTAAAATTAAATTTTTAGGCATGATGTGTTCCTATAAAAGGATCAATAGAAACATATTTGGGGCCATGATTAATTTTGATGAGAATAACATTTGTTATTGTGATATTGATGCAAGATATAGATTTATTTTTCAATTGGTTAAAGCACAAGGAGAGTTAATTATATGTGTGGACTCCAACAATTTGAATTGACATCCATGGATAGGATAAACATAATAACTCCATGATATAATCTTCCCTAGAAAATATTGGTTTGAAAGGAGGTCTCAATTTATTTTGCATCTACAAGAAGAGATGAGTATAACATCTAATCATGACGTTTGGTTCAAATTCAAAATCAAATCCCTAGGAACCAAAATTGAAGAGTTAGATCCAATCAAATATATAATAGTTGTTAGGCACACTAAGGATAAAGAAGGAAACACCATCAAAATAATCAATGATGAAGGCGAACTCAATTTAAAAGTTAAATTTTAATTCAAAGGATATTATTGTTTTCCACCACACTAGAAAAAGAAAGGTTCAAATATTGATAGATGCTTCATTGATTAACCATATGCACTCAAAATTTTCATTAAACCATGGGATGATTTGTATACTAGTAAAGATTCCCTATCTAAGGAATAAATTCATAATATTAACAATTCTAATTAGGAAGAACCATTGCTGACCATTCAACTTTCTTTTCTTCTCAATAAATTTTTTTTTTGATCATCTAATAGAATCCATTTGATTTTAATAATATTTTCTATAGACCCTAATCAAGATTCTTTGGACATTGTGTCACCCTCTAAATAAATTGTATTCTTTACTATGTACTATTATGTTAGCCATTATGTCTATGTCAATAACATTTCATGCACAAATATTTGAGTCCCCACATGTTCTATAGATCATTAGGGAATTAGATAACATGAGTAGATCACTCATGCCCTGAATTTTGTATCGGTTAGTACCAGTCATGGTCAATTAGGAAACATGATCTCATCATAATAAATAAGAGAGGCTCAGACTCATTTGGATCATCAAGTCTTAGAGTTGGAGCTTTGTGTATGTTAGGTCCCTATATTACTAGTATAGTCCCTTATTGTTGTTAGTGTAACCCCCTTATTGTTATTATTGTACCCTTGTAACCCCCATTTTATTATTATTGTGCTCTTAAATTATTATTGTTAGGTCGGCTAGGATTACATTGTGGCCCACTAGGATTACATTATGGCCCCATGGACTCCTATATATAGAAAGGAGGTTTTGTAAATTGGATCATCCAAGAATTGTTCATTTATGTAATGTATTGGAGGTTTCCCCCTCGAAGTGGTTTATTTCTAAGGCGTTTATATCTCTTTTCTTCTATTTTTGGAGCTGGTTACACAACATTTGGTATCAGAGCTTTGGATTCTAGGGTTTCGCTGCTCCAAACAGGTCATCGTGGAATTTTCGCTATAAATTTTTTTCTACGAATTTTCAGAAGCTGAAATTTTAGGGTACGAAGCTGAAATCCCGAGGAAGATTTTCTAAAAATTTCAGAGCTTGGTTCGCAATATTTTCGGAGATATGATATGTGGAAGTTAGGTCTTTTTTCAGGCTCCTAAACAGGTCATCGTGGAATTTGCGCTATAACTTGTTTTCTACGAAGGTTCAGAATCTGAAATTCATATGGTGCGAAGCTGAAATCCTGAGGAAATTTTTCAAAAAATTTCAGAGCTTGGTTCCCAATATTTTTGGAGATATGATCTGTGGAAGGTAGTGCTTTTTCAGGCTCCTGAATTTCATCTCAAAGAGGTGATCATGGGAAAATTTCAATAACTCTCTCTCCGGGCATCGGATTGGAGTGCCGTAAAAAGTGGTCACAAGTACACAGACTGTAGTTTCTTGGCTATCAATTTCAGAGACAAAGGACGAAACAGTGACACGTGGCAAGTCGTACAAGTTTTCTCTACTGTACCAGTCCATAATTAGGTCATTGTGGGAGATTGGACACAAATTGGTCTTGGAGAATCCAAATCAGGTCAAACTTGTGGCATTCAAAAGACAATTCATAGGGCTACGTTGGTACCAAAATTCAGATATTGAAGTGCTGCAATCACAGAGATAATCCCATTTCAATATCGAGCTCATCAAAAGCAAGAAAAAGGTGTGTATTTTTTTTTCCGAATTGCATAAGTCTTGTTTGAAGAATCAATTTCAATTGATTCCAAGGGAATATTGTAGAATAAATATCAGTATTGGGTTCTAAATAATGGCCCCAAAAAAGAATTCAACACCCATTAAGCCTTTAGAAGGCTCTACTATGACTCATGAAGACGAAGAATGGCAACATGACATATCAAAAGTACAAGAGCAAGTGCAACAAATTTCGCTCTCACAAAGAACAACAAAAAATGAAATGGAAGTTTTGAAGAAAGGCATGGAAACTAAGATGGATGGTTTGAAGAAAGGCGTGGAAGCTAAGATGAATGGTTTGGAAGCTAAGATGTATGGCATGGAAGTGGGCATGGAAGCTAAGATGGATGACATGGAAGCTAAGATCGATGAAAAAATGAAAGACAACATGGAAAACATGAAGAAGGATCTAAAAGTAGACATCAAAGGTTTGGCAAGGTTGATACACGAAATGTTTCCTAATGTTGAAAAGATGGTAGAGGAAACTCATGATGAGAACAAAATAAATGTTAATTGTGATTTCATAAACTCTACTGTTGGAGGGAAGAACCACCATATTCCAAAAATGGATATGAGGAAGTTTGATGGAAAGGATCCTATAACATGGATACTACAGATGGAACAATATTTTGATCTCCATAACGTGCAAAACACACAAAAGGTACGCATTGCAACTTTACATTTAGAACAAAATACATTTGTATGGTATCAATGGCTTTTCTCCCGTAAAAAAATTGTCACTTGGTCAATTTTTACGGAGGAAATGATTGCACATTATGAGGATACAAAGAGCAACACCTTCTTTAGCCAATTGAT
Source organism: Pinus albicaulis (assembly GCA_034641835.2). NCBI lineage: Eukaryota > Viridiplantae > Streptophyta > Pinopsida > Pinales > Pinaceae > Pinus > Pinus albicaulis. Next base: position 599,666,215 of record CM076575.1, on the reverse strand, counting down.
AAATCTCAAACAAAAGGGTTTAGTGGGGCAGCACATTGAGGACTTCCAAAAATTGAATATAAGGGTAACTGATATTCCAGAGGAACACAGGATTGATCTCTTCATAGGTACTCTAAAGGATAACATCCAACGTGAATTTCGTGTTTTGGAGCCTGATTTAATGGAGAAGGCATTCAAGTTGGCAAGAAAAGTTGAATGTAAAATTATGGCGACAAGGAAGCCTACCACTCAATTCTATAAAGAAGGAAGTGTTGCTATGCCTAGATTTCCACAACCTACAAGGTTGACACCACAACAATTGGAAGAAAAAAGAGAAAAAGGGCTTTGCTATAGTTGTGATAGCAAATACACTAAAGGTCATAAGTGTACTGAGAAGAAATTATTTTACATAGATTGTGAAGAAGAAGAAGAAAATGAACAAGAAGAGGATATACACCAGGAACCACCCCTAGAAGAGGAAGAAATGAATCCGACCATATCGTGTAATGCACTGGCAGGAATTACCACTCCTCAAACCCTCAAGATAGAAGGACATATAAAGAAGAAAAGGGTAATAGTGTTGATTGATTCAGGTAGCACCCATAATTTTATTCATTATAAGGTAGCCAAGGAATTAAATTGTTTCCTATACCCAGCACCAGAATGTCAAGTGATGGTTGCAAATGGAGGAACTATAAATTGTTCTAGAAAATGCCATAATATCAAGCTAACCATGGGGGAATATGTGTTGACTAGTCCAATGCTTTCCATTCCTATGGGAGGTGCTGATGTTGTACTAGGAGTACAATGGTTACAATCTTTGGGGACGGTAGTTTTTAATTTTCAAGAACTTTTCTTGAAATTTTTTTCAGAAGGAAAGGAAGTCGAATTACGGGGTATTGAAGGGAAGCCGGGAAGGATAATAAGCTCTAATGTCATGACAAAGCTTCTAAAGAAAGAACAACAAGGAGTAATTGCACAATTATGCTCACTAGAAGTTCCGACATCAAAATCATCTATTTCTGCAGATCTCCAACAAGTCTTGGACAATCATTCCAAGGTGTTTGAAACTCCCAAAGGACTCCCACCTATTCGTGATCATGATCATGCTGTTCATTTGATTCCAGGAAGTGTTCCTCCAAACATCAGGCCTTATAGATATCCTTACTTCCAAAAGAGAGAAATTGAACGTATGATTGCAGAAATGTTAGAAGCGGGTATAATTCAACCTAGTCAAAGTTCTTTCTCTGCTCCTGTAGTATTGGTACACAAGAAGGATGGATCATGGCGAATGTGTCCGGATTATAGGGAGCTCAATAAGCTCACCATTAAAGACAAATTTCCCATTCCTGTGATTGATGAATTATTGGACGAATTACATGGAGCAATTTATTTTACCAAGTTGGATCTTCGTTCAGGATATCATCAAATTAGAATGAAGACTGAAGATATTCCAAAAACAACATTTCGAACTCATGAGGGTCATTATGAATTTTTGGTCATGCCTTTGGCCTTACCAATGCACCTTCTACATTTCAAGGGTTGATGAATTCCATTTTCAAACCCTTCCTTAGAAAATTTGTGCTAGTATTTTTTGATGATATACCAATCTACAGCAGGTCTTGGAAGGATCATGTTGAACATGTTGACAGGGTGCTCAAACTATTGCAGGAGAAACAATTATATGCAAAAAAAATCCAAATGTTTCTTTGGAGTACAAGAGGTGGAATATCTGGGTCATATTGTATCTCACGAGGGTGTTAAAGTAGACCCTAACAAAATTAAAGCCATTAAGGAATGGAAAGTCCCCACAACCATAAAGTAGTTGCGAGGATTTCTTGGGTTAACAGGATATTATCGCAAGTTTGTTAAGAATTATGGGAGAATAGCAGCACCTCTAACAACATTATTGAAGAAAGATGAATTTTCATGGACTCCTGAAGCAACTAAGGCCTTTTAATGTCTTAAAGAGGCAATGTGCCTAGCACCGGTCTTAGCTACGCCAGACTTCACAAAAACCTTTATTGTGGAATGTGATGCCTCAGGAAATGGAATTGGTGCAGTTTTATTGCAGGAAGGAAGACCCATTTCTTTTGAAAGTCGTCCAATCAAAGTAAAGTATTTACAGAAACCTATTTATGAGAAGGAAATGTTAGCAATACTGCATGCACTAAAGAAATGGCGAACTTACCTAATGGGAAGACACTTCAAGGTAAAAACTGATCATGATAGTCTTAAACACTTTTGGAACAAAGACTATCTTCAGAAGAGCAGCAAAAATGGGTCACAAAGATGTTGGGTTATGACTTTGAAATAATCTACAAAAAAGGAAAGCTTAATGTTGTTGCAGATGCACTCTCAAGAAAGAATAAAGAGGTGGAAGCATTGCTTTGTGCCATTTCTATTATCCAACCAGATTGGATAACCGAAGAAAGAGATGAATGGAAGAAGGACAAAGATGTATGGACACTCATTCAAAAGTTGCAGCAAGATCCTAGTACATCCGATACATTTAGTTGGAAAAATGATTCCTTATGGTACAAAGATCGCTTATATCTTTGTAATAATTCCCAACTAAAACAAAAGATTCTTCTGGAATTGCACACTTCTCCTTTAGGAGGACACTCAGGATTTTTAAAAACTTACCACATGGTGAAGAAAGAATTTTTTTGGGATGGCCTTAAATCTGATATTCAAAAGTTTGTGGCGGAATGTTTGGTTTGCCAGCAGAATAAAGTGGAGACAATTAAGACCCCGGGACTTCTACAACCTTTATCCATTCCAAGTCAGCGTTGGGAGGAGATTTCAATGGACTTTATCACAGGTTTACCTAAGTCTGAAGGAAAGAATGTCATCATGGTGGTAGTTGATAGACTTACCAAGTATGCACACTTTTGTGCATTATCTCATCAATTTAAAGCAAGTACAGTTGCTACTACATTTGTGGACAGAATTCAAAAGCTACATGGAAGCCCAAGGGTTATTGTGAGCGACAGAGATCCCATTTTTACGGGAAATTTTTGGACGGAGTTATTTTCTTGTTTGGGTACTCAATTAGCTCATAGCTCATCTTATCATCCTCAATCTGATGGTCAAACCGAGATAGTAAATAAATGTTTGGAAGGATATCTTCGTTGTTTTGTATCTGATAAACAAACACAATGGGTCAAGTGGTTACCTCTTGCTGAATGGTGCTATAACACTTCCTTCCATACTGCAGCAAAAATGACCCCATTTATGGCACTTTATGGGATATCATCCACCATCCATCACATCATCTTTAAGGGAAAATTCGAAGGTTCAAGCAGTGGAAGATCACATCGAGCATCAGCAAGAAGTTCTCCAACTCTTAAAGGATAACCTGAATTTGGCACAAAATCGAATGAAACAACAGGCAGATCAACATCGCAGCGAGAGAAATTTTGATGTAGGAGATTGGGTATTTTTACGGCTACAACCATACAAAAAAATGTCCCTCAAGCAAGCTAAGAAGGATAATAAATTATCGCCAAAGTACTATGGTCCTTACAAGGTGTTGCAAAATATTGGTACTATGGCATACAAATTGGAGCTTCCTCCTTCTTCACGAGTGCATCCAGTTTTCCATGTTTCATGCTTAAAGAAGGTTATAGGTGAAAATCTTCCAGTTCAAACAATATTGCCAGAACTTGATGAGGAAGGAAAAATCATATTGGAACCTGAAGCAGTCACGGAAACAAAAACTCGATAGCTACGGAATCGATCAATTTCAGAGTATCTCATCAAGTGGAAGAACTTACCCACTGAAGATTCTACATGGGAGGATGAGAATTTTATACAGAAGCACCCATAGCTACTCAAGTGTTGAGGACAACACTTTTTTGAAGGAGAGGGGCATGTTAGGTCCCTATATTACTAGTATAGTCCCTTATTGTTGTTAGTGTAACCCCCTTATTGTTATTATTGTACCCTTGTAACCCCCATTTTGTTATTATTGTACCCTTAAATTATTATTGTTAGGTCGGCTAGGATTACATTATGGCCCACTAGGATTACATTATGGCCCCATGGACTCCTATATATAGAAAGGAGGTTTTGTAAATTGGATCATCCAAGAATTGTTCATTTATGTAATGTATTGGAGATTGCCCCCTCGAAATGGCTTATTTCTAAGGCGTTGATATCTCTTTTCTTCTATTTTTGGAGCTGGTTACACAACAGTGTATGATCTCTGATTGCACCTATAGATGATCTTTTAGATCACAATCAATCTCTATTTAAGAGTGTGAGGTTGAATGTAGAGGATTATGCTCTTCTAGGACACTAGGTTGATGATCTTTAAGATCAAAAACCTTGCATTTGTATAAATCCATCTTCGATATTTATGTTTCAGGAGCTTCAAACATGATTTAAGTTTGAACTTCAAGTTCTAGTTTGAATTTTTATCCTATAATTACTAGTATCATAATTTTTTTTAACCAAATTAATATAGATATTCCTAAAATTGATTTGGCTATTAAAATACTAAAAAATAATTAATGAACTATACTATCAATGTTAAATTTAAAATTTAAAATTTTAATTTTTTTATTATTGAAAATATACCACTAAAATGGAATTAATAAAAATATTAATTAATTAGTCAACTATACTATCATTATTAAATTTTAAATTTATATTAAAATTATACAAATAAAATTGTATTAATAAAAGAATTGATTAAAGGAAATTAAATTATGATAAATATGTTTTCAAAAACATAATTATTATAATATATGTATTTTCATAATATTTAAATATAAAATAATATTTAAAAAATATATATTTATTTTATTATTCATTCTTTAATAAATAATAAATATCATCAATATTATCTTAAATAAAATAATTTGTATAATCTTTGAAAAAAAAAAATATATATTTTATATAAGAACTCCCACTGCGGGTGTTAATGGAGGAAAATCAGTGTGAAAAGACCGCTCCAAGTGGAACACGATGCCAACTGGATTGACATGCATCATCCCTAACCCTAGCATACACTAGTATTAATTCATGCAAATTGCAAGCCATCTTCACTTTGGTCGATGAGCACATCAATACCCTTGGCATCATGGGAAGCTATCATTATCTGACCAGCCCGACTCAAATCAATCCATGGAGGTTTAATGTTGGCACACGTGGTAATCCTTTACAAGGCACCATCCGCATGAAGCGTAAGTGAGGAAATTTTTCCTGTTAAGGAAATGGTGGGCATTTACATCCATGTTGATGATAATGATCATTCTCTAGCAATCCGACTCAATGCCAACGCTAGGCATATTGCTTTTCTCTCCCATTTGGAGAATTTGGTTAGCTTTCTACTAGTCATGGGGTTTGTGAAGGCCAATAGACTTCTTGTGGTCTCCATGGGAGACAGACCCGACCCTGAGACTATATTTCCACATCCAGCATCTATGGACGATGGGGTAATACAGTGACATGTGGTTTAATGGTAAGTTTTGTTGGGTGAAAACCACGAGATGGAGGTTCAAATCTCATTGAGTATATGGCCTGTTGTGTCTTGGCTAGAAGAGTAGGCGACCCCATAGTGGACGTCTCGGCTCCTGTTGAGGCATAAGTTAATTGCTATTGTGTGGCTTGCAGGTTGTTGCACCTAGCCTAGGTTTATGGTGGCAGCCAGTAGGATTTGATCCTGAGCCTTGTTCAGGATAACTCTCACCAGTTACCGATTATCCTAGATTGAAAAAAAAAAAAAAAACAAACAAACAACATTTGGAAAAATTCATTAAATGACACTCATAATTCTTTATACTTATCCTGGACACTTTTGGTTGGTACCAGTGACACTCCTAAGCACTCGGTGCCTGATAAAATTGGGTTGGCACCGAAGTAATGCCCTCCTCTGGTTCGTCACCTTCCTCTAGTACTGAAATGTATTTCTCAGTCTTCAGAATTTTTGTCTTCAGTAGTCATGGTCATGGTAATTTTTTAATCTTGCATAATCTAGGCCCAGTCTTGTCTCTAGCCTTGAAAGACATTTTCATAAAATGAAGCATATGTAATTTAAAGACTCTAAATTGATTTTCATAGATTAGTTTCCCTGCGAAGCAACACTGATCACCAAAAATTGTTATTTATACTCCATTTTTGAAATAATATAATACCAAATTTCACAACAATAAAAAAATTAATTTATATAATAATTAAAAAATAATATATCAAAATTATTTATTATAAATTTTTATAATAAAATAAAAAATACACATATAACCTTCCATGATTCACAAATTTTAAGAAGAAAATTATATATATGGAAGTATATTTTTAAAGTACTCTTTATAATGTTATTGTTTTAAACTTGGTTAATATTGATTAATGGAAATTAATTTTTGATGAATATATTTTATATATATATTCATTATATATATAAAAGAGTAAAACCATTTGTGTAATTTAAAATAAAAAAACAAAATATTTTATATAATAATTAAAAAATTATATATATATCTATATATATATATATATATATATATATATATATATATATATAAAAGTAAAACGATTTGTGTAATTTAAAATAAACAACCAAATATTTTATATAATAATTAAAAATGATACATTAAAATTATTTTTTATAATAAAATTATATATATATATATATATATATATATATATATATATATATATATATATATATATATATATATATATAATATTTTATAAAATGATTTACAAATTTTAAAACGAAAATTATAGATTGAATTGTTTTTAACTTTAGTCAAAACTGTCACCTTCGCTTTAAGCGCGAGTGGCATAAGGATACCTTGTCTCGGCTCAATCAAAAATTACTTCTAATTTTAGTCAAAACCCAGACCTTCGCCTCAGGCGTGGGTGGCATAAAGATGCCCAGTCTTGGCTCGACCAATGGAGAATTAAGGAGGAGATCAGTATGGGAAGCAAAGATAGTGTCAAAGATACTATTACCTCCAAGTTTAAGGACAAGTTTTGAGAGGGTAAGGGGCTGGAGGGTAAAAATAAGCTAAGATACTATAAGGAGGTGATCAACCCCACCCTTGATAACTAGAGTTATCTCTGTGTTAACTAGCACTAAGAAAAAATGAACATCGCTAGGATAAGAACTAATTTTCATGAGTTTCGAAGTGAGACGGGCGGTGGTCTATTCCCAAGACTCCTTGGAACGATAGAATCTGCCATATTTGTGATACTAAGTAAGTGGAAGATGAAAAATAGTACTTCCTTTTAGACTGTCCGTCTCTTACTCACATTCGCTCCTAATTCCCTAACGTTTACCACACTTCCAATCTTCTTGATTTATTAAGCCAGCCCATTTATAGCAATCTTGGAGCGCTTCTTTCCCTTCTCTTTGATCATAGAAACAAGATTTTGAAAAATCACACTTAGATTCCTTTTTTTTTTCTTTTTTTTGAAATATAATAAACAGCATTGGTCTCAGTAACCGTTAATTATCATCGTCATTTATATCACAAATATATAATATTTTCGTTTCAAACTACAACTTAATATATATATTCAATTTTTATTAATTTACATGTTACACTTGAGAAACTATAATAAACTCCATATCATTTTAATATTAAACATAGTAATTAATATCCATCCATATATAATTGTTTATTGATTAATTAATCAATCAAAAATTATATATATGATTAATTAATCAATCAAAATATATATATATATATATATATTAACCACCGAGTTTTATATTCAAATGATAGGGAGTTTATTACAGTTTCTCAATTACAACATGTAAATTAACTATATATATAACAAAGAAAATAAAATGTAGAGAGATTTCTTTTAAGCTCCGTCATGTTTTCTTTTAAGTAAAAGAAAAAATGCAAGATAAAGAAACGCACATGAGGAATAACTTGAAAGGAAAGGCATCTCGAAAATTGAATTTAAATATCTAAAAACTAATAAATATCTGGGAAGTTCTTTATTTTAATTAGAGAAAGAATAAGAATAAGATTTACACAAAGTTAATTAAAATTTAAATGGATATCACTTCACTTCTTTAAACTAGGGGAATAATAAAAATACAAATATATAACGAACAATTAAAAGAAGGATATAAAAAGAAATAATGAAAGTTACATTGAAATATGGCTCCATATTGATACACGTCTATTTTTTAATTGAGAGACAGAAAATGAGAGATGTGAAGTTTGGCATTATTTTACCTAAACACCTTGAAGGATTCGTAGAAAACGGGGATGCCCGTTTAATATCTTATTAATGTCATTAGACTTAAAAACAGAAACGTTAAGCTATAAATAGGACCAAGCTGTGCTTCAAGAAAAATTGTATTACCCAACTTGAATAAGCATATGGACAAGTTCAAATTAAGACAACCTTTCCACTATCCCTTCAAGAATTTAAGAATCCATTTCAATGGACCTTTTTTAAGAAACTTCTCATGAGGTTTGGAAACACATTGTACATTTATGATTCTTTATCAATTTTTCAAAGTCAGTTGCATTCATTTTATATACCAAGTTTGTTATTTTTCATTTTTCAATAAGTTGCGATGTTTTTCTTTCCACATATTTAGATAGAATTGGAATTGCTCCCTTGACATTATTTATGATTGTGTTCTTGAGTCTTTTTTAGAAAACTCTATAGTAATCCGTCAATGACTAACTTTATTTTTCTATAGCATTGCACCCAAGGAAATGGATAGGTTAAAGTTTTTAATCACCCAACAATGCATACTCTTTGCCTTCACTATTCCAATCACAAAGAGAGGGATACTTATCTACATATAGTTCAATATAGCTATAACTATGTTGTCGATGTCGCTATAGGAGATTATCCATTTCAAGTGTGCTACTACTATCAACCTCTCACTCCATGTCAGGTCCATATTACATTTCCTTCAATGATATCCCATTAGTATGAAAACGCTCAAATCTAGTCTACACAATTTGTATAACTTATCCAAGGTTCATGCTTAAATCAAAATAATGTTTTAACATTCTCAAGATAAGTCTAATGCTCTATAAGATAAACATATTGTTCTCACTCCATTACATGTTGAGAACAAAGTTGATCTAGGTGGATATTGGTGGCCACCCACCTATTCCAATTGGACCCCACCATTTTTTTTCTTCAATTTTTCAGTTTCCTTAATTCTAGCACAGTTTACTATTTTTAGCATTTTTTCGGATCTTGAACTTCCAGAGCCGTTTTAAGGCCCTAAACGACGTTTTTTGGGAAAATTTGTAGTCCTCGAATAGATCTTTCTAATGAGGTATTGTATGCATCAAACATAGATCATATGCCAAAGTTACGTCCCCAGAAAGTTGATGTACCAATTTACCCAAACAGAGCCCATAGTTTTGGTGTTTCATCTCCTAGGGTTAGGTTTTTGGATGTTTAGGGTTTTCCATTGTTTCTCAATAATAAATAGGCCTTCGAGTCTCATTGTAACATGGTTCAGAGGCCTGTAGCCGCCACATCTCTTCTCAGAGATAAGCTATCAACACCCTAGCTAGTTTATTTCCATTATGTATGTAAGCATATTTTTGTTATTTGATATTAATGAAATGAAGTGTTATTTCCGCTGCATATATACGTTTATGTTTATTTCTGTATTTTATTTTATTTTTGTATTTCAAGTTGAATTTCACTCTCATCGCATGCACGGTGTCATCGGTGATGGGTTATGTGTAGTACCTGGATAGTGAAGCCTCATTCCATATGATCAACAACAAAGAGTTCTTCAGAAACTTGGATGATAAGGACCTCCAGATGCACATCAAGATGGGAGATGATGGGAGGTATAGTGCAACCAACATCGGTATTGTTACCTTTCAGAGGGAGTCTAGATCTCCTCTCACATTAAAAGATGCCATGTATGTTCCTGGTTTGAAGAAGAACTTAGTTTCAGTTGTTATGTTATAAGACCATGGCTACGATTTGATATTTAGAAAAGGAAAGGTGGTCCTTCATCACATAGCGACGGGATAAGTGAAGAAGATCGGGATTCAAGTAAAGAACCTCTATAAATTAGATGTAGAAGATTGTGTTGCCTTGAGCAAGAAATCATAGAAGGTGGAGAGTTGACACATCAGTGAGTTATGGCATAGAAGATTGGGCCATCTACACCATGGAGCTTTGAATATCATGTAGCTGATTTCTATAGGACTTCCCAAGGGTGCACTTGAGTAGCATGATACATGCAAAGGGTGTACATTGGGGAAGTAAACCAAATCAACCTTTCATGATAAGGACAGTCGAGTGAAATCGATCCTTGAAAGAGTCCACTCAAATGTGTGTGGACCGTTCTCGACAGCCTCCACGACCAAGCAAAGATATTATATGATTTTTGTAGATGACTTTTCATGAAAGTGTTGGATATTCTTCATGCAGAATAAAGACCATACATTCTCAAAATTTCATTGAGTTCAAAGCACTTGTTGAAAAAGACACGGGCAAGAAGATAAAGGCTCTCAAGAGCGACAATGGAGGAGAATATGTGTCTAATGAATTCAAGAACTTTTGTGCATCAGAAGGAATTCGGCGAGAGTTGATAGCACCTCATAACCCACAACATAATGGAGTTGTAGAAAGGAAGAACATAATCATTGTGGGAGTTGCACGGGCAATGTTACATGATCAGGGCCTATTGTTGCACTTGTGGGTGGAAGCATGCAACGTAGATGTGTATGTGTAGAACATAAGTTCTCATTGGATTCTCAAGATGAGTACACTAGAAGAATCATTTTTTGATAAGAAGCCAGATGTGGTGCACTTTATAATTTTTGGTTCATCGGTTTATTGTCATGTTACCAAGGATGCACAGAAAAATCTAGAACTAATAGCCGAGTTGGGAATATTTTAGGGGTACACTGATACACCTCACAACTATCAGGTGTACCTTCCATCTCAGAGTATGACAGTATTTCATAGAGATGTGAAATTTGATGAAGGAAATTCCATGTGAATTTCCCTTGAGAGGGAGCTTCAGATGCATGCAGATGAGGATATCTTAGCTCCAAAAGAAGAAACTCAAGATGTGGAGCAGCCACAAGCAGAGGAGCATAGAGTGGAAGCACTGACTCATGTAGATACATCCAGAGACAAAAGTAAGCACACTAGAGAGGCTGACAAGTTGATGCATGATGGTAGAGAGAATGTGGGAGCACCCTCATCACACAGCAGGAAAATAAGGTCCCCAAATCGGTACACTGGCTACATGGCTCTTATGAGAGAGAGTGTAGAAGTTGAACCACCTCCTTCGAGGAAGTAGTGTAGCAACCACTATGGGTTGATGCCATGGTAGAGGAGTATGAGTCCATTATCAGAAACAGTGCATGGGAAGTTGTCCCAAGATCATAGGATAAGTCAGTTGTAGGATCCAGGTGGATCTACAAGGTGAAGAAAGCAGCAGATGGGAATGTGGAGAAACACAAGACAAAATTTGTGTCCAAGGGGTTCTCTCAAGTAGAGGGAATAGATTACGAGGAGACATTTTCTCTAGTAGCAAGGTAATCTTCAATCAGATCTATTATTTCACTTTCAACGTAGATGGGATGGAAGATACATCAGATGGATGTAAAGACAACTTTCCTCAACAGAGTGATTGAGGAAGAGGTGTACATATAGCAGCCGAAAGGATTTGAGACCTTCGACATAGATTTGCATGTGTGTAGACTCAAGCAAGTCTTGTATGTGCTAAAAAAAGCACCCTGTGCTTGGTACACCGAGATCGAAAATTATTTCACCGGGTTGGGCTTCACCAAAAGTGAAGCAGATGCGAAACTTTACCATATTGTGGTTGAAGCCAGTAAATTATTGATTATAATATTATATTTCGATGATTTAATTCTAACAGGTGATGAGAATTTGATCAAATCTTGCAAAGAGGATCTTGCAAGAGAATTTGAGATGAAGGACATGGGGCTCTTACATTATTTCCATGGTTTGGAAATTTTGCAAAAAGATGGTGAATTGTTTGTCTCTCAGGGCAAGTATGTCAATGAGATATTGAAGAAGTTTCACATGGGGAACAACAAACACATTGATCTGGATTCATGCAAGAACGCAACACAATACAAATATAACCATAAATACAAAGATGAAACAGAAATATAACTACATTTCATTAATATCAAATGACTAAAATATGCTTACAAAAAAAAAGAAAATAAACTAGCTAGGGAACTAGTAGCTTATCTCTGAGAAGAGATGTGGTGGCTATAGGGCTCTGAACTGTGTTACAATGAAGCTTGTGTTGGGTATGTGTTATATTTTTCCATGATTAGTCACACACGCGCGAGGGGGGGCGGGGTGGTCACAAGGGGGGTGAAAGCCCCCACTGTTCGTCGTCGTCGGGCGTAGAGGGGTTTGCAGGGGGCGAGTAGCCCACTTGCCCCCTGCAAAGGGTCTAGGGCAGCACCGCAGGAAAAAAAAATCAACCCTATCTTAGGTGGGCGAACCCACCTACGGTTTTGTGCATGGGTTTGCACATGGTTTTGGGGTATGATGGTTTTGAGCCCCTGGTATTTTGTATATCCGGTCAATGAAACTACGGTTATGTTCTAATCCAGGGTTAATGGATTGGGGTTTATGAATGCTTCGGCATGTATATATATGTATTGTAACACTAAAAAGAATATAATGGAAAATCAAGTTGGTAGTCCCAATTTGGGATCCATGGGAAAAATCTCTATGTATATCTATTTTATGTTTCATTCTCTCACTATTGTTTATTTTATGTTTTTAAGAATTCATTTGCAAATAATTTTTGTACAAGGTTAAAATATACAACTAGAAGGCCTATTTATTATTTACAAAAAAATTAAAAACCCTAAACCTCTAAAAACCTAACCCTAGGAGATGAAACGACATGCTATGGGCCCCATCGAGGTAAATTGGTACATCAATTTCCCGTGGTCATAACTTTGTCATACTATCTTCGTTTAAGAAAAATTATACATCATTAGAAAGATCTATTAGAGGACTAAAATTGCTAGCAAAAAATATTGAGTCTCTGACACATATTATTCAGACCTTTCATGCCCAAAAAACGTCAGTTAGGGCCTCAAAATGGCTTCGAAAGTTCAGGACCCGAAAAACTGCTAAAAATAGTAAACTATGATACAATTAAGGAAACTGAAAAACTGAAAGAAACAATGGTGGGGGTCCAAGTGGAATAGGCAAGTGGCCACCAATATCCACTTAGATCATTCCTCCCCCCTTAGGTAGTAATTGTCCCCATTGTGTTGAGTTCCTCCATGAGATCTGCAATGTTGGATGTGTCCAGTAATGGTGGAAAGTATGGTCGAAGGCAATCCACAATGAACATTGGTTATCGACCAAGGAATGGGGGAATGATGAGCTTAAATGAATTCTCTCCCACATCCTTATTAATGATGTAAGGCCCATATCATAGTGGTATGAGCTTCCGATGATCTTCGGTTAGGTGTTCCTTCTGCAAATGATACCACACTTTTTCGCCCACCTGGAACTTGTGTGGCACCCGATGTTGATCATATCGCTGCTTGTACTTGGCATTGGATTTCTCCAAGATGTCATGGACCTAATGGATGAGTTCAATAAAACTGGTTGCCTTATCAACCTGAGACAGTACATGTGTGGATTATGTCTATGTGGTTGCATGAGATATGGCAACATCAAGCAGTAGCATGCCTAGGGGCAGATCAATGGAGTGCTTGACCTGATAGTATAGAGGAACCTCTGTGGGTGAGAAGAAAACGTCCTTGTATTCCTCCATGACTTTTTCAATCTGTTGTTGTCATGTAAGGGAGCCTTGTTTGGAGGCTGTGACCACAAACTTCTTCTTGTCATGTGGGCGAATTGTAATGAAAATGAATTTCCTGGTTTTGGAAATAATCTTATGGCGTTTCTTTGCAGTAATCAAAGAGATGGAGGGAGGTAGTTCTACCTCCAGTATCCTATAAAACTTATTTCCAAAAGTAGTAATATCAACACGAGGCCTAGACTCATACACATCATGTCACTTCCACAAGTATGGTTGACCTAATAATACATCAGACACGTCAAGAGGACCAACATCACACAATACCTCATCCGTGAATGGCTTGATGTTGTACGGAAGGCCACATTGTTTTCGGATTCGGAGATCTCTTCCTTGGTGAAGCCATCCAATGGTATATGGGTGTGGGTGTGTTGTGGTTGGTATACCGAGCCGCTTCATGACCTCTACTGAAATGAGGTTCTTTTGGCTTCCGCTATCGACAAGGAATTACAGTGGAGAACCCTTCACCCACATTTGGGAATGGAAGAGGCACTCCCCCCCTCTAGGTCTTCGAGTTGCTCCTTCTAGATATTGGTGGTGGCAATGGTGGCATTGAGTTCAGCATCAATGATTTTCTTCCCTTTGCCATTCCCCTTATATATTTCTGACTCAGAATCAGAACATGCATCTGATTCATATGCCTTCAGTTCGGCCATCAACGACTGTTTGGTCTGACACTCACTTGTGTTGTGAGTGGGGTTGTTATGAAATTCACACCACTACCCCATGTCCTTCTTTGGATTTTTGGTGTCATTTTGAGTCACCCTGCTTTGTATTTTCCCCTTGTTCTATGGTTCGAGGGCGCCTTTCCTTGGCTTCGGATTCACAGATCCAAAGTCTCACTTCTTCTGCTTAAATTTCTACTCGATCTTGGCGGCATATCAATATGCCACGCCAAGCGAGGTAATGTTGAGGAACTCCATTTTGTCCTGAATGTATCTATGCAAATAACTATGGTACTTAAGCACCATATTTCTCTTTGAATCTTTAATACCCAACTTTGTGTGCAAGGTATGGAACAAATTCGTCAACTCGTGCACATCTTGATCCCTTTATTGTCGCAGCATGGTCCATTGGATGTACTTGTCGTCATAGCTCCCCACGGGGTAATATTATTCCTTGATGTCATCTTGGAACGAAATCCAAGTGGGTGCGGCTGAGAACAAAAAGGGCTCCCTCTGGTCCTTTTGATCTCAGTAGATTTCCCACCAGTCTTTGACACGGGGGACGAATTTGAGGAGTGCAAATGTAATATTTTCTCGGTCGGAGAAATCATGAACCGAGAAATACCCTTCCAACAAATTCGAACATATATCTATGGCATCTACATTTATCTTTCCTTCAAATACATGAATGTCAAATTTTACTTGTACCTTTAAGGAAGTGGCGCCTTCAAAGTGGTTGCTGGATGCAAAAGCGTCGTAGGTGGGCATCCGTTGAAGGATCTGGAAAAATTTATCCATCATCGCTTTCATGTTTCTCAAGGGCCTCTTCGAGCAATGATTTGATAGGATCTCCTGCTCCCTCATCCTTATTTTCTTCTTCCATTGGGAGGTGGTCGGGGTTTGCGAGGCTGATCTTCACTAGTAAAAAATGATGAAATTAATGACTAGGTGACTAAAAATGTTAGTCACCGCTATTATTTCAAGTGAATTACTACTAAATTTGAGCAATTTTAAGTGACCGAACTAAAAATGACTCACTTAAATGACTAATTTAGTCTTGGAATAAAATATACGACTATATAATAAGTGACTAAACTAAAAGCGACTAACTTAAATGACTAATTTAGTCTAGGGATAAAATATATGACTAGATAATAAATGACTAAACTAAAAGCGACTAACTTAAATGACTAATTTAGTCTAGGATTAAAATCTATGACTAGATAATAAGTGAAAAAATTAATAATGATTAATGTAAATGACTATTATATTCCAAGAATAAAAATATGGCCAAATAAAAAGTACAACAAATATATGAATTAGTCATTTATGTTAGTAATTTTTAATTGTGTTACTCCATAAATGGAAAATTCCAATTTTGGTACCGAAGTGTTACATTTCACTATAGGTGTCTCTGAATCCATTTGCAATGTTAAAATTTAGAGACAAAGGGGTATCTGAATTTACAATGTTAAAATTATGAATACCCTTTTTTCTCTAATGTTTAACATTGTAGATGGATTCATCTACAATTAAAACAATTGCATGTATCATCTATCAACTTTACACTAATGCCTTAATTATAATTTTAGTAAAAGTAATATTTAGATAGTAAATTAATATTTATATTTATATTTAATATTTGGCCATAAAGTTTAATTTTTAAAATTCATTGTTTTATGTTAAAATTATGAGTTGTTTTAAATCTAAGGTTAAATCTTCATATTTACATTTAATAAATAGATAAATATAACATTTCTTATGTTAAACGTGTGAGTTCATTTTATTAATATAGTATTAAATTGTCATATTTACATTTGATAAATACTAAATAGATAAACCTAAAAAATATATTTATAGACCTATTTAGTAAATAGGTATGAACCTTTATTAATTAAATTATGAACCTTAATTATTTTTTTAATGATGTATGAATCTTTGTTTTTTTGTAAGTTGATGTTCTATTCATGTAGGGAAAAAGTACATATAGTCACTTACAAAATAGGTGGTCTCACCTCGACTGGGTTTGTTGACAAAAAATTGCACCAGATGCAAAAAAATACAAAAGAGAGACTAGAGACATTGTTCATAAACAGTTGGGCCAAAGACACCAAAACACATATAAAACATAAAGAAATCCAAATAGCATACACCATATATGACGTGTAAGCAACCACGTCACTCTAGCTATATATAGATACAACATCACTCGAGCTATATATGAACAGATAAACAGTCACCCATGCAAATGTGTGAAGTGATAACCCTGGTTCTCTAAATTAATTCTCCTCATTACCTCAATTTCTCTACTACGCTAATTCTTTTTTTTCGGTAGTTGGTTGGAATTTTTGTTGTTTTAGTTATTTTCTGTTTTTACCTCATTTTCTATCAATTGAGAAACCCTCTATCCATTCCCTTATCATCATAATATGTGGGTATTTGCTTTCCTCTGATGATCATTTTCACACAAACTAAGTTAGTGTTTTTTTGTTGAACAACGACATTCGCAACCCAGGTTTAAATCTTGCCTCTCTTCGACAACTTGTAAATTAAACATAGGGTACTTCGAGCCCATGTTGAAGAAATCCCACGTTTATGACACAAATGGTGCTAATGGTATGCCCTGGAACTCATCCTCATCCGCTAGAAACATGAATATGAATCCTGGCATAAATCTCAGTTCTGGTGTTAATTATCACTCTGGACCTAACCCCAACCAGGGTCATGGGTTTAATCCCAATGCAAAAGGGGCTAACCGTAACCGTAACCGTAACCCCACCCTCAACCCTAACCCCGGGGCTAACGAGGTTATTCTAGGGCCGCCCCAGGGTTAGGATACCCCCTGCGATGGGCAGAGGGCAATATAGAGGAGGCTCAGAAGGGTCATATGGATGGGGGTCGTATGAAAATGGGAACCATTCCACCCATTTTGAAGGTTTAGGGTTTCAATAGCAACATGATTAGGGAAGTAATGTGGGGGATCTTGAGTGTAGGAATTATAAAACTAACGAGGGTTGTCCTTATGGCCCCAGCTGTCGCTACAAACACGATCCTACAGGTATGCATTATTTCTCCTTCACAATCCATCCCTTCAATCTATTATGTGTTAATTTGGTCAATTTAGCGGTTTATTATTTTTTTGTTCTTTTGTGTGGGAATGACCTATTAACATGAAGTGGATACCATAAACACACCTAGACATAGGAAGTTGCATTACATAACATGCATTTTGTTTGGGTCAGTCCCAGATTTGAGCAGTATGTATTCTGTTTCACAAACCGGAGACTTGACACAACCGTCGTTCTCTTTATTTTTAACATCCCATTAAAGTAGGGCATATACCACAAGAAGCATGGAACCACCTGTAGATGGGTTTAAAATATTTTTACCTCAACAATGAACTAAAGTCTCATTGGCACTAGTTCTCAGATTGAATACTCTATTATGCTGAAATGCTTGTTTTCCCAAAACTCTGCATATGTTTTGGCTGTAAGTTACATAAACCTCCCCTCTTTGTTATTTTTGTGTTAAGTTGTGTACCACTACACCTTTTAGGTTTATCATTATCTATATGCACAGACACATATGTATTGTTTGGTTTTCTTTGAACGTCATTTTGAAACCAACCAATAGTATATATGATCTTCTTTTTTTTCTTAATTTTAAAATTGTGAATTCAATTTGGTCAGAATTCAATTAAAAATGACTATCGATGTCTGGAGTGGGCATTTTTTGTCTTTTATTGCTACCCTTTTATGGAATTCAAAGTTTCTTTCTTCATGGTAGGTTTTGGGTAGTGTCCAATTCCCCGTTTCACATGGAAGTGTTCTAAATTTCCCATATTTTGGCAATGTTGTTTTTTTTTGCCTTCACCCTTTTTCGGCCTATTTTGTGCACTATAATCATCTTGTATATCTAGTTCATTATCCTTTTTGGCCAAATTTTTAACACTTTAGATCCAGATATGATACTGCTAAAATAAGAGATTTAAATCTGGCGTGGTTAGTAGCCTTTTCTAATAGAACATTAGAAATCTCATTTGTTTATATAAATTGATGATTCTATTGGGTTGAATTGTGTTGGAAGACTTACATTTTGGTTTTGAATGTGTGTAGAAATGGCTCTCGTATATTTTTGGAACAACCCCAAAAACAACCATCTAGTGGTATTTTTGAGGTCTTCCATTGACTTAAGATATTTGTATACTATTTTTATGTTGGAGCCATATTTCAATCAACCACCACCGCCCCCCCCACCCCCAAAAAAAAAAATATCTACATATTCATCGGATCTACATTGTTCAACTCTACTTTAGCATTTTATTAGATTCAAAGAATATTGATTTTGTATTTATTTAATGAGAAAATTCAAAAACATACTAGATAGTTTTAAGATTTAACACCTTAAATTGTTGCACAAGTACACAATATCTATGCTTGGTCGTCTTTTGAGTTGAATAAAACATAATTTGTAGCCCCACTATTTCATGCACTTTATGCCCATTACTTATGATAAATCTTGCAATGTGTGCATGCTAGTCAAGGTATTGACCTCCTATACGAATTTCCAGTTATTACGCCATGGATGCATTCTAAACATTTATGTTGGTTTTTTTTTTTTTTTGGGAAAAAATGAGATGCATTATTCATAGTATGAATAACAAGGCAATGGATTTATGCATTATGAAATATTCAGATAGGGTTGTGTTCCTAAGTATCTCTAGCAATGAATGTTTGTGAACTCATGCATGATGAGAAATTGATGCATAATTCATAGCATGGAAAACAAGGATATGGATTTATGCATTATGAAATATTTAGATAGGGTTGTGTTTATAAGTATCTCTAGCAATGAATTTATGTGAACTCATGCATGATGAGAAATTGGATAAGTGTTAAATCCTAGCTGACCTACTGTTGATGGCAGAATGCAAAGCTTGTTGTCTAAATGAGTGATATGTTGGGTTAAGTGTGGGTTGGAGGAATTTATTGAAGATCTTTCTAGATGAAGGTTTGTTATGTTGAATTCAGATGGGGAATATCCATTAAGCATTCAACATTCAAGTAAATGCATTGAATAGTCAATGGGACCAATCAAGTTTCTAGCATAAAATGTAATTTTATGTTCTTTTTGTGGGGATGATTTGGTCAAAAGGCTGCACATTTGTAGCACATCTAGATATGTGCAGATTAGAATTCGTTCTTTTAAGTTTGAGTTATTCTCAGGTAAGAATTCAGAATCTTACGTCAAGTTTGGTCCTTTAATAATTTGGAACTTTATTATTGATTGGGCTTTGTTTGTTATGAATTTTACACTCCCCTTTCCTCGAGATATTTATGAAGTCTTCCACTTTTGTGGTGGTATAGAAAAGGACAAGGTAATCTCCTTTGACTTCTAAGTGCCTGAATTCTTCTCACTTGTAGGTTCTCATTTAATCTATCAAGAGTCCACACAATCAAGCTTTGCCCAGACTCGAACGTTTTCTTGAAAAATCTCTGCACACTATTCGGAGAGCACTATGATGCCTTATAATATTGGTACAATGGTCAATGTTCATAGATTGGAACACTGATACATCTGTGCCATTGTGTCCCATGCAACATTTGCATCATGTTTGAAGTATAATTAGAATATTCTTAGAAAAGTCCAATGTTATAGCCAATAATAGTTTGTAAACATGCAAGGAAAAATTTGGAAAATAATACACGTTCATTTCAACATACCACATCGGGGTCGCAAGAGCGACACCGCGTGGCGGGATTAAAAAAATTGAGAAAAAACAGGGAACTTTATTTTTAAAGTCATATCTAATGTAACCCAAAGTATCATGTAAACTTTGGAAAATAACCCCTAACCCCTAAAATCCTTATTTGCTAAATCCCCTAACCCCCTAAACCTCTAAACCCCTAACCCCTTAAACCCTGATTCCCAACCCCTAACCAATTTAAGCCCCTAAAACCCTAACCCATTTAACCCCCTAAACCCTAAACCTATAACCCCTTAACCCCTAACCCCTTAAACCCTAATTCCCAACCTCTAACCCATTTAACCCCCCATACCCCTAAACCCCTAACCCATTTAACCCCCTATACCCCTAAACCCCTAACCCATTTAACCCCCTAAACCCTAAACCTATAAAACCTTAACCCTAACCCCTTAAACAGTAATTCCCAACCCCCAACCCATTTAACCCCCTAAACCTCTAAGCCCCTAACCCATTTAACCCCTAAACCCTAAACCTCTAAACCCTTAACCCCTAAACCCTTAACCCCTAACCCATTTAACCCCCTAAACCCCTAACCTATTTAACCCCCTAAACCCTTAACCCCTAACCCCTTAAATCCTAATTCCCGACCCCTAACCCATTTAACCCCCTAAACCCCTAAAACCCTAACCCATTTAACCCCATTAACCCATTAACCCCTAACCCCTAAAATCCTTAACCCCCTAAACCTCTACACCACTAACTCATTTAACCCCCTAAGCCCTAAACCTCTAACCCCTTAACCCCTAACACCTTAAACCCTAATTACCAGCCCCTAACCCATTTAACACCCTATACCCCTAAATCCATTTAACCCCCTAAACCCTAACCCCATTAACCCCTAACCTCTAAAATACTTAACTACTAAATCCCTGAACCCCCTAAACCTCTAAACCCCTAATCTATTTAACCCCCTAAACCCTAAACCTCTAACCCCTTAACCCCTAACCCCTAAAATCCTTAACTACTAAATCCCCTAACCCCTAAACCTCTAAACCCCTAACCATTTAACCCCCTACCCCTTAAATTCTAACCCTTTAAACCCTAATACCCAACCCCTAACCCATTTAACCCCCTAAACGCCTAAAACCTTAACCCATTTAACCCCTTAAACCCTAACCCCATTAACCCCTAATGGCCCCTAACCCCTAAAATCCTTAACTACTAAATCCCCTAACCCCCTAAAACTCTAAACCCCTAACTGATTTAACCCCCTAAACCATAAATGTCTAACCCCTTAACCCCTAATTCCCAACCCCGAACCCATTTAACCCCCTATACCCCTAAACCCCTAACCCATTTAACCCCCTAAACCCCGAATCTCTAAACCCTTAACCCCAACCCCTTAAACCCTAATTCCCAACCCTAACCGATTTAACCCCTAAACCCCTAAAACCCTAACCCATTTAACCCTCTAAACCCTTAAACCCCTAAACCACTAACACCTAAACCCCTAACCCCTTAACCCCTAAACCATTAATGCTTAACCCATAACCCATTAACCCTTCACCCCTAACCCCTAAAATCCTTAATTGCTAAATCCCCTAATCCCCTAAGCCCCTAATCCCTAACCCCTTAACAACTAACTCATTATTCACCTAACCCCTAACTGCGCTTAAATCCCCTAACCGGCCCTAAGCTCCCAATCCCTAATCCTTTAACCATTAAATCATTATTCCCCTAACCCCTAAATGCGCCCAAATCCCCTAACCCTTGCCCCCCAATCCTTAAACCCTTAATGAATAACTCATTATTGCCCTAACCCCAATCCCTAATCCCTTAACCACTAACTCATTATTCCCCTATCCCCTAAATGCGCCTAAATCTCTTAACCCCTAAGCCCCCAATCCCCAACCCCTTAACCACTAACTCATTATTCCCTAAACCCTAAACCTCTAACCCTTGAGATCATATTCCCCTAACCCCTAAGCCCCAAATCCATAATCCCTTAACCAAAAACTCGTTATTCCCCTAACCCTTATAAAAGTCCTTAAAACCAGCTAGGATTAGCCATTCCAAATGAGAGAAGGTCTAGTTGGGACCTACGAACGGGTTAATCCCCCCTTGTGGGCAAGGTGGAATACAATGAGCAAAACCATGGGTTGAAAAAAAGTGGAACCCAAAATCCTCTCCTAAATTTACTATTTTATCTCAATTTGATTTTAATAATTTATTTAAAAGCACTTATGGATAAATCACATAAATTTTTTAAGGTCGACACCTTTGGAACTACTCTTTATGTAATTATTCATCAATGTTTTTAAAATAATTTTATTACAATGAAATCGAATTGATTTTTGAAACTTCCTTTTAAATCAATAGTTGAACTTACAAGAAACTACTCATTATCTAATTCATCATCAATATTTTTAAAATAAATTTATTAAAATGAAATTAAATTGATTTTTGAAACTTCCCTTTTAAATCAATTGTTAAACTTACAGGGAATCACTAATTGCACTTAACATCCATAAAAACAACAACGAGTATGATCAAAAATCATATTTGAAGGGCATAATATTAAAAATGATCTTTGAAAAAATGGAGGAAGGGAAGCGAGTATTCATTTTTCCTTTAAATTCTAGACCTTTTACGAGTTAAAATAACATTTTTGCCGCCAAAAACACATCACTTTGTTTTCTTCATCTCCCGCTCTTTTTTTTTTACCAACAACGAAGCAGCTCGCAGATTCAGATTGAAATAGAGAGATAGGGAGTGTTTTGGTCATCTCCCGCTGTTTTTTTTTTTAACCAGCAACGAAGCAGCTCTCAGATTGAAATAGAGGGATAGGGAGTGGCAGTCGAAGCCTGTTTCCCACCCGGATATTTACTTTAACAGGTAATATGCTGCTTCTTTTGGATCTCATTGCCCATGCCCATTATTTTCGTTTTTCAGATTGAAGTGAAGCTCTTTATATGTCCATTTATATTATCAATGCTCTGTATCTTTCTTTTGAAAATTGGTTCTTCTTCGAAATCACCCCAAGAAAATCGACCATAGTGACTATTTGTAATGGAGTCCCTTGTCTTGTATTTCACCTTGGCTCACATATTTTATGGCAATTGATATGTATTATAATATTCTTATACTTTTCGTTACAAGGTGGACTCAGTTTTGATTTGCTTGTAAGATGTCTCATTTCTGCACTGGAATTAATTTTTCTTGATTTTCTATGCATGCTTTCTGATTTATGTCAATGCAGTAGATCAAATCCTTGGGTTTCTATATTGATGATATAAAAGTTCAAGAGGAAAAATGGCCCTTTCTCCAGCCCAGAAAATAAGGAGGAGTCCTCGGTAAGGCACTGGTGGCTGTAGAAAGACTAGGTCATCAAACTCTGTTGGTGAAGCAAACTGCAAACAAATTCATGATCATCCTTCAACTCCCCTCACAAAGAAATGAAATCCCCAATAATGAAATGAATCCCCAATAATGACAGAGTTCAAGAGAAGAACACCTTGAAGAATGGCCATGCTATTGTAAGTTTTGTAATCGGTGACAATGAAGTAAAGGCCGAGGAAAAAAGGATCCCATTTAAGGCAACTCATGGCACAAAATGCGGTGAGTGTGAAACTGTGACGAGTCCAAAGAACGCCCTTAAAAAGAAGCCGTATCTCATCTCAAAAGTCACAAAGATCACGACTTAAGAAAACATACGGCAACAACAGCAAAACTGTCCTCCCCAGGAAGCTCTTCCAAAAAATAAAATCACCACAAAATATATGAAAAATCCAACTCAAATGGTTTGAGGTTTGATCCCAATAAGGACTTACAGGCAGATAACAAAGAGAACATTCCTTCTCCCCGAGCAGGCGCTTCCAAAAAGAAAGTTTCAGCTTCGAATGGGGCGTAGAAGCGGGCAAAGTCTCCAGGACTGCGTGTTATTGGAGGGAGAATTTATGATTCTAAAAATGGCAAGAGTTTCCACTAGGTGTGTGGGGATATTTCTCTCTCGATATGCATTCCTCATTTTATGCTTTCACAAGGATTTTTAATTCCAATCACATCACTTGAGATTGTAGCAGTGTCGGCAAAAGACTCTGGAATTCATGGCATTTTGAAAGAATGTTGTTGGCAAGAAATCATGCACACAAAAAATGCTTGCTTAAGGTTTACTATAAAACCTGCTTCACAGTGGTTTAAATTCATAAACCCGTCCATTACAATGCTACTGCTTAGTTTCTGTCCTCTCATGCACCAAAATTTCGTTCGTGCAATCTACTCAAATCTTTCCTGATTGCACCCGCGTGCTTTCCTATCTCTTTCACACACATTATCTATATATATACTTGTTCAGGTATAAAAGGTTGAAATTCTTGTTTAAGGCTTCATTAATCTAGTCAAATTCATAGTAATTCCATTCACGTTGATAATCTGACAGATATGGAGAAAAAGTTGAAGAGGTTGTTAAATCTGAGGAGTGGAAGTGTCCAAAGTGCAGAAGTATCTGAAATTGCAGTATTTGCATGTAAACTTGAATATAAAAATGCACCTAGGCAGAAACATGCTAATTGTTATGTTGATTTTTATAACTCAAAATTTCAATCAGGTTTTGATAAGAAACATTGTCTGAAATTTCCAGAAACAAAGTCGTTGAATTCATTATTGCAGGGAAAAGAAAGGTTGTGCCAGGAAAGAGAAAGGTTGTGCTCCTACTGGAATTCTTGTCCATGCAGCTAAGGCTACATGCTTTTCTTCTGTTGCAAGGGCATGTCGGTGATAGTGTGGAATAATTCTTCGGAACATCGACTCTGTTTTAAATTATCTCGCCCCCACGTGGTGTGAACCTTCATGCTTTCAAGCAGCAAGGTTGTGCTCCTACTGGAGTTATTTTCCATGCAGCTAAGGCTACAGGCTTTTCTTCTGTTGCAAGGGCATGTCGGTGATAGTGTGGAAGAATTCTTCGGAACATCAACTCTGTTTTAAATTATCTCACCCTCGCGCGGTGTGAACCTTATGCTTTCAAGCAGCGTGTCTTCGCCTAGTTTCTACTTTTCTATGATTTATCAGATTCTGCTTTTCTGTGTTATGTTATAGAATTTTGGAAGTTTATTTTTTTAACAGTGACAAAACTTGAACTTGAAACTCTGCACTATCAGAACATAACAAGAAGAAAGAGAAAGATGACCAACTAGAGTGCCCAGACTTCATAACACTGCAAGAAATAAAGGTTCCCTCAATTTTCACTAGCCTAATTGTGTATCAGAACTAGAGGAGTGCCCAGACTTCATGACTCTACAAGAAATAAAGTTTCTCTTAATTTTTCACTGGCTTAATTGTGGAATCTGGATCACCGTTTCATAGTTTGGCTATGTTGTTCTTGTTGGAATGAAAAACTATGATATTGGTACTTCAATGTAAAACTATGATATTGATACTAGCCTATTTTGGAGG
Source organism: Pinus albicaulis (assembly GCA_034641835.2). Classification (NCBI taxonomy): domain Eukaryota; kingdom Viridiplantae; phylum Streptophyta; class Pinopsida; order Pinales; family Pinaceae; genus Pinus; species Pinus albicaulis. Next base: position 599,640,606 of record CM076575.1, on the reverse strand, counting down.
GAAGGAAACATGTTCAATATAGCCTTTGGTTAAGGAAATAGGTCCATAAGTAAAAATCTTGTTATATGTCTATATGTAAGAGATCGGTAACTGTATCATCTTTGAGAAGTTCTCAAACTTGTTAATGAAACATATTGAATATTTATTTAATTTTCATAATAATCATCACTAGGAATTACTTGTAAGCTCAACTTCACGAACTCAAAATTAAAATCAAATCCCTTCATCCCCAAATGAAAGTCATAGGGACTTTTAAGCCTTGGCTATTAATCTTAACAGAGTGTTACTCCTCGCATGTTGATGCCAGCGAAATCAGAAATTTAATATGGCAAGGAGCCAAATTCTGCTTTTCATCTCTTAATCACAAGAAAAATGAGTTCTAACGGTCTGGAATGACTATAAGATCAAATGTTTGCATCTTGCAATGGCAGAAAATGACAACACTTGTGACCATTGGCCAAAATTTCAAGTATATATGCCTGGCCTTTATGCTCTGTCAACCTGTCTTCTAAGCAAACATAAATGGTAAATGTGACAGATATGGAGAAAAAGCTGAAGAGGTTGCTAAATTTGAGGAGTGGAAGTGTCCAAAGTGCATAATTATATGAAATTGTAGTATTTGCATGTAAACTTGAATATAGAAATGCACCTAGTAAAAAACATGCTAATTGTTATGTTGCTTTTTATAACTCAAATTTTCAATCAGGTTTTGATAGGAAACATTGTCTGAGATTTCGAAAAATAAAGTTGTTGAATTCGTTGTTGCAGGAAAAAGCAAGGTTGTGCTCCTACTGGAATTCTTGTCCATGCAGCTAAGGCTACAGGATTTTCTTCTGTTGCAAGGGTATGCCGGTGATAGTGTGGAATAATTCTTCGGAACATGGACCTTGGTTTAAATTATCTCGCCCCTGCGCAGTGTGAACCTTCATACTTTCAAGCAGCGTGTCTTTGCCTGGTTTCTACTTTTCTACAGTTTATCGGATTCTACTTTTTTATGTGTTATGTTCTAGAATGTTGGAGGTTTATTTTTTAACTGTGAGAAAACTTGATCTTGAAACCCTGCACTATCAGAACATAATATGCAGAAAGAGAAAGATCACCAACTAGAGTGCCCAGACTTCATAACACTACAAGAAATAAAGGTTCCCTCAATTTTCACTAGCCTAGTTGTGTATCATAACTAGAGGAGTGCCTAGAATTCATGACTCTACAAGAAAGAAAGTTTCGCTTACTTTTTCATTGGCTTAATTGTGGAAACTGGATCATTGTTTCATAGTTTGGCTATGTTGTTCTTGTTGGAATGAAAAACTATGATATTGGTACTTCCCTATTCTGGAGCGAAGGAAACATGTTCAATCTAGCATTTGGTTAAGGAAATAGGTCCATAAGTAAAAATCTTGTTATGTCTATATGTAACATATTGGCAATTGTATCATCTTTGAGAAGTTCTCAAACTTGTTAATGAAATATATTGAATATTTATTTAATTTTCATAATAATCATCACTAGGAATTGCATTTAAGCCCAACTTCACCAACTCAAAATTAAAATCAAATCCCTTCATCCCCAGATGAAATTCATAGGGACTTTTAAGCCTTGGCTAATAATCTTAACAGAGTATTACTCCTTGCATGTTTTTTTTTTTCTAAATCTAACTAATTCTATTTATGTAAATATAATGATACAAAATTGCCTCAGCTCAGCTGTACTAGCCTAAGACTGGGCTTGAAAGCCAAACATAGTTCTGGAACGAAGCTGCCCATATAGGGAAACCAGCTCTATAGTAACAGTCTCACCGCCCTTGTGCAGGGAAACCGGTGGAGTATTAGTGATTGTTATAAAACAGTAGCAAAAAACTAGCACTGACATAAACGAAGACCAGAAAACTGTAATGTACTGTAGATAACTAGCATTGCTAACAAGAAAAACAAGTTGAAAGACCATACTGCGCCAAGGCATTGCAGAGTCAGATGGAGTTGGTAGGCGAAGGCTGTTCCTCCACTATCGGGCAGCTGTAAGCAGCTTCAGGATCTTCCACTTCGCTTTGCTTGTTGCGTTCATCAGCGGCCTGTTCAGCTCCAGTGTTGACCTGCAGAGGAGAGGGACCAGAGGGTGGATTGGCAAAGCCTGCCGGCTCGGGAAAGGCTTCACTAGGAGAGGAAGCAGGGGAGGGGCGAAGCTCGACAGGATGGGGGGCGAAAGGAGCCGGAGGAGCGACAGTCCAGGTGGGAGGGTTGAGGGTGGCGTCCTCTCGCAAAGTAACAGTGATGAAAGCAGTGATGGATGGTCGATTGAAGGCGCTGTCAAAGTTCAACTCTGCCCGTTGAGTGGTTTGTCGAATGAAGCGACTGCTGGCCGACTGAGGGGCAGGAGAGGAGGTGCGTTGAGGAGCGACAGGCGGATGAAAGGCAGGGGGATGGCCATGGTCACAAACAGGAGGAATTTCAGAAAAAATCCTACTGGAGGAGGGGCTATCGCCAGACGAGCTACCTCTCATGCTACCACACCTTGCGGTCATGCGTTGCCTGAGTCGAGGCATGGCGAATCCGCGAGGCACAGGGTCGAAAGGCTTGGGAGTCTGGAGTGTGTCAACAGCAGAGAAAGAAACCGGAACAAGCTGCAGAGGAGTGCTGAAGTTTTGCTGTGGAGTACTAGATGCACCGGAACATAAATTGCTGTGGGAGAAATGAGCGTCCGAATCGAATTCGATGCAACTATAAAGCGAGCATCGCCTGCCCGTAACTGTGCGAGCACTCGGCTCCGTGCAGTGGGTGGGGCATGCGCTGTCCAAGGGCACCATACAAACGCTTAGAGCACACAGCAAGGTCACCATGCAAATGCACAGAAAGACGGTGAGCTCGTCGAGCCAGGGATAAGGAAGCATAATGCTCGAGCCAGGCGGAACGGAGGGAATGTAATGCCGGCGGTGTGAGTTAATGCAGCCTGCAGACATAGTTAATGCAGAGATTATGGCGCCGTGGAGGCCCATGTGGCTACCACGCGCCGAGAGCCTTGGGAATTGGCCGGAGCCAATAATCTCTGTTTGCCTATTGTTCATCCGCATCCGGAGATTACTCCTTGCATGTTAATGTCAACGAAATCATAAATTGAATATGGCAAGGAGCCAAATTATAGTTTTCATCTCTTAACCACAAGAAAAAGGAATTCTGATGGTCTGGAATGATGATAAGATTGAATGTTTTCATCTTGCAATGGCAGAAAATGATAAGACTTGTGACCACGGGATAAAATTTCAAGTATATATGCTTTTCCTTTATGCTCTGTCAACCTGTCTTCTAAGCAAACATAAAGGGTAAATGCACCAGATATGGAGAAAAAGTTGAAGAGGTTGCTAAATCTGAGGAGTGGAAGTGTCCAAAGTGCAGAAGTATCTGCAATTGCAGTATTTTAATGTAAACTTGAATATAGAAATGCACCTAGGAAAAAACATGCTAATTGTTATGTTTATTTTTATAACTCAAATTTTCAAACAGGTTTTGATAGGAAACATTGTCTGAGATTTCCAGAAATAAAGTTGTTGAATTCATTGTTGCAGGAAAAAGCAAGGTTATGCTCCTATTGGAATTCTTGTCCATGCAGCTAAGGCTACAGGCTTTGCTTCTGTTGCAAGGGTATGTCGGTGATAGTGTGGAAGAATTCTTTGGAACATCAACTCTGTTTTAAATTATCTCGCGCCCGCGCGGTGTGAACCTTCATGATCTCAAGCAGCATGTCTTCTCCTGGTTTCTACTTTTCTTTGGTTTATCGAATTCTACTTTTCTATGTGTTATGTTCTAGAATGTTGGAGGTTTATTTTTTAACTATGACAAAACTTGATCTTGAAGCCCTACACTTTTAGAATATAACACGCAGAAAGAGAAATATCACCAACTAGAGTGCCCAGACTTCATAACACTGCAAGAAATAAAGGTTCCCTCAATTTTCACTGGCTTAATTGTGTATCATAACTAGAGGAGTGCCCAGACTTCATGACTCTACAAGAAATAAAGTTTCAATTACTTTTTCACTGGCTTAATTGTGGAATCCGGATCACTGTTTCATAGTTTGGCTATGTTGTTCTTGTTGGAATGAAAAACTATGATATTGGTACTTCCCTATTTTGGAGGGAAGGAAACATGTTCAATCTAGCCTTTGGTTGAGGAAATAGGTCCATAAGTAAAAATCTTGTTATAGGTCTATATGTAAAAGATTGGTAATTATATCATCTTTGAGAAGTTCTCAAACTTGTTAACGAAATATATTGAATATTTATTTAATTTTCATAATAATCATCACTGGGAATTACATTTAAGCCCAAATTCACCAACTCAAAATTAAAATCAAATCCCTTCATCCCCAGATGAAAGTCATAAGCACTTTTAAGCCTTGGCTATTAATCTTAACAGAGTGTTACTCCTTGCATGTTGATGTCAGCGAAATCATAAATTGAAAATGGCAAGGAGCCAAATTCTACTTTTCATCTCTTAACCTCATCTCCTAACCACAATCAAAAAGATTTTTGATGGTCTGGAATGATGATAAGATCGAATGTTTGCATCTTGCAATGGCAGAAAATAAAAACAATTGTGCCCACGGGCTAAAATTTAAAGTATATATGCCTGGCCTTTATGCTCTGTCAACCTATCTTCTAAGCAAACATAAAGGGTAAATGCGCCATATATGGAGAAACATTGAAGAGGTTAATAAATATGAGGAGTGGAAGTGTCCAAAGTGCAGAAGTATCTGTGATTGCAGTATTTGCATGTAAACTTGAATATAGAAATGCACCTAGGCAAAAACATGCTAATTGTTATGTTGCTTTTTATAACTCAAATTTTCAATTAGGTTTTGATAGGAAGCATTGTCTGAGATTTCCAGAAATAAAGTTATTGAATTCATTGTTGCAGGAAAAAGAAAGATTGTGCTCCTAGTGGAATTATTGTCCATGCAGATTAGGCTACAGGCTTTGCTTCTGTTGCAAGAGTATGTCAGTGATAGTGTGGAAGAATTCTTCGGAACTTTGACTCTGTTTTAAATTATCTAGCACTCGCGCAGTGTGAACCTTCATACTTTCAAGCAGCGTATCTTTGCCTGGTTTCGTTTATCTAATTCTAATTTTCTCTGTGTTATGTCCTAGAATTTTGGAGGTTTATTTTTTAACTGTGACAAAACTAGATCTTGAAAACCTGCACTAATCAGAACATAACATGCAGAAAGAGAAATATCACCAACTAGAGTGCCCAGACTTCATAACACTGCAAGAAAGAAAGGTTCCCTCAATTTTCACTGGCCTAATTGTGTATCATAACTAGTGGAGTGCCCAGACTTCATGACTCTACAAGAAAGAAAGTTGCACCTACTTTTTCACTTACTTAATTGCAGAATCTGGATCACTGTTTCATAGTTTGGCTATGTTGTTTTTGCTGGAATGAAAAACTATGATATTGGTACTTCCCTATTTTGGAGGGAAGGAAACATGTTCAATCTAGCCTTTGGTTAAGGAAATAGGTCCATAAGTACAAATCTTGTTATATGTCTATATGTAACAGATTGGTAATTGTATCATCTTTGAGAAGTTTCCAACTTGTTAACGAAATATATTGAATATTTATTTAATTTTCATAATAATCATCACTAGGAATTACATTTAAGCCCAACTTCACCAACTCAAAATTAAAATCAAATCCCTTCATCCCTAGATGAAATTCATAGGGACTTTTAAGCCTTGGCTATTAATCTTAACAGAGTGTTACTCCTTGCATGTTGATGTCAGCGAAATCATAAATTGAATATGGAAAGGAGCCAAATTCTACTTTTCATCTCTTAACCACAAGCAAAAGGAGTTTTGATGGTCTCGAATGATGTTAATATTGAATGTTTGCATCTTGCAATGGCAGAAAATGACAACACTTGTGACCACGGGCTAAAATTTCAAGTATATATGCCTGGCCTTTATGCTCTGTCAACTTGTCTTCTAAGCAAACATAAAGGGTAAACGTGCGATATGGAGAAAAAGTTAAAGAGGTTGCTAAATATGAGGAGTGGAAGTGTCCAAAGTGCAGAAGTATCTACAATTTCAGTATTTGCATGTAAACTTGAATATAGAAATGCACCTAGGCAAAAACATGCTAATTGTTATGTTTATTTTTATAATTCAAATTTTCAATCAGGTTTTTATAGGAAACATTGTCTCAGATTTACAAAAATAAAGTTGTTGAATTCATTGTTGCAGGAAAAAGCAAGGTTGTGCTCCTACTCAAATTCTTGTCCATGCAGCTAAGGCTACAGGCTTTGCTTCTTTTTGCTGATTTACTCGAGTGTCAAGGTATTTCTGAGGTAAATTCCTGCACATCCAAATCCTTGAATTTTGTCTCAAGGGAATCCAATGCAGTTTATTGCAGGCATAGAATTTTTGTCAAATGATGTTGGATCAACATTGCAGTTTCTGGAATTTTGCTCAGCATTTGAACAAGTATGTACTCTCTTATCCAAAATGTGTTTTAAGTTCATATCTATGGTTCAAATTGAAAATTTTTCACCGTGGATATTTTCTTTTACATTGCCGTAGTTATACTTTCAGCAGTACCATTTTTTTTGCTACAAACACACTAGTGTGACGGT